>NW_004624734.1:30840279-30858560 GCF_000247695.1 Heterocephalus glaber | reverse complement strand
TGGCTTTTTCCTTTCCTCTGTTAAAATGATGACTTTTGGGGGTGGATCTTCCAATGCTGAACCAACATTGCCATCCCTATAATGAAACTACTTTCTACATCCTGCCAGATCTGACTTCTAACAGTTTGTTTTTGTTAAACAAATTTTCATTTATGCTCATATTTTTCTCTTCTATTATCTTTATCCAGTTTTAGTATTGGTACAATGTTGATTTCCTCAAAGGAGGGGAAAAGTGTTCCTTCTTTTTTCTGCTTTAAGTGTTGGATATAATTTATCAGTTAAAATGTATATGAGCCTGCTGTTGTCATATAGGCAGGTTTTCAAGCTAGGAATATCCTTTCTTTAATAGGTGCTATTCAAATTTTATATTTCCGCCAGAGTCAGTTTCATTAATTTGTCTTTGTCTTCCAATGTACTTCATAGAAGTTGTCAAATTTATTTCAAAAAAGATTTTTGTATCCTTTTAAATTCTGTAAAATCTGTGGTAATGTCCTCTAAATCTTGATATTGTAATTTTAAAAAAATATATAATTGATATTGTGTTATAACAAGAAAAGGTCTAAAGAAGTAGGGGAAGCTGGAGGTGTAGGGGAAAGGAAAGAAGGGAAAAGAAAAAAATATGAGAGAAGGAAAAATAAATGGAAACAAAATCTTTGCAAATAGGGAAGCGTGGAGGGGGTGAAGGGAAGATAGGGGCATGGGGAAAAGTAAGAGAGAGCCAAGATTCACCATGTAAAGGTACAAGATCCCAATGATGAGTGTACTGTATTTTATACCTAAAATGTACCAAAAAACATAATGAAATAAAATAAAATAAAATGTCCCCCAAATCTCGTGTGTTTGGATGGTGATTGGATCATGGGGGTGGTGTACCCATCAGTGGATGCATCATTGATGAGTTCAGTAGCTGAATATGCTGTTAGGAGAGGGGCCTGGTAGGAGGTGGGTCACTGGGGTTAGGACCTGAAAGGGCGTTTTCTTGTCCCTGGTTCCTCCCTTCTCTCTCCGCTTTCAGGCTGCCACAAATTGAGCACCTTTTCTTCTGCCATGCTCCTCTGAATTTTGTTTCCACCTTGGAGGCAGCCAACAATGAACTAAAACCGAGAACCTCCTTTCAATTGTTAAGTGTTGGGTATTGTGGCCCAGCAACCATAAAGTGACTAAGAGAACTGCTTTGCCAAGTATTTTCCGTTCTTGTGAAGCTACTGGTATTCCTTTATGATTAATTATATGGGTGATATCTGGATCTGAGAAACTGAAAACTATAGGAAGGACATGAAGCAGGCTCTTTCCTTATGAATGGAGACTAAAAAAGTAATTGGACTGGCCATGGCTGAGCTCAACGTGGGCTAGATGATTGATGTCCATGTATGGAAATCACTCAGGACAGAATAGCCCTGAAGGCACAGCTGCTGGCACAGCTATGATCTGATCTAATTGTCTGGCTGAGGCCATATCACTGAGGATGAAGGAATAGTTTCCTCTACAGCAAGAAATGCAAACTGAAAACCTGTACTGTGAAAGGTAGTAATAATAATAATAAGAAACATTTATAAATGCAAAGGAGGTTCTGAGGATTTATCTGATTTTAAATTATTTAAATTATTTTGAGGATTTGTTACTGGAAATGTTAAAAAAAAAACTGTGTGAAGTAAATACTATTATTTGCCCAATTTCACAAAATAAATCCATGCACAGAGAAGGTAAGTAATTTGTCCATGTGTATAGAGCCAGTAATTACAGAGCTGCAATTTGAAGCCAGTTGGGTTCCGAAGTCATGCACTTAACTATCCTGGCACACTACTCTGAAATAAGGGTAGCGTCCTTTTGTGAAGCTGACAGCATGTAAGTAATAGAGAGAAGCAGAAGTGGATTAACTGGATGATGGCATTTGCTGACTCAGGAGATAATTCCACAATTGCTGCTGTGGAGTAAGGTGGGCCCCACATTTCTAGATCCACTTGGCTGTCTTATTATGGTAACTTTATTTTCTCTAGTTCTGAAGTAGTATACTTAAGCTGTACCACTTGGAGTGAGGCAACAGTGGATAGCCCATTACTGTGGAATGCAAATTATAGTTGCAAACGTAAGTGGACCATGGGGAAATCACTATGAAAGACAAGACAGTTTATGCTATATCATTTGACACTAAAAGCAATGTTATTTTTAGCCTTTATTCTCTGGGATGATGTATGAATTTTGTACTTTCCCCCAAAACTTTGATACTCATCACTGAAAGCTTGAGCTTTTCTTCCTGGAGAGCGTTTTCCTAGGACAAGGACTTAGAAAACTCGACCAGGACAGTCAGCGCAATGCCTAGGATACAGAAGTGTTCCAAAAGGTTTTGGGGAAACCATCTGGATTTGGGGAGACAGAGATATCTAGAGTTCTCCCAATGGTGGAACAAATTCATTCTGCCACGTAAAGGCATGGGAGGAGCTTGGGAAAGATGTGCCCAAGAAGGGAATCTGAGATAAGTGTAATCTTCCAGCCCTATTTTATTTGTAGTCTATGAATCTCTACCAAGCTACTATATGAAAAAGGACTAGCTGGCTTTTTTAAATGAGGACCATTAGCAAGAAAGATGACAGTGCAACAGCTAGACAGCAAGAAAAGATCCTACTGGGCCTGGTACTGAGCTACATCCCCATCCTTTTTGATTTTTATTTTGAGACAGGGTCCCACTAAGTTGCTAAGTGGATCAGGCTGGGATTGAACATGTGATCCTTCTGAATTAGCTTACTGTAGTGGTGGGTTTTCAGGAGAGCAGCCTGGGCCCATTTCTTAGCACATGAAACAGATAAACAGGGCACACTACACATGATATCAAGTCCTTGCATGGTGGGCTTGACATGATTCAGGATACCTACTTTCAATTTAGATTTCAGATAAACAATTTTAATATAAGTACTACTTCTCATATATTACATGGGACATACATATACAAAAAAGTATTCATTCATTATTTGAAATTCAAACTGTGCTGTGCTGGGGATGCTATATTTTTATTTGCAAAATCTGGCAACTCCACTACATAAGCAAGTGGAAACTTAAGAAATATAAATTAAGTTTTTGAGTCATGTTTGTATATCTTTATGGCATACAGGATGACAATTCAATACATGGATATAATAGATAATGAACAAGTCAGGGTAGTAAGCACTTTTATCTCCTAAGACATTAACTATTAAGAATTTCTAGGGCCAGGGATTTAGCTCAGTGGTTCTGCCGCCTGCCTCGCAAGAGCAAGGTCCCGAGTTTGAAACCCGGTACAAAAAGAAGAATTTCTAAGTGTTTGGAACTTTCATATCCTTCTAATTAATTTTAAATTAGATTGTTGTAAACAAGTAATTCCTCTTCACTAAGTGTATTTTTGTGTACCTTAACTGACTTCTTTCTGTCTCTCACCCTTATTTCCTTCCTAGCCTCTGGTGAGGATTTTTCTACTTCATTCTGCTATAAGAGCAACTTTTTGTTTCCAAAAATGAGTAGAGTGTGATATCTGTCTATCTAGTTGGGCTTATTTCCCTTAACCTACTGATCTCAGGTCTATCCAAGGTGCTACAAATGATAGGATTTCATTTTTCATGGCTGAGTGATATTTCATTGAATATATATTCCCACATTTTTCTTATCCATTCATCTGCTGATGGATACCTTGGTTGATTCCATATCTTGGCTATTGTAAATACTGCTGCAATTGGAATGCAGATGTCACTTTGATATAATTCTTTTGCATCTATACCCAATAGTGGAACTGCTAGATCATACAGCAGTTATAGTATTAGATTTTAAGCAATCTCCATACTGTTTTTGATAAGAACTGTAATAATTTATATTCCCTAAAACAGTGTATAAGAGTTTCCCTTTCTCTACATCCTCAGAAGCATTTGCTGCTTTTGTTTTCGTTTTGATAATAACCATTCTGATTGGGATGAGGTGCTATCTAATTGTGGTTTTAATTCATACCATCCTGTTGATTAAGCATTTTTTTCATATACTTGACCCATTTGTATGTCTTCATTGAGAAATGCCTACTCATATCTCTAGCCTAATTTAATTAGATTGTGTGTATCAAGTCTTTTGAGTTCTTTATATATTTTGGATATTAAAATCCCTTGTCAGATGAATAATTTACAAATAATTTTTCCCATTGTGAAGGCTGTCTTTTAACTATGTTGTTTCCTTAAATTTATTTTTTTACCACAATGTGGCAAATCCCAGAGAATGGATGATGGACAACCAAAAAGACAGGAATCAAATGTTCAAAAAGGTTATCATCAAAAAGCAGCATTACCAAGATTTAAATTTACTTTTCCTAATTTCTTATTTTTTCACATTATTATATTTCAATGCATTAATATGATATGTAATTATAAATAATGCATAATTCAAATTAAATTAAATTTAAATAGTATAATTTCAGCTAGGGGGGCCACCTAACCTTTGCATTAGTTAGAATCGGTTGCCTGTCATAATATACAGCCTCAAATTTTCAATGGTTTTACCTAGTGAACACTTATTTACTCCTTACAAAATGTCACAATGAATATGTGAATGGGATTCAAGGACCTGAGGCCAGTGTCATTACTAAAAAATTTATCTTTTTTCAATTAACTTGCTATGTCAAGTTTCAATATTTCTATGAGTCTCTTTCCAGGCTTTCCTCTTATTCTGCTAGATCATCTACCTCTCCACCAATACCACCCTCTCCTTAAGTCCTGGAAGTACACAAAGACTCTACATATCTGGTAGGTATTTCTCCCACATTGAAATTTTTCTTCAAGAGCATCTTGACTATTCTTAGCTCTTTGTTCTTCCATAGACAGTTTAGAGTATTTTAATAGCAGCAAAACATTTTTTAGGATTGTAATTGTAATTGCATATTGCATAAATAATGTTACTTTGGGAGAGAGCTAACATCTTTACTATTTTGCCTTCCTATCCATGAACATGGTATATCTTTCTATTGGATAGTTAATTCATTAATGATCTATAATTTCCTCAGTGAAAGTCTTGTATCCTTTTTGTGTTTGCTAAATACTTTTATTCCTTAGTACTCTGCTATAAAGAAGGATAAATTTGAATTATTTGCAGGGAAATCGATGCACCTTGAAAACATAATGCTAAGTGAAATAAATCAAACACACAAGCTTAAATACTGTATGGTTTCTCTCATACAAGAACACCAAAGTATAAATAAAGAGCAAAATACAAGAAAGAAAATGTGGTATTTATATGCAATAGAGTAGTACTCTGCCATAAAGAAGATAAATTTGATTCATTTGTAGGAAAATGGAAGCACCTTGAAACCATAATGTTAGGCGAAATAAATCAGACACACAAGCCTAAATATTGCATGATCTTTCTTCTATGAGAAACCCAAAGCTTAAATATATCAAAGAGCAAAATAAAAGATAGATAATAGGAAAATGAGAGAGAACTTTTGCAAAAAGAAAGGGGATCCAAGAGGTGGAGAGAGTGGGGAGAGAGAGAAGGAGAAAAGAAGGGGATTTAAAAAATATAAAGATATGTTATGTACATGTACCAACTCCGCACAATGAGTGTAATCATTATTTACTGCAAACATGCACCAATAAAAAACTTTATATTTATGCAGATATTATTTTCTTTTTTTACTGTTTCTTGTTGCCATATAAAAACACAATTATTTTTGTTTAATTGTATTTTATCTAACAGTATTTTACTTTAGTAAGTGGCCTTGAGCTCATAATTTGTAGGTTATTTTGTATCTTGTAAAAACAAAATTATGTCATTTGCATATTATGACTTTTATTTCTTATTTCACCTGATTTTATGGTCTTTCTTTATTTATTAGTAGTGAATTACAACAATTGTTAACGTTAAAGCTTTATATCACTGGAAGAAATTCAACTTGGCTGTGATATACTATCTTTTTCATACATTACTGAATTTAGTGTGCTAATATTTTGTTTAGAATCTAAAATTCCATGTTCATTATTGAAAATGATGCATACTTTTCATCCTTGTACTCTCCTATTTAGGTTTAAGGATCATAACTAGACCAGTCTTTTTAAATGAATTGAAGAGAGTTCTCTTTTTTATAATTTTCTTAAGGTTGGTATTAGATTCAAAAGATCTATTTCTTAGTTCCAGGTAAAATTAGATTATAAAATCTTTTAAGCTTGTTTTCTTTTTATGATGCGTTTTTAACTACTCATTTTAACTGAATTTTTTATTGATATAATTGTAGATTCACAAGTAGTTGTAAAAATAACATGGGATGACACCATATAGCTTCCCAGTGGAGAAAACATGTAGTTAGATTCTATGGCCATACCACCCTGAATGTGCCCAATCTTGTCTGATCTCAGAAGCTAAGTAGGTTCAGCCTGGTTAGTATTTGGATGGGAAACATATAATTATAAAGGTATAGTATAATAATCACAAGCAGGGTATTAACAGCAACAATAATTCACTGATCTTATTAATATTTCCCCAGTTGTACTTATTTGTATATGTTTATTTAGTAAGATAAAACTGTGTTACATGTACTCACCATCATAGTTGATTGAGAATAGTACCATCACTATAAAAATCTTTTGTATACACTTTTTAACAAAACTTATCTCCCTATTGCACTTTTCTCTTCTGTCCTTAACCCCTGTTAACCACTAATTGCTCTCCACTTCTGTGATTTCTTTTATTTCAATAATGTTATATAAATGGGATTATGCAGTATGTACTTTTGGGTATTAGTTTTTGTTTCACTTGGTATAATTTCCGGGAGACCAATGCATGTTGAGTCTATATTGATAGTAGTTCATTTGTTTGAAATCCTGAGTTGTGTTTCATATAATTTGTTGAACCATTTATTTGTTAAAGGATATTCAGGCTATTTGAAGTTCTTTAATATTACAAATGAACCTGTTATAAGCATCCACATATGTATTTTTGTGTGAACATAGTATCATTTTCTGAAAATGCCCCAAAGTATAATTGTTGGGTTGCATAGTATTCTTTTTGAAGAATGTGCCAAACTGTTGTCCAGAGTAGATATACCATTTATGCTACCATCAGCAGCATATGAATTACTGAATTTCTCTGCATCCTGGACAGTATTTGCTGTGTCACTATTTTTTTTTATTTTAGCCACCCTAATAGGTATGTGGTAGTATCTTATTGTGCCTTTGATTTGTGCTTTTCAGATGGCTAATAATGTTGGACATCTTTTTATGTGCTCATCTGCCACCAGTTTATCCTCTTCCATTAATGTCTCCATGTATTTTGCCTATATTCTGATTGAATTGTTTGATTTTTTTCTTTTAGTCTTGAGAATATTTTATATCTTTTAGATACTAGTTCTTGTTAGACATGTGGTTTGTGAATATTTTCTACTACTCTATAATATATCCATTCATCCTCATCATGTGGTCATTTGCAAAGCAAAAGTTTTTAACTTTTGGGGGGTTTTTGCATGGTACCAGGGATCGAACTCAAGACCTTGTGCTTGGAAGGCAGGCAGCGGCACCATTGAGCTAAATCCCTGGTCCAAAAGTTTTGAACTTTGATGAAGTACTATTATTTCTTTTTATAAATTATTCCTTATGCAAATCATGCTTTTCATGTCAAGTCGAGTAACTCTTTGCCTGGCCCTAAATGTTGAAGTCATTAACTTGCTGAGAGTGTTTGTCATGAATGGCTGTTGGATTTTGTTAATAACTTTGTCAAAGATATGATCACATAAACTTCATTCTTTATTCTAATGATACAGAGGATTACACCGACTGAATTTCAAACATTGAGCCAGCCCTGAGTATTTGGTATAAAATCCATGTGGCATCATACATAATTTATAATTTTAGATTTCATTTGCTAATATTTTGAGGAGGACTTTTTCCAGTTTGTAAAGATTTTGTAAGTTTCAGAGAGCTGTATGGATAGTTTTCTCTTTTCTACTGTCTTTGTCTAGTTTTGGTTTTTATCCTGACCAAGCACCAGAAGCTCAAAGAAACAAGGAAAGATTCTCTTCTACAGGTTTCAGGGAGAGCATGGTCTTGCTGACACCTTAATTTCATACTTCTGGTTCCAGAACTGTGAGTTAATAAATTTCAATTATCTTGAGCCATCTAGTTTGTGGTACGTTGTTATAGCAAGCCTAGGAAACTAAAATATCATCTTAATGGATTTATTCTTCATCATTGTATATTGTCCCTCTTTGTCTATTGTAATATTCTTTGCTCTGAAATCTACTTTGTCAGATATTAATGTAGCCATTTCTACGTTTTAAAAATTAGTTCATGTGCTAGACCTGTTGCAATCCGAATTTGAAGTGAGTTTCTTGTATATAGCACATTGTTAAGTAATATTTATCCACTCTAGTTATCTCTATCTTTGATGGACATATTCAGGTGATTTATATTTAAACTAATTGTTCATGTTTGTATATACTGTTTTATTATGTTTCTGTTTCATCTACTTCTCATTCCTTTGCTTCTATTTTCTTGCCTTCTTATGGGCTACTTGAATATTTATTAGAATTCTATCTTGACTTATCATGTTTTTAAATATATTTCTTTTTATAGTTTCATAATGGTTGCTCTGAGTATTCCTATATAAATATGGAGCTTCTCACAGTATACTGATATAAACATTTTAGCACTTGAAGATTTGAACTACTTTAGCACTTGAAGTACTTACGTCCTTTTGCCTTCCCCATTTGAGTATCAGATGGTGTTATTTCAGTTTTTGTTTCAACTATCAAATGACTTAGAAAAACTATGAAAAAGGATAGCCTATTTTATATATCCACACTTCTGCCCTCCTCCTGATGCTCAAGAACCTCTTCTTTTATTATCTTCTTTCTCTATGAAGAACTTCCTTTAACCAATCTTTAACTTTGCTAGTTACAAATTCTTCCTTTGAATGTCTTCATTTTTACTTTGCTCCTGAAGGGTAGTTTTACAAGGTATAAAATTCCTGGTTGATAGTTCTTTTCTTTCTGTACTTGAAAACTGTGCCATTTCCTTCTGGTCTTTGTGGTTTCTGATTTTTAAAATCTACTGTTATTCAAATTAGTATTCCCTCATAGTAACGCATTATTTGTTTGGTTGCTTGCAAGACTCTTCTTTTAATTTGGTTTCCAGAAGTTGATTTTTAATATGCTAGAGTAAAGTTTCCCAGTTTGAGACTTGCTTAGCTTCTTAAATATATAAGTTTTTGTCTTTCACCAAATTAGGGGACTTTTCAGCTATTGTTTTTGTCTGCCAACTATGTATCAGGTGATGAACACAACCACAGCCATCTTTCTCACACAAACACAAATGTGCCCATCTTTTCCAGAGTTGTGGAATGAGTTAAGTTCCTGAACCAAGGTACACAGTACATATATCTTGGATATTAATCCTGTATCAGGTATACAGATTGCCAATATTTTCTCCCACCATGTAGACCGCTTTTCATTTTGCTCTTATTTTCTTTGCTGTGCAGAAACTTTAGTCTTGATGTAATACTGCCTGTTTTGTTGCTTGTGCTTTTGGAGTCATGTACAAGAAAATGATTGCCAAGACTGTGAAGAAAATGATTTCCAAGGAGTTTCCCCATTTTTTTCTCCTGGGAGTTTACAGGTCTTATCTTTAAATCTTTAACAAATTTTGATTTGATTTTTTTGGTATGGTGTAAGACAAGGGTTCGGTTTCATTCTGTTACATGTGGATATCCAGTTTGCCAAGCTTGTTTATCGAAGACATTGCCCTCTCCATGTTGTGTATTGTCTTAGTGACTTTCTTCATTCCCAGGACAAAATGCCCAACCCCCACAACTTAAAAAAAGAGTAGCTTACTTTGGCTCACAATTTTTAGAGGATTCAGTCCATATTTGGCTGGCTCCAAGGCAGGAAGGATCCAGCTTAGGAAGGCTGCTCACATCACAGTGTTCAGGAAAAAGAGAGGGAAGGAAGTAGCCAGGGAGGGAGACAGACCCTTCTAGGTCAGCTCTCAGTGAACTGGGTCTTCTGATAACAACACAGTCAGCTATGGAGTATAGCACCCTCATGATCCAATCACCTTCTCAAAGCCCCACCTCTGAACACATGAGACTTTCTGGGGACATTCTAGATATAAACCATATCATGTATTTCTTCATGTCCTTATTGAAAATTAGCTGAACTTACGTGTGTAGACTTATTTCTAGGCTCTCTGTTCTGTTCTACTGATATATGTGTCCGTTTTAATACTTGTCCTGTTTTGATTGCTATAAGTCTGTAATGTAATTTGAAACCGGGAAGTGTGATGCCTTGAGCTTCATTCTTCTTAAGATCATTTTGGTTATTTTGAGTTTTTTGTGGTTTCATATTAATTTTAGTATTGCTTTTTCTATTTCCAGAAAAGTGGCCTTTAAATTTGTGTGTGAATTGCAATGAATCTGTAGAGCAGGAGGTACAGACACTTCATCGCATTAATCCTTCCAATTCATGAACACAGAACATGTTTTTATTTGTATCTACTGTAATTTCTTTAATAAATGTTTTATTATTTCCAAGCTTGCACATCTTTCACTCACTTAATGTTATTTTTACCCTGTTTGAAGCTATTGTAAATGAGATTGTTTTCTTGACTTCTTTTTCATATAGTTCATTTTTAGTGATTTTTATATGTTGATATTGTATTCTGAAGATTTATTGAGTTTATTAGTATAAAGTTTTTTTTAGTGGAGTCCATAGGATTTTCTATATGTAAGCTCATGTCATGTACAAAAGAGACAATTTCACTTTTTCTTTTTCAACTTGGATGCCTTTTATTTATTTTACTTGCTTAATTTCTCTGGCTCTGCCCTTCAATACAACTTCAATGAAAGTGGCAAGAGTATACATCCTTGTCCTTTTCCTGATCTTGGAAGAAAAGCCTTAAGCTTTCCACAGTGTTAGCTGTGAGAGTGTCATATATGGTCTTTTTGACGTTGAGGTTCATTCCATTAGTACTAATTTGCTCAGAGATTTTTTTCTTTTGATCTATGTTTAATTGACATGTGATAATAGTATATATTTATCACATACAGTGTGATAGTTCAAAACAGGTATACAATGTACAATGATTAGGGATGATTCAGGATAATTGGCATGTCCATCACCTCAAACATTTATCATTTCTTTGTAGTGCTGACAGTCAAAATCCTCTTTACTATCTATTTTTAAAAAGATGATTAATTGCATCAACCATAGTTATTCTACTATGCTATAAAGACCATTGGGAGTTATTCCTTCTACCCAACAGCACTCCTGTATCATCTCTCTATTTTTCTTATCCTTCCTAGCCTCTGGTAACCACCATTACATGTTCTACTTCTATGAAATCATTTTTCTTTTTTGCTTCTATGTGTAAGACAACGTGCAGCATTTGTCTTTCTGTGCCTGACAGAAGTTTGAGAGTTTTTACCATTAAAGAAGTAGAATTTTGTGAAATGCTTTCTCTGTATCTGTTGAGATGATTATATGGTTTTTATCCTTCATTTTGTTAAGGTGGAGTATGACATTTACTGATTTGCTTATGCTGAATTGGCTTTGGAAGAAATCACAGTTTATTGTGTTATGTGATTATTTTAATATGTTGAATTTATTTTATTACTGTTTTGTCAAAGATTTTTTCAACTGTGTTCATAAGGAATATTGGCCTGTATATTTTCCTTCTTATAATGTTTGTCTGGTTATCACAGTATACTTGTTTTATAAAAATGAGTTTAGAATTGTTCTTTCTTCAATTTCTTACAATCATTTGAGAATAATTAATAATAGTTCTTCAGATGCTGGATAGAATTCAGCTATGAAGTCATCAGTTCCTGGGCTTTTTTGGGGGGGGGACTTTTATTATTGATTCAATCTCTTTATTCATCCTTGGTCTATTTAGATTTTGTATTTCTTCATGATTCAATGTTGACAGGTTGTATGTTTCTAGGAATTGCTGATTTTATCCAGGTTTTTAAACTTGTTAGCATATAACTCTTATGTTCCTTTGTATTTCTGTGTGTGGGGGTTGTTTTGTTTTGTTTTGTTTTGCAGTACCGGGGATCTAACTCAGGACCTTGCAGTTGGGAGGCAGGCGCACAGCCACTGAGCTAAATCCCTGGCCTGATTCCTGTGGTATTTGTTGTACTTTCATTTATAATTTTATTTGACTTTTCTTTTTTTCTTAGTTTTGCTAAAGGATTTTCAGTGTTTATCTTTTTTAAAACACCTCAGATTTCATCAATTTTTTCTATTGTTTTTCTAGTATCTATTTCATTCATTTCTGATCTAATCTTTCTTTAACTCTGCCAATTTTTAGCATAGTTTGTTCATCCTTTTGCAGTTCCTTGGAATCTAAAATAAAATTGTTTATTTGATATTTTTTATTTTTATTACCACAGTTTTTCTTACTGTAGGTTCCTTCCTAGTATTGCTGTCACTAGATCTTGTTAGATTTAGTTTTTGTTGTTTCCATTTAATTTGTCTGAAGATTTTTAAAATTGTTCTTTTTGATTTCTCCTTTAACTCATTGTTTATTCAGGAGTGTGTTGCTTAATTTCTACATATTTGTGAATTTTCTGATTTTCCTGCAGTTTGATTTCCATTTTCATACCACGAAGCTAGAAATATATTTGATATTATTTTAATCTTCTTAAATTTTGTGAGACTTGTTTTGTTGCCTAACATATTATTTCTCCCTGAGATTGTCCTACGTGGACTTGACAAGAAAGTGTATTCTGCTGCTGTAGGTGGAGTGTTCAGTATAGTATGTTGTTGTCTATTTGTTCAGTACTGTTGTTCGAGTCTGCTGTTGGCTCATTAGTTTTCAGGCTGTATGATCCATCCATTGTTTTGAAAGTGGAGTTTTAATATCTCCTATGCTTATTGTATTGCTATTTTCAGGTCTGCTACTATTAGCTTTATATATTTGCATCCTCTGGTATTAGGTTCATATATATTTATAATTGTTATATCTTCTTGGTGAATTGACTCTTATCACATAATGATTTTCTTGGCTTATTGTGGCAGTTTCTGAATTGAATTTTATTTTCTGTGAGTCCTGCTTTCTTCTGATTACCATTTATATGATAATTTCCATAGATTCACTTTCAATTTGTATGTCCTCAAAGTGAGTCTCTTACTGGGGCTTGTTGATTTGGCTTTTAAAAATTTGGCTTTATAAAAAATACATTCAGTCACTCTCTATATTTCTATTAAAGAACTTAACCCATTTATGTTTAAAGCAATTGATAGGCAAGAACTTATTTTTACCAACTTGCTCATTTTCTTTTTTTACTGTTTGGCAGTTTCTGCCTTCCTATATTACTGTCTTCCTTTGTGATGTGATTTTTTAAATAGTGGCGTGCTTTGATTTGTTTCTATTTAGCTTTTATGTATTTACTACATAAATTGAGTACATGTGATTACCATGAAGCTTACATAAAACACCTTACGGTTAAGCTGATAACAACTTAACTACTAAATGTAAAATGATTATACACAAATAGAACTTGTGTTACTTTAATTCTGTCATTCCGTAACAAGATGGAAATTTTTTTTATGTTAAAAATGTTAGGTTATAGAAATATTTGAAAACTGCTAGAACTAAGGCTGAAGGAGATAAAGATATGGGCGGTTTTTTTGCACCTTTTGGATTTTATTACAAAATTGGATTTTTGTGAATCTCTTCTGATCCTTTGGCTGAAAAGTTTCTTTCACTATTTTATCATCTTGCTTCATGCTAAAAAGATTTTGAAGGTAAAATTAATGAAAAAATAAGGTAGGTGTGGTGTCACATCCCTATAAACTCGGCATTTGGGAGGCTGAGGCAGGAGAATTGCTGTGAGTTGGAGGCCAGCCTGGGCTACATAGTGAGTTCAAGGGCAGCCTGAACTACAGAGAGAGACCCTGTTTCAAAAAACAATTATGAAAGATTAGTCGACAGATCTTCCTATATTCTCTATCGAGCACAAGTACCTGAAGAAAGTCAACTTTGTCCAAGTTACAGACAAATCTGGAAATTATGGCTAAATAAAACACAGACTGTATATCTGATAGGCCAATTTGAAGTAAATTTTACTATTTAAAAAATATATAGACATTAATTTTTATTTTTTGGTACCAGGGATCGAACTTGGGACCTTGTGTTTGCCAGGCAGGTGCAGCGCCACGGAGCTACATCCTCAGCCCACGTTCATGTATCTTAATAAGTGATAATTTATTACTGTGTTACTACCTTATTATTTTGTATTACTCTATTTATTTTACTTTTTAATCTTTTTTTTTGTACCAGGGATTGAACTCAGAACCTTGCGCTTACAAGGCAGGTGGCAGAACAACTGAGTTTACTTTTTAATATTTAAAAACTTTTCCAGTGGTATAATTTTGTATAGAAAGGTCAGTGAAAAAAAATTTCACTCTCTTTCCCATTTTTGAAATGGAATCTTTGTTTTCATTTATTTTACCAATGTGATATTGTGATGTTCAACAAAAGAAAATATTCACTGTTTACAGTTTTTTTCTGGGCCATTATTATTATTATTTCATTTCATGATTATTCATAAAAATGACTTTGTCATGGACAGGGATGAATGTTAAAACATAATCCACTCCTGCTGCCAACCATACTAAAGAGAATACCTAGGTTTAATCCCAAAATAATAGAATCTATTTTAAGACCGTCCAGTTAATCCCCCCCACAAGCATAAGGGTTCCTGCCTCACCCTCCTCTTTTCTTCTGCTTATTCTTTTATTTCATTCCTCTTCCCAGCCTCACCCAAGTCCTAAGTGCCTTTTTAATATCATAGATACAATGACAGTAAAAGTAATTCTGTGGTTAATGCATCAGAATGGGTTTCACAGAAAAGTGAATGAAAGACTGTGTGTCACCAACCAGGGAATGAGGAAAGGCAAGAAAAGGGTACTTTTGTTAGGTGGTAGCCAAGTGCTGGGCTCAATTTCCTGCTGTGAAGACTCTCAGTGTTCCTAGATGTTTCCACGAACTCTTTACAGGGGCAGCTGTGTGAAGGGAAAATGAGGATAAAGCCAGGGGGATTGTGAGGTGGGGGAAGAAAAGAGCTTAAACAAATTGCACCCTAAGAAGAAATTCTTCTTTTGCTAATGCTTTCTCATCCTGGGAGTGGCAGGGGTGCCACATATCCAGCCTGGAGCAAAAGGACTCAGGTAAAGTGTTTCAACATCAAGCATACTAACTGAAAATTTATAAAGGGATAAAAACAAGCAATTATGTAAATAAAATATTGAGCCTCATTATAATTTAAGAAATGAATAAACAGTTAAACTGGCAAAAACTTAAAAAAATATGAAGTGTAGAAATAAGCAACAAATATGTTGCTCGTGTAGTATAAATTGGGGCACATTTCTTGGAGAATCTAGCAATATTTCTTTTTAAAAAATCTATAGTCACATTAGCATAGCATTTCTAACTATAATGTATTCAGAAGAAAAAGCATAGTTTTTAGTAAAGAAATAACCCCACGTAAGTTAACTACAGCATCATTTATGTAGAAAATCTGCAGATACTTCAACTGTCCAAACACACTGTTTTGATTAGTTGTTTTATAGTATACCCTTTGATGATTTATCAGTGACTTTAAAATGTTGGGCTGTGAAATATTTAAGGACATGGAAAATAGAGTATTAAGAAAAAAATTACTGTGCATCACATTATTCCTTATACTTAGAAAAACGACTAGAGAGATGTATTCTGAAATAAAAATAAAATCTTTATCTCTTTCTCTTCTCTCACTCTTTCTTTTTTTTTTTCGGTACCCAAGATCAAACTCAGGACCTTGCGCTTGCGAGGCAGGCAGTGGAACCACTGAGCTAAATCCCCAGCCCTCTCACTCTCCTTTCTTGCTCTTTCCTTTCCCTTAATCTCAAGTAGAAGTTGCTAGTATCTTGTCGAATTCTGGGATACTGTTTGAAAGTCAGGAATGCATTTCTCCCGTACTTGCTTCCTATTGCCCCCATGCGGTAAGACTGGTAAACTAAATCAAGACCAGCCTGGACTCACTGTTGGTTCACCTAATCTCTCATTATTCACCATTGTTTAGGTCTCCTGTACCATGTAGTAAGCCAGAGAATGCCAGATACCAAGGACAGGAATTGGCTTGAGGAAAGATGGAGCTTATGCTAGGTTTGAAGGCAACAGGGACACGGCTACCCTTCCGGTATACAGGAGCATACTGTCCGCACCACAAAGGAGGGGAGAGCATTTGATCAAATCCATTAAAGGTATAAGAAAAAATAGTTTAACAAGTGAATATTTTTAGGGTGAGATTTTCTATGAAATTCTTTTGTAGCTATCCTTTATCCAGAGGCAGTGAAAACAATGTATTTTTATTTTTCTGTACCTATTTTTTCTTATTCTGATCAGAGCACCACAACTTCCTCTACTCGGGTATTTTTACTTGCATGAAATTGAAGCCTTTCCTGGCTTCAGCAGTTTTCACATGGAAAACACTCAGCTAATAAAATCACTGTATGTATGTGTCCATGGTATTTTATGTGGAGATGAAGATATGCACTCCAAGAGATGTTTCCTTGAAACCAGGTACCCTGCTTGGAGCACTGACACATGCTACAATTCTAAAGGCTGAAAAGTCTATGCAAATAAAAATAAACTATGAAGGAGCCATCTAGGTTGCACAGTAGAGAACATTTATTGAATGTGATATCAATAGATCAATGCCTGGTACATAATAAGAGGTGCCTCACCATCAGTACCGACATTGCTAATAGTAAATCACAAATATTCTTAGAGGATATTATGCTTTGAACACCAAATTTGATTACTGACAGAAAAGTGGTCACATGTAGAACTGATGCCACCTAGTTTTCTGATTTCTCTCCCTTTTTTTGAGTGAGCACAGGCTTTTTCAGGACACCAATCAAGTAAAAAGAAATAGTATGATGCTTAATGTAGAATCTGGTCATGTGGCGTGCTCAGTTATGACAGTGAAAAGCAGAAAGCTTAATGATGTGAGCAAAGCCAAGTTCGAGTATCAAGTACAAAAACTCAAGAAGCTAAATTGCTGTTCAAGTGCAGGTAGTCAATTTGGGGTCTCAAATGAGGAATGAAGACAACAGTTAGACTCTGAGTATGCTCCAGATTCGAGTATGAAAACCAAGGAAATGGACAAAGTAAGAGTGTCATGGTAATTGACTAAAACTGGAAGTGAAATTGGGAGAGATCTACTTATGGGATTAAAGCCAGTGATTCTTGGATAAGCTACATAGTTTAAACTTCTATGAAATACATATCACCTCTTTTATGGTTCTTCTAGTGTGCTTGTTGAAAATTAACAAACGATAAGAAAAATTAGAAAATAGGACTTTCATATTTGGCACAATAGCAGAGTATTATGTACAGTTGCACGTTTAAAAGCAAAATAATTTAAAACTCTAGATAAGTTTTTAATCTCCCAATTTTTGAATATGCATACTTGTGTCAGCAAGAAAGTAAGAAAATTCTCAAAGACCAAGCTTGGAATAAAAGCAGAAATCCAGAGAAGGAAAGTGACACTGAAGTTGGCACTTTCTCTGAAGGTACCTGGGCATTCTTGCTTTTTTTTAATTTTATTTTTTGGTAATTTTAGGTATACAATATAATGACATTCATCATTGGAAATTTGCTCCTTTACATAATCTCTCTTGGTTCTTATTTTTTCCCTATGCCCCTGCCCCCCCTTCAACCCCTCCATCCTTCCCTATATACAAAGACTTTGTTTCCAGTTTTTCATTTTCTCATATTAATTCCATTCTCTTCTTTCCTCTACCCCTTCCACTTCCCCTTCGCCCCTTTTCTTCCTATTTCACATTATCTATTATACCTTTTAGTCCTTATTTACAGGTATTTACACATGAGTGTCCTATTTATTTCACTTAAGAGAGTCACCTCAATGTGCATCCATTTAGCTATGTCTCTAATTTCTCATTTTTTATGGCTGAGTAGTACTCCATTATATTTAAAAACCACATTTTCTTTATCCAGTCTCCAGTTGATGGGTAATTGGGCTGCTTCCAAATTTTAGCTATTACAAACTGTGCTGCTCTAAACATGGATGCACATATAACACTGTGGTATGATACTTTTAATTCTTTGGGGAAGATACCCAGCAGGGGAATAGTGGGGTCAAATGGGACTTCCAGTCTTACTTCTTTGAGGTATCTCCATACTGATTTCCACCATGGTTGCACCAGTCTACACTCCCACCAGCAGTGGAGCAGGGTTCCTCTTTCCCCAGAGCCCTGCCAGCATTTGTTATTGGTTGATTTC
>NW_004624734.1:30810985-30835375 GCF_000247695.1 Heterocephalus glaber | reverse complement strand
AACCTCGGGACTGTGTCCACAGACCTGCCTGTCTGCAGCGGGCTGATTCAGTGTTTTCACACAACCTCCCTCCATCTCTTGATCAAGGGGTACTACTGTAATGTAAAATATTTGGCAAAATGTCATCTGTCGTAACTTGGGAGGCATATTATGTACGTCACAGTTATATGTAGGTTTAGGGGAAGAAGTTGAAAAAATGAATCTTTACAATAGCATTGGCTATTTTTGGCTGCATGTGGTCATTTCCCAAGTTCAGGAAAAAAATTTTAGGAATAAATCAAAACATAGAATTTTCAAGAATAAGAGACAGTAGAGAAAATACAAAAATGTGTTTTCGAGGAGGAAATCTACCTCATTGTCACAAAACATAAAAGTTAAATGTAAGAAAATCTTACAGAGGTCAAGCTTAAAATTTTGGACATTATACACCTGTGAATGGACTAAGGGAAAATCTCCAGGGAAGAAGTCAATTAAAGCTGTGCTGTCTAACAAACTGTCTCATTTCTTTATTTGGGGGGGTGGGTATGGGGGATCGAAACAAATTGTCTCATTTCTATAAAAATAACTCAGGAGCTGGGGATTTAGGTCAGTGGTTCCACTGCCTGCCTCGAAAGCGCAAGGTCCCGAGTTTGATCCCCTGTACCGAAAAACAAACAAACAAACAAACAAAACACCTCAGAATAAAAAGCAACTGTGTGTCTTTCTTAGTGACATCTAATATGCTCAGGTTATCCGATACTAATGGGAGCCTGAGGAGGTAGGGATATATGTATAAGAAGATACTTACAGATATATCACAATTATAACATAAATATAACAACTAAGAAAGCCCATCTTATAACGAACTGTGGGTGCAGTTACAGGCATATTCAGTTGATTAAGAATTTTATTGCCAGACGATGAATAAGGAGAGAATGTTGCATGGCCTACAAGAAGACTCTGTTGCTCTCTACTCCAGCTGTGGTGAAGGACAGGGAAAAAAGAACTTTCCAGAAAGTAGAGTCAAGGCAACAGAAAATAATGGAAAAAGAAGTTTCTCTATCTGTTAAAGAGTATTTAATCAAGAAATATCCCCCACCTCAAGGATGGAGGGCCTTAACAATATTTGCCAACCAGAATTTCAAAATTATTATGGGCTAGTGGTTGTTAGGTATCATTAAGTCTTTCTTTTCCAAATGGGAATGCTTTTCTGGTTATTCTGTGACTATTTCATCGTTGAATACTGACTGCATGAAATGAACACATTTGTCTTTTTGGCTCAAAGGGTTTATATCAAGCACTCTCGGAAGCTGAGGGAGGAGGTCACAAGTTTGAGCTCAGCTTGGGCAACTTAGTGACTTAGTGAGACCCTGTCTCAAAATAAAAAAGGGCTTATGTCAAGAGTAAGAAAACTGGTATCATATAGAACCCTTTCTGACAACCATAAAATAAAGTTAAAATAACAAAAATAAAAACTAGTAGAAATACCTCCATGTGTTTAACATTTTTAAAAATGCATTTGTGGCCCAACAAAGTTCATAATAGAAGTTAGAAAATTCTCAGAATTGAATGATAAAGAATGTTACTAAAGCCACACGTTGAGAAAAATAGGTAATAAGGCATTCCTGTATAAGCAGAAAAGATAGGGCTCAAAATGAACAAAGCATTCCAAATTTTAAACTCAAAAAAAAAAAAAAAGAAAAAACTATGAAACCAGGACATAAATAATCAATGTGTTATTAAGAGAAAAATGACAGGGCAGGGGATTTAGGTAAGTGGCCCTGTGCCTGCCTCACAAGCACAAGGTCGTGAGTTCGATCCCCACTATGAGAAAGAGAGAGAGAGAGAGAGAGAGAGAGAGAGAGAGAGAGAAACACACGATTACACTAGAAGTCTGTAAGAGAATCGGGAAAATGGAAAAAGACCAAGGGAAGAAGGGAGGAGGCTACGGTTTCAGCTGAAGTCTAGCCTCAGCCTGAGATTGCCAGATCTGAAGAATACACTGCATCCCAATTTCTTTCCCATCCCTTGGCCAGTTAGTGAGGCTGTTGTATTTCTTCCCATACCAGGCATCCAATAGTCATTATTTATAGGCCATGACCAGGATAAGCTCATAACTTTCAGACACCTCCAGGTGACGTTGTTTCAATCTACCAATGGCAATCCTCTTGAGACTGCTGCGGGTATGAGTTATTAGCAGCAGCACCTGCAGCAGCTGGAGAATGGGAACAATGAACCAGTGCAAAGAAACCCAGGGCCCTAGACCAAACATGATGATTGCTGAGCTCTATCCCTAGTACCACTAAGGTCCACTTGCTTTGCACATTAGGTTCACTGCATCTTCTGTAACTTTCCAGGGTTTTGGGTGATTACAATTTCTAGGAAAGCTTAAAAGAGAAAGATGAAGCAACGAGTTCCAATGCTGGAGTTGTTCCAGGGATGAGAATTGATTCTCTTTACTACACATTCTCTATTTGGTTATCATGCCCTTAACTTGCCACAGTTGCTTTACTTGCTAATTTACTGTTAAAACTGGAGTTGACTCACACAAATGCTAAATATTCCTTTTGTTGTTATGTAGCAGCAAAATTATCATTATCATAGTCAATTACTGTGGCAAGTGTAACTCTTTTCTTGCTGGTCTACTGGCATAGGCCTAAAGTAATCAGTCACAGGCATAGCATTAAGGATACTGGAAATACTAATGTGTTCTCTAGTAGAAATGTCCCCATTCTAGGAATCAGTGCTTCTAAACTAAAGAGCCTAAGTTTCAAAACTGGAAACAGAAGTTGCCCAGGTGAGTTGCTGGAACACAGCTGTCTTACTTCCTACGCCTTGATTCTGAGACTCATATATTCTATTCCGGAAAAGTACCATATAATGACACTTGGTTTAAAGCACTGATGGAAATTTTTCCATAGTGTGAGACAGTAAATGCTTTAGGCCTTGCAGACCATACAATCTCTGTCACACTATTCATTTCTGCTGATGTAGAATGAAGGAGCCATAGACAATATATAAATGATGAGTGGTAGCTCTGTTTCAATGAAAGCTTGTTTATAAAAACAGGAGCATGCTGTTTTTATGTTTGCTAAATGTGACCGGCTGGTTGATACCTTCAGGGCAACTCTCGGGCTGTTGGTGCTCAACAGAGATCCCACACGGTCCCCCTGCCATGGTTATCTCCAGGCTCACTATGGGTGTCATTTCTAAGCACCTTCCAACCAAACAAGGGGAAGACTCCTAAGAATGATGCAGGTGTAGCTGTTAGCAGCATTTGGGGAATGGGCACAACAAATTGGTGGAAAGGATCCTGGGGGGGGGGGGGCTTATGTGGGATATCAACAGTACTTGTACATTGACCAAGCTGGGTTTGGGTAGAGAATGGCAGATTAGATTAACACTAAAAAATGATTTATGACACTTCCTACAGTAACATTTTAGGGGAAAAATATACAATATTCACCTCAACAGATAGGGAAAACTGAATTATTCAACATCCATCACAATAACAATTATTGGCAAATTAGAAGTGAAGGCAAACATCACAATCAAGTGATATAGGCATAAGGAACAGGTTTTTTCTTATTTTGGGGTGGCAGATTGGAAACATTTCAGCCAGATAAGGTCTGATTCTTCAGTCTTCTGGTCCAATGCAGAGGTAAGCAGTGCAAAAGCACTGCTGGATATAGAAGTGTGACCCTGCTCTGAGGGAGGTGTGTATCTGTAGCTTGGTGGACAGCTTATTATTGTGTAACAGTGAGAGTGGCTTTTAGTGCAGGAAATACAGTTACAAATAGCAACCAATGGGTAACCACCACATGTTTGGTGACTTGTGATGGTCCCTGCCTCTTCTCTCTTCTACCTTCTATGCAAGCCCCAGAGCCACCTTTCATACCGTGCATACATAACCAGTCAGGATCTAGACACCATCAAGTCTAGGTGTAGATGGCAGCCACACAGGTAGTTGTCATGGCTTTTATTAATCTTAAAAAAAACCAGACTCATTTAAATATATTTTAATTCCACAGCTCTTCCATGTTAAGTGTATAATTCAATGAATTTTAGTATATTTATGAATGTACACAATAAAGTAATTTTACATAACCAAATTTTACCCTATTGCAGCCTGATTTTAGAACAATTTTCATCACTCTAAAACAAACCACTCCTGTCCATTTAGTCACCCTCCATTCCTACTCACACTCGCAGCTCTGGATAACCACTAATCTACTTTCATTTTTTTATTCCCGGTCCTGGAGATTGGAACCCAGGGCCACTCTACCACTGAGCTATATCCCTACTCCTTTTACTTTGAGTTGGGATCTCACTATGTTATTTCATTCATTTTTATTGCCAAACAATATTCCATTGCCTGGGTATGTCATATTTTGTTTATCCACTTACCTGTTAATAAACATTTAGGCTGTCTTTACTCTTTGGCTACAGTGAATGGTGGTGCCATGAACATTTATGTTTAAGTCTTTGTGTGGTCATGTGTCTTCATTTTTACTGGTGATCTTGGGAAAACTGGATTTGAGCATTTTGTCAAGAAAGAGCTTCCAGTCCTCGGTGAAGTTGGGCCCAAGCTTACCTCCTCTTGCTGAGTTGGGAGAGGCAGTTTCTGCAATCTCAGCTAGTGGTCAGAAAACCAAGATCACTCCTAGATTATTTATAAAAAGCCTTCACTTTTACAATCAGGAACAAAGCATTTCTGCACAACTTTACGTTGAAGGTTCTAGCCAGTTAAAAGGAAAAAAAAAGACTTAAAAGTTACAAGAACTGGAAAGAAAAAACAAAACCGTTATTATTCAGAGATGAGAGAAAAATCAGAATAATTTATGAAGTACTTGAATTTATGACAGACTGCTGCAAAATTACTATCTTGAGAATCAAAACCAACATATTCAAATCGCTTTCTTTTTATATACCATCAAAACCACAGCTAAGTTAAAATATAAAATGTAATTTAGAAAATATGTAATTTACACTTACAGTAACATATAAAATTAGATCCCATAGCTAGGAATAGATCTAACCAAAAATGTACAATGCCCTATTTGAAGAAAACTAATACTTTATTTAAAAAGATTTCTGTAAGGAGGGAGTTGTACTATGTTTAATATTGGTAGACTTAATATTGCTGACTCTCCTCAAACTGATTTATAGATTCAGTTAAATCCCAACTTAAATCTTAACCAAGTTAAATCCCAACTTAAAGCTTAACCAGTTTTTTTTCCCCTCAACCGTTCAACAAGCTGTTCTAAAATTTCTACAGAACACGGGTCAAGAATAGTTAGGATACTCTTAATACAAAGTGGGGGTCTTGTTGTAGTAGAGATCAAGGCTTACAACTAAGCTACATTCATAAGCCTGCGCTGCACTTGTGGAGAGATAGATGAAACTAGGCCAATAAATAGATCAGAATAGAGAACTCAGAGACAGACCACATGTACATGCAAATTTGATTTATGACAGAGGTAACATTACAGATCAGTGGGTTAAGGAACCTTCAATAAATGATATAAAAAAAGGTTTATCTAAATGGTTAGATATTTGAGGTATCCCATGTAAATATTTCTTGCTCCTTGAAAATCAATTTGTCATCATCAGTCAACTGTATATACTGAATGATCCAAGAATTATTTTCCTGAGATACATGCTGGAGAAACTTGCACATTTTGACCATCACATCATGCACAAGCATGTTAATACTATAGCAATGTTACAGGTAAGATAAAAAGGTGGGGGTGGGGATCCAACATGTTTACTGAAAGAAAATCTGTAAACTACTTATGGTCAATGAACATACGAGATAGTAAAACAAAAGGATGCATGTAGCTCCATGAATCAACACGAATAACATTCAAAGGCAATGTTGAGAAGAAGTCCCAAAATACATATACAGTGTGGTTTTATTGACATCAAGCTCATAAAAATGTAAAGTAAAACAATATATAATTTAGTAAGGCTTACAGCTGTGGTTAAAATATAAAAATAAAAAGAAGGGAGTGATAAATACATTTAAAAATTCAGAATAAATGCTCTAATGAGCTGGGATGGAGGATTAAATTAGGTAGAGCATGAAATCAGGGAGAAGCACTTTAAATAATTTGGTAATGTTCTGTTTCTTAGGCTGGGTATAAGTCTAAAGCTTTTTGTTTTGTTTTGTTTCATTTTGTTTTTTGTTACTGCTATGGCTTGAAACTCTATGTCCCTCCCAGATTCACATGTTGGAACTGAATTTCCATGGTGGTGGTGTGAAGAAGTAGGGTCTTTTGGGAAGTAGTGAGGGCTCTATCCTCAGAAATGGAGTCAATGCCCTTATAAGAGAGCTGCCTGGCCTTTCTGTCTCTTCTGCCACATGGTGACACAACTTTCATCCTATCTACCATGTCAGGACGCAGCAATACAGTGCCATCCAGAAAGGAGACAGCGTCTTTCATCAGACTCCAGACCTATTGATATCTTCTTGATCTTTGACTTCCCAACCTTCCTAATTGAGAAATCAATGTCTGTTGTTTATAAATCATCCAGTCTAGGGCATTTTCTTATAGCAGCAGGATCAGATTAAAACAGCTACTTTTATATTTTAAGCCTATAAATGTTCTTTTGTACTCATTAAGCATTTAATACAATTACTGCAAACGTATAGTCAGAATGGACCCCGACTCAAAACTTGATTTGGATGCACACACACACACACCACGCACATTCTGCAAGAGGATATGAAAGGATTTATTACCCACATAATGAGTCTTTCTTGGAAGAGTGGAAAGGCCCCCAAGAAGGCCCCAAAATGGCTTGAGAAAGCAGAGTGGTGTGGGGTTTTTACAGGGACTATAGAACGGGCCTAGGACAACGGTGGTTTGAACTTCCTGCTAGTGCCAAAAAAGAGATCATCTTGGCTTTTTTATCAGATGGCCCACATAGACAGTGGAAGGAGAAGACAGGTTTAAAAGATGTCAGAATTAGGGCTGGGGGTGTAGTTCAGTGGTAGAGCACTTGCCTAGTATGCACAAGGCCATGGGCTCAATCTCTAGCACCACAAGAAAAAAAGATGTCACAGTCAGGGATCAAATAGAGTCAGGTTCTATCACAAAAACTTTTGAGACAAAATTGCACAGAAAACAAAGGGGATGTCTGCCATTTCAAAAATAACATGTCTGCTGAGAAAAGAGCATCACCTTTCCCTTTCAGAAACCACTTCTCTCCTTTTTGTTTTTTTCCTCTCAGAAATACGGTACTAGAGGAGGAATAACTGTAGTCAAATTGCTTAAAATGGTAGAAAATTGAATTTACTTCCCCACAGAAGAAATCAAAGGTCAAGGAGGATTATTATAATAACATAAAGCTAGATAATGTGTCTCATGGAGGGGAAAGAAGGAGAATTACTTGTGATGTTGAAAAGTTCCTGGGATTATGATATGGAGTAGCTGTTACTGGGGCCACTTTGTTCTCTAGCTCAGCTCATGCTTTGCCACTATGGTAGTGAAGAAATTCTCCATCAGTATAACCTGTAATTGCAAATGAACACAAGGTTTAAAGCCTTTTCCCAGAAGGGTTTTTCATTCCTCCTGAAAAGATATAAACAGTGAATTACAAGTGCTCATCAATTTTTGAGCCACCTACTGAGTACTGTTGTGGATATAAAGATAAGAAAGATTCAATCTCTTCTAAGGGCTCACACTCTTTTGTATTACTATTTTAGTCTGAGGTGTAAAAATGTGGATTTACATAAAAACTGTAGTCACAGTGATGGTTCAAATGATAAAATAATAAAATTGCTTTTAACATATATCAAAACTAAAGGACTCAAAAGAATCATTAAGAACTGAGTCTACTGAATGATATATGCAGATGGAAATATCCAAGGTTAAGAAAATTCTCAATAAACAAGTTGGCGTAAATGTGGAGACTGTGAGCAAAGGTCAGTAGAGGCAAAGGTGGAGAAAAAGCCAAATTGCTTTGCATTCGTGAAGATTAAAACTGAAATGAATGCAGAATGATGGGAGAGTAAGTTCAAACTGGAGATGGCTGAAGAACTTTTAGAAACAGAATTATATGCCCTGAAACGATAAGTTGTTGGCACAAATGAAATGAAAACTGCTCCTTCTCCCTAATCTTTAGTAAAGTCTTCTATGCATAGACACTTTAGGGGAGGGCTGTTCTGAATGGAAAGATAAAAGGCTGAGCTCACAATCTGGTTTAATACATAATAATCAGGTCAGCATAATTATAATGAAAAAATACTTCTTATCTGCCAAGTGGTGTTCTAAGCTTTTTACATACTGCAACACATTGAAGTGCTTTCTAGTAATTTACTTAATAATACTTAGTGCAAATCTATAAGGGAAATGGCAATATTCTCACCATTTTGTAAGTTAGGAAAGAGAAGCACAGAGAGGTTAATGGCAGCAGCTAAATAAAACCCTAATTTAGGCTGACTGTAAACATGGTGTGGAAATTATCTAGGAACTGAATGAATTCAGTGGAACAGGAATGTGCAGTCGGTGGGGGTCCTGGAGGATATGGACTCCTCTAGAAATTCACAAAATTGCTATAATTCAGAAGTGGTGCTTTAAATCAGTCTTAGCTATATTTTAAAGGATAGGATCACCTCAGCTTGTTAATCCATTTTCATTCCCTCTCTTGTGTTCACACACATATATATGCATACAACTGTTCCAATTTTGAGTCAATTTTCATCTCAGAGTTCATAAATGTTAGCTTTATGTTACTGAAACTAATGCCTAAGCCAATCAACTAAGAAAGAGAAAGGGTTTATTCAGCTAATGGTTCTGAAGGGTCCAGTCTAAGACTGGGTGCATCCATTATTTTGGGCCTCTGGTAAACTACCAGATGGCAAAAGCAAGGAGCACATAATGGGACAGACCACTCACAACATAAGGCAGGAAGCAGGGACAGCCAAGACTGATGGCGTCCCACAATTTCCTTCAATGGCAAGCCCTCTCAGAGACTAAAGATTTCCCACTCCACCCCACCACTTCCCAATAGTGCTATCTTGAGGACTAAGTCTTTAACGCATGGCTCTTTGAGGACACCATCTATATTTAAACCATTCTACCCATAGTTCTGGTTCTCATTATCCTCTTCTTATAAAGTCCCAGCTGAGGGTTCGTGGATTGTTTCCTTGGTTATACACTAATGCTTTTTATTTAGTCCGTACCTCACAGAGGTCTCTTACTGTCTTCTGTAAATGTCAGCCTGCCTTTTAATGGCCCATCACTCCTGCCACATGGTGTCCATGAGTAGAAAGCAACCTTGCAGGTAAGGCCTAAAGTGAAATGGAGATGTTGAACACCTCAGTACTTGGCTGTCTGCGCTCAAGTTTTCCCTGCCTCTGCTCCCAAGCAAGCTTTCCTGCCCTGGTGTCATTTGCCTTCTCTCACCTGGCTAAGAGAAGTACAGAATCTTCCTTTAGGCAGCACTTATACTCTGAACCTCTGAGAAGAAAAAAAATAATGAGAGAAAGGAGAGGCAGCATTTGGGTACACTTTCACTTAAGCTCCAGTTTTGTCTCTATAAGGATCTGACCAAGTGGCTTTCTTAGTGGGTGTATATGTATGTAAGCATTTGATATGAGCTATTACAAACACATGTCCCTTACCTGGGCCACAGCTAGGATGTCAGGCACCACTCTAAGTGCTTTATCTGTACTTATTCATTTATTCTTATCAGATGAGGAAAATGAGACCCAGAGTGGTTAAGAAACTTGCCCATGGTAATAGACCAGTGCCAAGTTAGAGGATCCATTCTTGACAGAGCTTTTTTAACTTTAACCTCTGCAGTAGGTTCTAGTCTCCTGCTCAGTGTGTGATGCAAGGCTGAAGAAAAACTCAAAGTCAGAATTAAAGAAAAAAGTGGGAGCTGGGATGGCCAGTGCTGGGTCACCAGCAAAAGACCGTGGTCAGTCTCAACCACTGATTTTTACTGTTCATCAATTGGGGTAAAGGTGAGCTGTGTGCAAGGATAAAACTACATGTAAAGATGTGTGGTTCATGTGGTTTCCATGGAAACTAATACAGGCAAGGCTTTAAAGAGACAAAGCATTTTCAAATTAGAAACAAGATAGACAAAATATATGGCTGCAATTAGAACATTGTCCTTCTAGTTATGAAGGTATTAATTGTGGGAATGGAATTTGGGTGCAAGCTACTCCAACCTCAGGTAGTATGTTAGCTCACATGAAGCCCCATAGCTTCATAGGCCATTTCTCTGGACTCAGCTATGGCCATTCCCAGGGAGGTTATGCTAACTAACCTCCATGCTACCGTAGTGCTTATGAGGTGCTTCTGTGAGTCACATAGCTTCAGTCAGACTCACTTCTCAAAGTAAGCCAACTGAGGGATTTAACTCGTTACAGCCTGCACTGCTTTACAGGATGCTTTGGGCATAATCAATATTGTGGCTCCTGGCAAGGACATGTAACATGGGTCTAACAAATTCTTAGCTTCATGTACAGCTCAAAGCCCTATGGGAAATAACTCCACTGGGTTCATACTTGGAGTTAGAATATGTTTATACTTAAACTGTTGATGGTGGGAACTGCCAAGCTATAGAGAGGGAACCTGGGTCTCCGTAAGTGATGAAGGAATCCGACTTCCATGTTGCAGTTAACAGGGATGCCTGAGCAGCAATGATAATGTGTCACATGCCTTTACTCAGAAACCTCCATCCTTTTATAGAAGCATCTGTGCACTCAGAGGAAGAGTAGAATGTGGAAAACACTAACTGATGTGCAGCCAGAGCCTAAGCAATTATCCTTTCAAAATAAAAAGGGAAATACAAAAGAAGTCTTTCCCTAGAAACACAGCTGATTCAGAGATGAGCAGCCCAGAGTGGCAGCAATTGGGAGTGCAGGTGTTGAAACTCTAAATGGCTTTGGAAGCTGACAGAAAGCCAGCACACCACAAATAAAGGAATGTTGGGAAAGTTGATCAATGGACGACTAGAGATGTGCAGGGGAGAACAGAAAGGTGACGCACAACGAGACATAAGTCAAGAACTACAAAAGCCTCATGAGCTCAGCAGTCTAAGCTTTCCGAGTAGAGGGCAAGTTCTGATGTGTATCAGGCCCCCGATCTTTTGGGGAAATCTAGGAGACACAAATGGAGAAAGCCTAAGGTCCTGTCGCTTGACAGATGGGGGCTGCTGAAGACCAAGGAGAAAATTGCTCAGATGATCTTATCCAGGACCCCTAACCGGAATAATCTCAGGGGTGCTTATACTCTGAATACATTTGTGCACGCACGTGTGCGCGCGCGCGCGTGTGCGCACATTTAACATTTCTTTCCTTGTAAGATATTTTAACCTCTTCTTTTTTCTGGATCTCAGATTTCTTTTCTGTGAAGTAAGATTACACTAAGATTCCTTTCAGGTTCACAGTTTTGTCTCTGAGTATGTGACTAGAAGATTGCCAAAAATCTTTCAACAAATATCCGTAACTATTTTCTATAATGGCTTGCATTCCTCTTTGTCAATTTCTATCCCAGTGGCTACCACCCAGGTTAGTAGCCTTCTCTTATTCCTGAACTACTGCTGGTCTGCTCACCGGCCTCTAAACCTCATCTTCTATTTTCAAGTTGTTCCTACCATATTCCTCTTTTCAACTCTGTTTTCAATAAAGGTTTCGATTCCAAAATCTTCAAGGGTTCCCACTGTCAGTGTGAAAAATGTTCTCCATGATATGCCCCTAACCAAATTTGTCTTTTACCTCCAGCTACCATTCCATTTCTCTGCTCCCAATCACTGCAAGACATTACTCAGAAGTTTTTGCTGACTTCACTTTCTTCCCCTTCACTCTTTGATCCATTCCAATTAGGCTTTATGCCTACTTTTCCTTTGAAAAGACTCTCTGAAGTTCCTGATGACTTCCCTGTTGCCATACTCAGTGATCAACTTTGTATTCTCTTCTCACACAACCTGAGAAGGAAGGGACCTGGCTAGACACACTCTCTTTGAAAAACTGGCTTCTTTGACTTGCATGTACAATGTGATTCCATAATAAAAGTATTTGTGTAGGTCTTGTTTCTTTTCTTTCTGTTATACCCTGATTTTTACCTAGGCCTCCAATGGATCATTTGTTTCACATTTCCTTCAGGTTGTTACCTTCTTAAGAACTGACAGATTTTGCTTTTTTTTAAAAAAAAATGAAGTGCCTTTTATTTATCAATTAATAAGTACACAAATATTTGAGAAAACAACAAAAATAAGGTAAACATAAACACAGAACAAATAAAGTTATGAAAGTAAATACACTAGTCTAGCATTTATTCAGTAAAACATACTGAAACTGTATTCACTTGACATTATTCACTGGTACCTCAAAACAAACAAGGATTACAGTGATCATATAGCGATATAAAAGGCAGTTCTCCAACAAGAACCAATAGTTCTTAACACATATTTCACTAAGCAAAGCAGCCAAGCACATAAGGCAAAAATATGAAATTAAAGGAAAAACCATAGATTCACAAATATCACTGAGAATTTCAAAACACCTTCCTCAGTAATTGATAACTAATAAATGTACAAAGATCTGCAATGGAGCAGTCAAAATCAGCAACATGATGCCTTAAGTGGAGCACCACACTGTATGCAAAACCTGGAGAGCACACAGTCCTCTCAAAATTCACAAGAAATATTCACCCAAATAGACTACACTTATAGCAACAACACAGACCTTAACAAAGCCAAAGAAATGGGAATCCTGCAGAGTGAGCTCTCACACCTTATTAGAGTAAAACTAGAAACCAAAAGCAGAAACATATGTACTTAGAATACAATTACTTTTTTTTTCTCTCTCTCTCTTTATTTCTATTCTCTGTCTTCTACTTCATACTTTTAACTTTGTTCACATAAGAGAAACCACGTGATGTTTAAGCTTGTGTGTCTCATTTACTTCTCTTAACATTAGGGTCTCAAGGTGCATCCATTTCCTACAAATGCCCCGTTTATCTTTCGTTAGAGTAGTATTCTAGTAATACCATGTTTTCTTTATCTATTCATCTGTTAATGGGCATATAGGCTGTTTCCAAGATTTAGCTATTATGAATTGTGCTGCTATAAACGTAGGTAGATGTACATCACTGTGGTATGATGTTTTTTTAACGCTTTTGGAAAGATACGTAAACAGGGCATAGCTGGGTCAAATAGAAAAATTTTTAGTTTTAGTTTTTTGAGAAATCTCCACACTGATTTCCTTAGTAGTTGTATCAGTTTACACTCCCACCAACAATGAAGTGCTCCTTTCTCCCCAGAGTCTTCCAGGACTCGTTGATTTGTTGATGATAGCCATTCTTTCTGGGATGAGATGAAATCTTAATGTTGTTTTAATTTGCATTTCTTGAATGGCCAGCAATCTTGAACATTTTTTTCATGTATTTATTGGCCAACTGTATTTCTTCATCTGAGAAGTACCAGAAAGAAATAGAGATTCGGATTTGGACAGAGGAAGAAGAACTTAAATTATCATTATTTGCAGATGTTATGACATGACATAGACCTCAAAAATTCCACCAAAACACTCCTAGAACTAATAACCAATTCAGCAGGGTAGCAAGATATAAAGTCAACACTCAAAATCAATAGCATTTCTGTATTCAACTCACTGAGAGGGAAATTAGGGAAACAGCTTCTTTCAAAACAGCATCAAGAAAAATGAAATACAGTAAAACCTTGGATTGCAAATAACTTGTTCTGCGAGTGTTCCCCAAGTGAGCAAACATTTCTAATAAATTTTAACTTGATAAACAAGTGATGCCTTGCAATAGTAGTACATGACACCAAATGTCATATGATCACAACTGAGTCAATGGTTCCTCTCTCTTTCTCTCTCTCTGCGGGATTGTGGGTGACCATCTCCCAACCACAAGAGGTTATGGAAGAGAATTCTGTAGAGGATGAGGAGAAAAAGGCGGAGGAATCCCTCACTCCAAATGAGATTGGGGAGATGTGTAAAATGTAGGAAACAGTGCAAAATTTTGTAGAAAAGCACCGTTAGAATAAAGCTGTAGCACTAAGACAAACGAGCCTGTTTAATGACAATGCAATGTCACACTTTGGCAAAATCCTCAAAAGGAGGCAAAAGAAAGTGTTCTTGGATAGGTTTCTTGTTAAAGTTGCATAAAAAGAAAAAGTTTCCATCGAGCCAATAGATAGCAGTGAGTCCATTAGTGATAGTGAAAGTTGTCCCATATAATAACTCTCCTTCTCTTGTCTCTCTGACAGCAGCCATGAATGTTTTCAAAGGTAAGTGCAGGTTAATTTGTTTATTTTTCTTTATATTTTATATATTCTTTAGTATTTTGTATTACATTACAGTATTGTAATCATTTTATATGAATATTTTTGCATTTATATGAATATTTTTGCATTGTGAATCATCTGTGTTTCCATTATTTCTTAGGGGGAAATTTGCTTTCATATACAAGTGCTTTGGATTACAAGCATATTTCTGGGATGAATTATACTTGCAAACCAAGCTTTTACTCTACTTGGGAATTAATAGAAACAAGGAAATGAAAGACCTCTGTAACCAAAAACTATAGTACTCTGAAAAAGGAGATTGAAGAGGATATCAGAAAATGAAAAGATATCCCCTGTTCTTGGATAGGCAGAACCAATATAGTTAAAATGGCCATACTTCCAAAACTATTATACAGATTTAATGCAATCCCAATCAGAATACCAGTACCATTACTTAGAGAATTGGAGAAAGCAATCCTAAAATTCATATGGAACCAGAAGGCAAATGCAAATCCAGCCAGCAAGGGCAAGGCAGGGGACAGCACAATCCCAGACCTCGAGTTATACTATGAATCTACAGCCATAAAAACATCATGGTATTGGCAAAAACACGAACTCATGGATCAGTGGAACAGAGTAGAAGATACAGAAACAACACCAGGCACACTCAGTTACGTGATCTTTGCCAAAAGGATCAAATCCTTCCATCGGAGAAAAATCTTGCTCATGTTCAACAAATGGTGCTGGGAAAACTGCTATTCTTATGCTGCAGGTTGAACCAAGACCTGTATCTCTCACTAAAATAAAATCAACATGAATTAAAGATCTAAACCTTAAAACGGGAACAGTCTGTTGGAAGATAAAATAGGTAAAACTCTCAAGACATAGGTATAGGCAAAGACTTTCTGAATAAAACCCCAATTGCACAAGAAATAATACCAAGAATCAACAAATGGGATCACATTAAATAAAAAGCTTTTGTACAGCAAAGGAAATCACCAACAAATGAAGAGACAGCCTACAGAATGGAAAAAATATTTTGCCAGACACTCCTTAGACAAAGGACTGACATCTAGAATATACAAAGAACTTCTAAAAATTAGCCTCCCAAATTTAAGGACCCAATCAAAAAACGGACACCTGATTTGCATTTTGTATCAGCCTTTTACTAACATATGATGAAGTTCCCCAACACAACAGACTTCCAGCTCTCCAACGTAGTTCATGTTTTTTCTTCTCCTGAATACAACGTGATCCCTTCACAAGATTAACTCCTAAGAGAACTGGCCACTTCCTCCTTTGTGCCACCTTTGGCATATCCTAATGGCTCTCAAAGCCCCACAATGTTCAGTTTTACTCACTGGCTCATACATTTGCTTTTCCCTACAAGCAAATGACTGAGAGTTCTTTGAGAGCATGGAATGTGACTGGTTTCCTGTGGTTCTGATACTTGGCTCGGTGGCCCACCATTTCGTAGCCACCCAATATATAGACAATATAGTCGTGCATAGCTTAACAACACTGATATATTCTGAGGAATGGATCATTAGGTGGTTTCACTGTTATGCAAACTTTACTTACATAAACCTAGATGCTCTGACTCTGGCTCAGTCACTCATCATAGTCTCTTGATGCAATCAAGTGACTGGGCAAAAATGACACATGTGAGGCTGCTGCCAGCATAACATGGCATACCACTTTACAGTTATTTTTTAATATAGTTTACCCTAAAACAGTGATAAAAGTATAGTGAATATGTAAATCAATAACAGTCCCTTATTACCATTTTAAGTGTTGTGTGCTATATATATCTGTATGTGCTACAATTTGCACAACTGGCAGTGGTTTATATTAGCATCACCACAATCATGAGTGGCACACTGGACTACATTACAACAGCAATAGGAATTTTTCAGCTCCATTAAAATCTTATGGACCACTGTCCTCTATGTAGCCCATCACTCACTGAAACATCATTATGTGCCACAAGACTATTACAGACGAAGAACGAGCAGCTCTCTGGTCTTCCAAATAAAAGCCATGGTAGTTTACCAAGTTTCCCTTTTGGTGGACCCTGGGTTTCAGCTTTTTTTCCTCATCCCTGCAACATCATAAGCGCTGCTCAATCTCTCAGCATCTCTCAGCCATCTCTTCCAAAACTGGAAAAACCTCCAGAGGAAATTAGCACCAAATTCTATACTCAAACCTCTGGACTCCTTTCTTCTCCACTTTCTCAACTTGATAATTACTCTCCATTTTAGTACATCTTTATGCCTTCAAGCAGATTTTTAAAAACAACTTTACCTAATTTTCTAGTTTTGTCAGAGTTTGATTGGAATTATCTAGTCTATCTCCACTGAGAGTGGAAATCTTGTAAACTTTTTAGTTGCCAGTTTCTGCCAATTCCACTGTGAATTCCATGCCAGAAAGGACTGCCTCGTTCACGTTTATAGCACCAGATCCTGTTACACAGATGCTTTTATAAATGTTTATATCCCTCTAGGTTCCTGCTTTCAAGTATGGAAGCAATCCTGGGCAATTTTAAATTGCTCACAAAATTGGGTAAGGTCAAAAGGCTAACCATGGTGACAATAAAGGCAGGGGCAATCTGAGTTCTACACATGGTCTAAGGGTAGACATGCCACTGCTGCGGTAGGCCCAGACACTGCAGTGAATGTCACCAGTGCCACCAAAACTAGACCCTGAGCACCGATTGTTATGGCTTATATCTCGATGACCTCCTCAAAGGCTCATGTGCTCATAGGTGGGGCTTTTGGGAGGTGACTGGATCCGAGTACGTGATAGTGAATCATGGGTGTGTGAAACTGAATCAGTGTGCCGATGTGTTTATAGTTGGATGTGATGCTAGGAGGGGAAACCTGGTGGGAAGAGGTGGGTCACTGTGGGTGTGGCCTGGAGGGTTTGTATCCCTCCTCCCTGATGGCTTGCTGCTTCCTGCCTGCCATGCCATGAACTGTTTCTTTTTTCCCATGCCTGTCTGTCATGCTGCCCTGCCTTCGAACCAGCCAACTATGGATGGAGACTTCTACAAACAGTGAGCTGAAGTAAACCTTTCCTCATTTAACTTGCGGGTGTCAGGTATTTCATCCCAGCAATGAGTAACTAAGACACTGGATGCAACATCTGCTCCTGGGAAAAATAGAGGCACTGCTGCTGCTAAACAGAAGAACTATCAGGAAAAGGACGGGAATAAGGAAGAATGGAGAAACCTAGGAAAGGGAGAGTAGGACAAGGGTATGACAAATTTTGGAGAAAGATCATTTTGTGAAAGAATTCATAATGGAATTCAATGTATTCTTAACAATTCAAAAAGTAGAAATCCCGTAGAAAATAGACTTGATTTCCAGAGTCATCCCAAAGTGAATCATTAAATTTCCAAAGAATAGAGAGATGGTACAAATGAATAAACGGATCCAAGAAGACAGATTCCACTGTGAGCAGCTTCTTTTCTTGCCCTAGCATGCCCTGTGTAAGACGATCCATTCTGTATTTCTTTCTTCTCCAAAATTCCTGTTTCTTCTGTTATCTGCTGAGCCTTTCAAATTCCACTCCTTTCAAAAGGACTTCCTGAGTGACTTCCATGTGAGCCAAGTGTTTCACTATTTTGTTAATGTCTTTCAAGTACAACTAGAGACTTTTAAATAAAAATGATATTTCTCACCTACTTCCACAGGAACAGTTTTATAATAATATGTCCTTAGAAGCCCAGAACTCCCCAGAGGCTATCTAGTTTTCAGCCATACTGTCCACAAGTGCATCAGTTCCAAAACTAGGACGTAAATTTGTAGTGACCTGGGATGATTTAACTTTGCCATTCATCCCTAAAGACTTTTTAAACACATGTTGCTACTTACCAAAAGGTCTGTATGCAATAGGAAATGAAGAAAATATTATCCAGAGGTCAGGTGACTACTACATTTCAGTTCTTAATTCACTTTATGAAGTTCCTAGGCAGTCTTCCATCTTCTTCCCAACTTCCAGAATCTTCTGACATTTGTCTGCTGTTATGTCTAGGTTTTTTTAGTTGTAAGAGGGAATATTACATAGAAATGAGGATACTTCATTTTTGGCAGAACTAGAAGACCTCTACCTATACATGTGAAAGAAGTGGCTATTATTTTAACACAGAGATATAATTTATTTGTACAGAGCTATTTTTATACGTCATCACCTCTTTTCTTCAAAATTACAAACAATATTGTAAAGAATATCTGACGTTTATTTCACAGAGGTGGAAATGTTAGGAAAAAATTGATAGTCACTTTAAATTTTGATTTATTTATCAAATGTATATCAAATTCATGCCAACAGTGAATGAGTATGTGTATTTTTGCACATTTTTATTATATATTGTCAAATGTTTTAAGTTTTGCCAATATGGTAAGTGGAAAATACTATATAAGAGCTATTGCTTCACACTGCTTTGAAAAGAAACTTAAGGATTAAGTGATAACTTGCAGGTGGTAGTATATCATTATTCAAATACTTCTTTTTTCCCGAATAATAAAAAAATCTCCCACTTTAGGCAGATATCCACATTCTAATCCCTGGAAAGTAAACATGTTATTTTACATGGCAAAAAGGGAATAAGCGTGAAGATGGAATTAAGGTTGCTAATAACTAACTTTAAAATAAGATGATTCTGGATTATCCAGGTGGGCCTGATGTAATCACAGGGGTCCTTAAAAGCAGAAAAAGGAGGTGGAACTGGAGGTCACAGTGATGTGATATGAGATGTAGTTAACTTGCTTCTAGTGTCTTTGGAGAGAGAAGAGTCATGAGCCACGAATGAGGGTAGCCTCTAAAACGTGGGAAAAGCAAAGAAATGGATTTTCCCATAGAATGTCCAGAGAGGAGCACATCAATGCCAATGACTTGATTTTAGCCCAGTAACATCCAGGCCAGACCTCTGACTTCCAGAATTGTAAAATAATGAATTTGTGTTGTTTTAAGCCACTAAATTTGTGGTGATTTTTTTTACTGCAACAATAAAACAAAAAACTAATAGAAGATAGTAAGGCAATTCAGAGATAATGCCAGAAAAAGTCAAAATGGGATATAATTTGGGAAGCACTGGGTTGAGGGGATACTGAAGTACGTGTGTTTGTCTAGAATTGCAATTGCCAGCAGAAAGTACGATTATTCTGGAAGTAGAAAGAATTAGAAATTTAACTGTTCAGCTAAAATTTTTTCTTAATCTAACTAACTACATTATAGTAAAATGAGGTGGACTAGAATATGAGGCACCTATTCTCTCTGGCCCTATGTCTCATGCTAGAAGACCATCACAGCTACAGTACTCCAAAATCCTTGTTACACGCTAAATCTCACCCTTCACAACCCAACCATGGAAGAGCGATGTTTGTTTGTTTTTTGAGAACAGGGTCTCACTGTGTAGTCCAGGCTAGTCTTGAACTCACTATATACTCCACACTGGCCTTGAATTTGTGGCAATCCTCCTGCCTCAGCTTCCTAAGTGCTGGGATTACAGGCGGGCACCACCACAGCCGGCAAGAGTAATTTATGTTCCTTCAATAGTGAAACGCAACTTGAGCATGGCAGAAAAGTTACTAATTGGAATTAAGGAAAGGAAGACTATAAAAAAGATTGGTAATCTGGTAATAGACGCCAGGAAAATCTCAGCAAATTGATATTAAATGTGTAATCCAAAATACAGAGAAAAAGAAGACACCCCATGTCTTACCTTTTGATTAGTAATTAAGGCTGAGAAGCCAAGCTACTTTCCTCTTTACAAAGATCCACTTGCAGGGGAAAGAGCTGAGTAGACTTTCTAGTCTAAGTATTTAAAGTAATAGACGCCTTGTGTAGTTGCTACTTTGTCTTTGTGAAAGGTAGCAATGTAAGTTACTATAAAAATAATGGAAAAAAGAGAAGGAAGACGCATTGATATGGGAAAACCAAAAAGCAAGACATAAAGTTAAAACTAATTTACTAATATTGTTTTTTTAAAACCACCATCTTTCAATGTGTAAACACAACATACACCTACACATGAGATATACATACCTACATGTGTACGTACACACACGGCAGATAGTACTTTCAAAGTTATCTTGGTTATTTGGGAATCTAAGTAAAAGTTTAAAAGAATTAAAAGAGGCTTTTGCTTGGTTCACGTGGAACTCACGTCTCCAGATACTTCTGCCCTCCTCTGGCAACCTCCGCTATGCTCTGAGGCGCCTAAGTCACAGAGAAAGGCCACAAGAAGTAGGTGCCACGATAGACATTACAGCTTAGGAACTAAATATATGCACAAGAGACTCACAATAATTCTAGTTTATGGCCACTAGAATATTCCTACTTGCTGGGTTGGAAATGTGGGGATCTGAGTAGAAACATAAGACATAACCAAGGCAATGGAGAAAATAAATAGGTGATAGCATAGAAAGACATTTATGAGATAGATTAAGTAAGAACTCAGTGAACTCTGGCAGGGGTGGCTGAGAGAGATGAAGAATGAAGACCAGGGCAAATCTCGTTTGATTTTAGACATGTGGAATGTGAAGTATCTAAGCTAGAGTACTGAAAAATTCAGGTTAATGGGCAGACCAAAGAAAATCATGAACAAAAATGAGAAAGAAATGCAAGTAGCAAAACTATAGAAGCACAATGGTCTATGTAGTACAGGGTTTTGGTTTTTGCTTTTAAAGCAGGAAGTGACATTAGCAAAGAGAAAGTGAAAGAATGAGTAGGAAAGAAGCTGAATGAGGAAATTAATTATTTTTAAAGGGTTTATAAGAGAGGGAAAGGAGAAATTAGCACATACCTATTACTTTAAAGCCCTCTTCTATATGTTGTTACAAATACAACAGGACACACCCAATGAACAAAATCTAAGATCAGCTGAACAGTAGAGCTGTAGAAACAAACCATAACACAGTTACCATTTTGGGAGCCTGACTATTAGGCAGACACTAGACTAAACACTTTATATATTCTTACAACTATGTGAAATATGAATTAAGCCCATCGCACAAACAGGAGACTGATGCATGTGAGATGCAGATATAGTATAGTTAAGAAATCATATTTAGTCCAGTGATTAGAGAAACATCGTGCTACAATTCAAACGCAGGCTTTGTAATCAGCCAGCCTTGAGTTAAAAAACAGGCTCTGAACTCTGGGAGACTGAGGCAGGAGGCTGGAAAGTTCAAGCCCAACCTGGGCAATTTAGAGAGAAACTATCTCAAGGGCAGTGTGTGTGTGTGGGGGGGGATTAAATCCGTGTAATCTAGTGGTAGTGTCCCTGGTTCAATCCCTACTACTGCAAAACAAACAAACACAGCAACAAAAAGGCTCTGACACTGTTACCTCCTCTCCTGCCCCATATTTTCTTTTCAAACTTCCTCACTCTCACCTCTCAACTCCAACTGCATTTAGGGGATGGAGCACAGGATTTCGGTTTAGCGTGCTAGGAGCACAGGACCCCAGCTGCAAACACAAATAATCTCCAGCTGGTTGGACACCTGCCAAGCAGCCCAGCACCGTCTCCTGAATGTCAGCAGGTATCCTCCCTGCCAGACCAGAAAGTCTTAGACCTTTGCTTAGCCAACCGGTTCCCAGACCTCTCCTGATCTGGCCTGTCCAGGCAAAAGCAATCAACTCATTGTAACACTCTCTTGGATCCACTCAGAAGTGGGGGCGTCAGTACTTTGGTTCTGGAACGCCGGTTTGAGATTGGGATTTAAAGATTTGAATCCCTTCTACCCAGTGACCAGTACCTCCTTATCAAAATGATGTGGAAACCAGAACTGCCCCTGTTCTGGGTCTTCACTGTTATCTTCTGAGAACACACCCTGATCCACACCGGTAAACTCAACTGGTGGTGGGTGTGTGCCTGTAATCCCTGCATTCCGAAGCCTGAGCCAGGAGAATTCTGAGTTCAAGGGCTACACAGAAAGATCTTGGTCAAAACACAGTATAACACAAAACAAAGCAGTTTTGAAGCTAGTATACCTAGCCTTTGTGCCTACTTGTGGGATGGAGAATTTAACAGATTACAATTTTAAAAGTAGTTTTAATGCTACAAGTTTAGGCTGAACAGTAATCAGCATACTCTCTTGCTATCATTGAATAGTTAATGCAAATGCTTATAATGAGAAAGAGCCTGTCACTTTGGTAGTAATTTATAAATGTTTATTGTCCCCTCATTTAACCACTAATCAGCCTGCCTTTTTGCATCATTAGAAGATGAAAAAATATGATCCCTGCCTTAAAGATGCTGGCACCTAAAAGGCACATAAAGGAAGTACTTAGGTTAGGAGACAGCCAGTACATGTGCCTTTTGTCACCTATCAAGTACTATTTGAAGTGACACAGTCAGAGTGTAGGGAACATAGAGTAACATCACTCCTGTTTTGTCCCTGAAATCTTTCCACCTGTCCCTGCCTCTCTACTATCACTGAAATGTTAGTGTTCTAAGCCCTTGTCTTTCTACCTCATTGAGTAGCTCCCCTATGGGGCACCCGAGGAGAAACTCCTGATCTTTATTATACTGATGATGAGAAAGACAAAAACAGAGAGAAGAAAGACAGACAGAAAGTGAGAAAGAAGGAAGGAACGAAAGAGAGAGAGGGAGAGAGAGAGAAGGAAAGAGAGAGAGAGAGAGAGAGAAAAAAGAAAGAAAGAAAGAAAGAAACAAAGAAAGAAACAAAGAAAGAAACAAAGAAAGAAAGAAACAAAGAAAAAGTAAGTAAGTATTGGACCTCATCCCTGAATTAGATTAGTGACAAACTCTCAAAGCACAACACAGTCCTGGGATCTTACTGGAGAACTTTATTTTCCGGCCTTGACCCATGTACACTCCAACCAAGTCGGAGGACAAAGGTGCGGTTGACTCAATATCAAGCCCTGCTCCTCGATCATCCTAGGATCACTTTTGCCCAGACTACGGCCCACAACCCAACAGCGCTGCTCCCTGATCCTGATATGGATGCTCCTGTCCATACCTGTGAAGATGCCATCTCCTTGTCTTCCTCCAACTGGCCTGACCTTAGGACGACCAGACGAGGTTTACTTCACAGATGGTAGCAGCTATGTGAAAGAGGGCATCAGGTACACATGGGCAGCTGTGGTCACACTGGAGGGACAGATACAATGGGGTCAATTGCTGAGCCCAGGGTCTTTGGCACAAAAGGCTGAACTGATTGCCCTAACACAGGCCTTACGGCTGGGAAAAGGAAAAACTATAAACATTTATACTCACAGCTGGTATGTGTTCGCCACTGCTTACGTACATGGCGACATCTACAAACAGCAGGGCCTACTGACCTTGGAAGGAAAAACCACCAAAAATAAAAAACGGATTCTGGCCCTCCTGGAAGCAATTTGGGAACCGAAGGCAGTGGCCATTATCCATTACAGAGGACACCAAAAGGGGGATCACTACGAAGCAAAAGGAAACAGAGCAGCAGATTTAGCATCCAAGAGAGTGGCCAAAAAACCAGTGGGGCGAATAGATATCCTACCTGTGAAGCCCCTGGAACACTTACCAAACTAGCCAAATTATACCCCTGAGGAAGAAGTTCAAAGCAATAAAACAGAGTTCTGGATGGTGGGAGAGACCCGATGGCCACATTTGTTTGCCCAAAGTGTTGGGAAGACAGATACTTCAACAACTCCACTGTCTCACCCATTTGGGAAAAAAGAAATTAAAAGATCTGGTAAGCTCTAAGTTTTCAGTCCCAGGACTACCTCTGTTGGCTCAAGATATTTGTTCCAGGTGCCATGTATGTGCCAAGGTAAACCCCCCCACCCCCAACGAGGTCCAACAAAGGAAAGAAAGAAGCTCAGCCAGTCCCAGCACCCAGAAGGAAGCTCCCCGCCTCCATCCCAGGCTGCTAGGGCAGAGAAGCTCAGCCAGTCTCAGCACCCAGAAGGAAGCTCCTCCACTGCCATTCCAAGCTCCTAGGGCAGAGAAGGTGAGCTGCGTGGGTGCCAGAAGCACACACCCCCCCTCATGGAAATGAGAAAACACATAAACAAGCCTCAAAAACAGACTTCCAGATCACCTAAAGCAACCCCAAAGGGAAACGAGATGGAACAATCTGATACTCAACCACCTGGACTCTCTGAACTGGCAACAGAAGAGGATCTGGG
>NW_004624734.1:30797266-30808235 GCF_000247695.1 Heterocephalus glaber | reverse complement strand
TGAGAAGAGGAAAAAAATGGAAACAAGGTCTTTGCAAATAGGGAAGGGTGGAGGGGGTGAAGGGAGGGCAAGGGAAGGGGAAAAAAAATAAGAACCAAGAGACTCATGTAATGGTACAAGATCCCAATGATGAATGTAACTGTATTTTATACCTAAAATGCACCAATAAAGTTAACGGGAAAAAAGAAAGGGGGGGGGAGAAAGAAAGAAAGAAAGAAAGAAAAGAAAAGAAAAGAAAGGAGAGGAAGGGTTTGCTGTGAGTTTCCAATCTATCTTTGACACTGCTAAAAGTTACCTAAAAGGTATAAATGATGATGGGATTATCCTGCCTTTCCTTAGTGTTCACCCCTATTTCCTCAGGCAGTGAATTTAAGGCCCTTTGTAATGTGGCTTTGACATGTTTTACTGCCACTGTCTTGGATTCACTTCATACTCCAAACTAGAAAACGTTCTCTAAGCATTCCATGCATTTCCTACAATTCAAAATTTAGCTCCAGGGGAAAAGTTTCATGAAGCCTCTTCAACTCTTTAGGCAATGTAGATTACTCTCTCCTCCAACACGTTAAGATATACTATATATCACAAAGCACTTATCATACCCCATTATCATCTTTAATGTATAAATCAATGCCTTGAAAAGTGTATAAGCAACATGAAAACAGGAGAGAATCCTACTGTTTGAATCCCTGGCATCTACAAAAGTCCCTAACCTATGGCAATTAATTGATAAACATTCATTCAACATGATTTTGATAAAAGTTTACTATGCCAGTGGCTTGATCCAGCTGTGAAGCAGTTTTGATGTATACTTACTTGGCTTGTTTGAAAGCTGTTTCTTCCATGTTTAGGAGAAAAAGCAGCTAGAGTGATCTCAAGATCAAGTTAACTGAGGTTTTAAAGATTCTGGTTCTTTTTTGTCCCCCAGAAGAGCCTGCACTAAACCAAATGTGGCCGGTTTAATACTCTTGGAGTGATGTACTTCGAGCAGGGGCACTTTCCAGAGCACAAATGTGGGTAATCCCTGTGAAAAGTTTTAGAGCACACTGGGAAATGCTTCTGGAATTTCAGAACAGGATTGCACAAAACCAACCTCTCTATAACTGGCTTGGAACTTTATTTCTGTTGCTGCCCTGTGCCACACCTTGGTATTACATCTGCTCATTTCATAAGTAGATGGGACACATAAGATCACCTGAACAAGGCCTTTGGATCAAGCCAATGCATCAGAGATACTTACATGATGTAAGACATGTCATGCTTTTGCTCAAAACCCTCCAATATCTCACCATTCCCTTCGGAGGAAAGCCAAAGGCCATAAAGTACCCAACAAAACCTTTAAGATGTCTCTCTTCTCCTTCCTTTACCTTTCACTTCTCTCCAGTTACTTTCCCCCAGGCTCACTTGTCTTTAACCCTACTTGCCTCCTTTGTTCCTCTGCTCACACTCTCTCCCCAGGGACTTTGCACCAACTGTTCCTGCTGGCTGGAGCCCCAGATGTGCACATGGCTAACTCCCTTACTTCCTGCTCAAATATCATCTCAGTGAGGCCTACCCTGAGCATAACCTGCTGTCCCCTGCCACTACACTCTCAAGTCCCATTACTTTACTTTTTTGCCCATACACATCACTTTCTAAAATATAATTTACCTATTTATTGCTTAGTATTTATGTCTGTGAGAATATAATGCCCATATGAGCAGGGCTCTTCTGCTTTTAGATACTGTTGCATTTCAAATGGGAGACTGTTGCTTGGTTCACAGCATTACCTGGTAATAGTTATGGCACTAATTACAGTAATCCTTGTCATCTCTTCTCTGCTAGAATTTGTTCATGATAGAAACCCATGGATCTGCCTGAGTAGGGATTTTCCAACAATTTATTCAGTGCAGGATCTATAATGTTTTATTGCCAATAGAGTATTCGATGCCTTTCCTTAGGTCCATGACACATGATAAGATGATACAAACCAACAAATACTTCTATTTTTCTGTCCACTCTGCTTCTATTGTTCTAGTAGTGTTTTCAAGAGGAATATTCCTAAACATTAAGGTTCAAAAGGCAGAAAACAAACCAGAGACATTTTTAAAAACTGAACTATGTGAAACAATGCCTATAGAACAGAATATCTATCACCTATAAGCAGAGTATTTTTCTTGTGTTAATGAGTAATGTTACTAAGCACTAAAGCTAAATTTCTCTGCATATTAATGACTTTTGAGAAGAGTGTGAGAGAGGCAGTAGGTCGTGAAGGTATTGGTTATGAGCAAGAGAAGATACGGAAACAGAAGGCAGAATCCATCAACACCGCCACTTAGGAAAATGGCCACAGGGGAAGAAAGTGGGATGCCCATGAGTGGTGCTGCACATAATGGACTTTGGGGAAGAGTAATTGAGAATGGCATTTTTGAGTTGACTGTTGTGTGGTGCAGTATAAACTGCACCTCCTCTCTCTTCCTTAAGAAATAAATACTCAGTAAAGTTTACATTGACTACCAATACTTGGTGGTAGAGTTGGTTTTTTTAGGGCAGGAAGTTCAAATATGTTAAGCTCCATAGCCTAACATAGCCAATCAACTGCACTACAAATTGAAATGCTCCCCCAAACTCTCCAAGGTACAAGGTATCCTTGTATTGGATTGATACATTAATTCCTTTCCATCACATAAGGTCAGCTCAGAAACCAGTCTTTCTGTTGCGGTAGATAGAGAGAGCAGGAGGAGGAGAAATGGAACAGGACAGTTAAAAGAAACATTCCCAGCCCTTAAGGCTTAGTCTTATCTTACTCTAAAGCCACCCCTGTAAATGTCTAAGATCCCACCTTCCATTGTACAGATACAGAAATTGAAGTCCAGAGGTAGCAATGATTTGGCTACATCTAGGTAAACTCCCAAGTTCCCAACTGCCTTGCTATTTCAGCCTCAGGGTATGGAATGGTGTGCTAACACTTAGCTCTACTTTTCACACTCCAATGAAATACACAATCATAACATGATTCCACTTAGAAAACTGACCAGTAGGGTTGGGCCAAGTTTCTCTTATCTATCTCTCTTTGCTATAGAATGCCTGGGACAGTGCAGCTGCAAACAAAGTCCCAATGTACTTTGGTTATGGTTATAATCTAGATGCCCCCCTCCAAAGCCTCATGCACTCATAGGTGGGACTTTGAGGAGGTGAACAGATGATAGGGGTGTGATAGTAATCAGTGGATTAGTCCACTGATGAGTTAGTTTATATCAGAGTGGGTGGGTCTCTGGGGGCGTGGCCTAGAAGGGTGTAGCTCCCTCCCTCTGCCCTTCATCTCTCTCTGCTTCCTGCTGCCAGGCCCCTCTGCCATGCTGCCCTGCCTTGGAGCCAGCCAACTATGAACTCAAACCTCTATAAACTGTGAGGAAAACCTTTGCTCCCTATGGCTGTGGGTGTTGGGTGTTGCATCTCAGTGACAAGAAAGTAACTAAGACAGTTTCCAAACATTTAGCTTCTATAGCAGAAGCTTGGCCTTAAGCAAGTCAGTACCTTCTCTGCTACCTTTTCAGAGACAGACTAGAAACCAGGATATGTTTGTAGACTAGAAACCGGGATACCAGTCCCAACTGTCTCGCAGAGTACATTTAAGACATAAACCAAATAACCTGTTTGTTAGACAACAATACACAAAAAATATTTTACAGATTCTTTGAGATATAGAGGTTGTACCTAATCTGAAGCTAGGAGATCACTGATAGAAAACTCTCTTACAAAGTTAAAATTGCATCTTAAAAGGAAAGATAAGTAGATATTAATATATTACCCATTTAAATTACAAAGTTAAAATTGTCTTAAAAGGAAAGATAAGTAGATATTAATATATTACCCATTTAAATTGTTTCTATAAACATTTATAAGTTGTTCAACATGGAATGTAATTTAACATTTTACAAGTATTGACAAATAGAATATAGTCTTGTACCTCCAAGTAAAACTGTAGTCAAGAACAGAATTAACATATGACGGTGGTCCCAAAAATTATAATGAAGCTGAAAAATTCCTACTGACTAGTAGCACTGCAGCCATTATGATGTCATAGTGGAACATTATATATGTACTTGTGGTGATGCTGGTATAAACTTGTTGCACTGCCAGTCATGTAAAAGAATAGTGCATGATTACGTACAGAAGCTAATACCTGATAATTACTATGTTAATACTTTATGGACTTAACATGCTATACTTTGGATCATTATTTTAGAGTGTATTCCTTCTACTTATAAGTTTACCATAAAGCAGTATGCTGTGCTAAGTTGGCAGTAGCCTCATAATCTCATGTTTACTGTATCTCTTATCTCATGAATCATCATGTCTTGAGCTTGGTTTTAACCTCAACGTGTTCACTATGGGCTCCAAACATACAAAATCTACTATTATTGTCAGTAAGAAATCATGTTTGACCAAACAATGAAAATAAAAGTAGCCTATGAAGGTAGTAAATCACTACCTTCCAGTCAGGGAAGTCTCATTTTCCTATACCTATGATTTTAAAGAACCAGAACAAAGTGATAGAAGCTGTTAAATGGTCTATTGCATTGAAGCCAATGAGACTAACAAAAATTTGAGATATCTAATATCTGGAGATATCTCCCCATCAGTATGGAGATATCCTCATCTTAGATATGCAGAAACTTCCAATGGTCCATATTGAAGACCAGACACAATAGCACATTCCCCTTAGGACCCTGATGATCACAGCCCAAAGCAAAAAGTTTGTTTGCCATGTTAAAAGAAAGGCTGGAGCCAACTACAATGTTGAATTGAATGTTCTCTATAGGTGGTTTAAATAATTCAAGTCTCATCATTCATTAAATAAAGTGAAAGTGAGTGGTGAGCCTGCATATGCTGATGTAAAGGCAGTGGAAGAAGCTTTGGAAACTCTTCATGAGCTGATTGTGAACAAAAATTACACGCCAGAGTAAAACTTTAATATGGATGAACATCTGCAATTCTGAAAAGAGATACCTGCAAGACTTTCATCCATGAGAGGCCACGTGGATGTCAGCTTCCAAGGGTTTAGAGAACAGAGCACCAGTCCTCTTGGGGTTAATGCTGCAGGTTACAAATCGAAACCTTCTGTGATCGGGCACAGTGAGAACCTCGAGTCTTCAAGCACATCAATAAGCACATACTGCCAGCATACTACAGGAGAAATAGGAATGCATGGTGACCAACCTCCAAAACCGAGATGCTTGCCTCAGTTGCCATGTGGGCAAAATGTAACCCATCCCTTTCAAACTGACTTATTATTGATAATGCCGTCCCACTTCCTCTCTTTACTGGTGATCTTTATCCTGATTCAAAGTGGTGTTTCTTCCTCTAAACACCATCGCTGTGATCTAACCAATGGCGCAAGGAGTTATAGCAGTTTAAAAATTCTATTAGTAATATTTGTGATACCTAACAATCACATGTTTTGGTAAATTACTATGTATAATTATAATTGTATCTGATCATTTGTAATCTTTGTTATCCCCCTTTCTTGCAGTTCTTTCTCCTTCTCCAGATCCCCTTTTCCATCTCCAGAAAGTCCAGCCCCCTCTCTCCTATCGTCTCTTATTTGACTCTTCATTTCTATTTTGTGTTTCTGTTTAACCTTCTGTGTCTGATTGATTTCACTAAATCTTGCAGTCTCAAGATCAATCCATTTGCCTACAAATGACTAAAATTTCTCCTTCCTTATGGCTGAGGAATACTCCCTTGTGTATCCCACATTTTCTCTATCCACTCACCTGTTGGTGGGCGTAGACTGTCAGGTGTGACTGAAGTGAGTCCTTCACAAACAAATGGGACAAAGCAAACAGGCTGCTTTTAGCAAACAGCAGCTTCCTCAAAAATAGAGCAAATGGACTCAGATATAGCATACAACCTCCCTGGCGTCCAGTAATTGTGTACACACCTGAGCAGTCCTTGGGCATCTGAGTCATAAATATTTCACGCCAGACTCCTTAGGCCCTTCAATACCTATATAAGCCTAATTCCGTTCCCAGTGAGTTTCTAATCTCTCCCTCTCCCCTGGTGTTAGCCCAGTCACTCATGGATGAAATCTCTCCCAGCTAGCTGCCACTATCTCTCTCTCCCAATGTCAGCCCATCCACACATGGATGTGATAAACAGCTTTTCCCAGCTAGCTGCTAGAATCTCCTGATTTTAGACCCTGTTAGCTGGAATACACTTTCCTTTCAAAAGCCTATTTTTGACAAGTGGATTCTTTATGACAGAGACCACTTCCGAGATTTAGCTATTTAGAGTTATGCTGCTATAAACATGATTATGCACTGTAACTGTAAAATATCTTTAACTCTTCTGGGAAGATACCCAGAAGAAATATGGAATTTCTCTTTTTAGGTTTTTGGGAATTTCCATACTGATTTTCATAGCACTTGTACTGGTTTACATTCCCACCAACACTGTAGAAGGGGTCCTTTTTCCCTAAAACCTCACCAGCATTTGCTGCTTTTTGAGTCCTTAATGATAGCCATTCTTCCTGGAGTAAGACTGACTCCCAGTGTTGTTTTGATTTCCATTTCTTTGATGGTCAAAGAGGATGAACATTTTTTTTCCTGTACTTACTGGCCATTTGTATTTCTTCTTTTGAGAAAAGTCTATTCATTTTGATTGCCCATTTTTTTAAATTGGGTCTTTTGTTTATTGGCTTCTAATTTTTTTTCTTTATATATTCTAGGTATTAGCCCTCATTCTGAGGAGTAGCTGGCAAAAGTTTTTTGCCCATTCTGGAGGTTGTCTCTTCACTGTTGACTTTTTCTTTGCTGAGCAGAAGCTCTTTAATATAATCCCATTTGGTTGATTCTTGGTATTGTTTCTTGTGTAATCAGGGTTCTGTTCAGAAAGTCCTTGCCTATGCCTTCTAGACTTTTACCTACTTTATCCTCCAGCAGATGCAGTGTTTCTGCTTTAATATCGAGGTCTTTGATTCATTTTGATTTGATTTTAGTGCAGAAAAAACATACACACAAAAAATAAAAACATAAACGCACCTGTCCTGGAGGGCATTAGTTGAGCTTCTGCCCCAGGCTTTGCTGTTTGCTTCACCTGGTTCATCTCTCTCAGCTCCATTTGTAGTAATGTCCCAGTTCTGCCAGCCTTTCTCTGGCTGGGGACATCAGTGGCCCTTTGTGGTCAGGCAGGAGGTGGTAACCCTGCTCCTGCACTTTTCTGATGGCCTTTCTCTGCTCCTTTTACTCCTGGGTCAAAGCAATAGTGTGCTTTTCGGGTTTGGGGGTTTTAGTGATTTCTAGGAGCTAGCAGGAAATAGCCTCCACGGGCTCTGATTTGGGTTGCTTTCTCCACCTGCAGTGATCTTGCATCACAGTTTTTCAGTTTTAGAGGATCTCTTTTCCAGCCCATGATTTCAGGGGCATTTACGGCATGGCAGAAGAGAGCCCTTCTGCATGGAACTCATAGGCATGTTTAGGGAATGGCAGAAGGGAGCTCACATGGGTGGAGAGCTCATCGGCTTTTGGTGGGTGGTGGGAAGAACCCTGCATGGGCACAGAGCTCAGAGGTGTTTGGAGGGCAGGTGGACGGAGATAGCCCACACAGGTGCAGAGCTCAGTAGTACTTGGCGGCGGGAGGGGGGGCGTAGTGGGAGAGTGCCTCACCTGACTTTTCTCTAACCCCAGCTCCAACGGGTCACAGCCACTGCAGGCTCCTGCACTCATGTCTCACAGATCTCTCAATGTTTGTGTGTCTAACTAGCCCCGGGTCCTTTATTCATCTGTCCCTAGAGCTTGCCGATTCTAACTCATTCTAGTCTGAGTAATTATTCTACTCTGAGTACTCATTCTACTCTGAGTAATTCTCTGGATTGCATTTTCCATAATGCCCTGATCTGAAGAGGCAGTCATGCAAATATCTTGCTTAGTGGGCACCATCTCCCAGTGGAGGAAGAGTTAGGCTGGGTGGGCATTGGGCAGTGTCTGAGCTGGGTACCAATTGCAGCTCAACAGACCCTGCTGCACTCAGCTTCTTCTCTCAAGGGGTTTCAACTTCTCCCTAGATAGTGTATTTGCCACCTCGGCTGTAAGCTGTGCCAGGATTGAGACATGGTCGTGCTTCTTATTCTAAACACCCTTGTTACTGTATTTCCTATGGTGGGCTTTTCCTTCAATTTGTCTTTCTGTGATTGGGTTTTTGTTTGACCCTGTTTCTAGTACATGTGAACCTTGGTGAGCACATTCCCAACATCTTGTGAGCACTGTGGCCTCTAGTCCATCATGATGCTCTCTTCCTACTGCAGCTTTTGAAGCTGACTACCTGAAGAGAACCTTTGCACAGGATACTGTTGCACCTGAGGAGGACACTGAGCGGACACTTGAAGCAACACCAGAAGTTTGCATTTATGACTACATCAAAACTTTGCTTGGGCTTGGGGTGATGTCACAAAGAAGTATATGAATGGCACCCAGAAGACACCCAATAAATTTGTCCATGACATCAACAGATTTGCCAAAGATGTGGAGGTTGCAAAACCAAGGCTGTGGTTGAGATGCCAAACAACTTTAATGAGGGTGTGGATGAGGATGGCACTGAGGACCTCCTAGATATGTTTCCTGAGGAATTTAGGAGTACTTATCGGTACCAGAACAGTAACACATAGCTAAAGAGCCAGGAGGAAAGAAAATTTCAGGAGAAAAGCACTCTCAGGAAAATTCAGTGAAAAGTTTAGCAGGTTTTACAAATCTCAAAAAACTCATTATAAAGTTTAAAAACATAGGCCCCAACTCTGGAAAGTTTTTAGTAACAGATATGAATGTTCATTGTGCACTGACTACTTAACAAGCAAATCCATGATGAAAAAGAAACTAATCAAGCAAGTCACCACGGCCATGTTTGTGTAGAGAATGACACCTGCACAAGAGGAGCCTCAGGTGGTTCCTAAGGAGGATTCCAGAAAAAGACTGTCATCATAGGAGATGCCAGCTCCATGTGCATTAGTGCTTCTGAAGACCTTCCGGGGGGACAAAATGGAGAGGGGAAGACAGTGACACTGATGATCCTGATCCTGTGCAGGTGTTGGTTAATGCATATGTTTGCATCTTAATTTTTAACAAAAAAGTTTAAAAACTAAAATATAGGGCTGCAAGCATATCCCAGTGGTGCAGTACTTGTCTAGTATGTGTGAGGCCCTTGGTCTAATCCTTAGGCAAAGTATAAAAAGTAAAAAATGAAAAAATAGAAAACTTACAGAAAAAGGATATAGAGAAAATATTTTTTGTAAAGCTATATGATACATTTGTATTTTAAACTAAGTGTTATTATAAAAAAGTCAAGACATTTAAAGACCTAAGAAGTTTATAAAGTAAAAATATTGCAGTAAGCTATGATTATTATTGAAGAAAGATTTTTCTTATAAAATTAGTATAGCCAAAGACAACAATGGTGTTTAAGTCCATATTAGTGTATATTCATGTCCTAGATCAGTGATGGCAAACCTTTTAGAGGTTTCAATGATACAGACAGCCTGCTGTGGCACACATGCCATAGGTTCGCCACCACTGTCCCAGACCTTCACATTCACTTACCACTCACTCACTCACTCACCTGGAGCAACTTCTAGTTCTACAAGTTCCACCCGTAATTCCTCTAAATGGTTGTGCCATTAAAAAAAATCTTTTATACTACAGTTTTATGTACCTTTTCTATGTTTAGATACCATTTTAATACCAATTAAATACCACTGTGTCACAGTTGTCTACTGTATTTGGTATGGCAACATGCTATATAGGTCTGTAGTGCAGGTGGCTAACAGGCTCTATCATACCGACCTGTAAGTATACTCTATTATGTTCATACAAGGACAAAATCACCTCATGACACATTTCTCAGAACATAACCAGGTTGTTAAGCAATATATGACTGTCTCGTGTAGTGTTACTTCTTTTTGACCTAATAAAATTTCTTTAATATTTCTTGTAAGCCAAGTTTGCTTGCAATGATTTCTCTCAATTTGTTTATTTGAAAATATCTTTATTTTGGTTTCGGTTTTGAAAGAGAATTTTCTTGGAATTATTTTTCTTGCTTGGCAATATTTTCTTTCAGCACTCTGACTATGTCATCCTGTTGTCCTCTGGTCTCCACTGTATCTGATGAAAAATTAGCTATTGACCTTATTGAAAATTCCTTCTCTTGCTGCTTTCAAGAATTTTCTCTTGGGGCCATTCCACTGCTCCCAGGGCAGAGGAAGTGAGCCAATCCCAGCGCCCAGGAGGAGGCTCCTCAGCCGCCATTCCACTGATCCCAGGGCAAAGGTGAGCCTCCCGGGTGCCAGCTGCACCGTACTCCCCCCACCCCCCGTGGAAATGAGAAGACATGTGAACAAGCCTCAAAAAAGACTTCCAGATCACCTACAGCAACACCAAAGGGAAATGAGGTGGAACACTCTGATTCTCAACCACCTGGACTCCCTGAACTGAAACAAAAGAGGATCTGGAAAAAATGAAATCAGAAATAATTTCTCAGATAATAGCAGAGATTGTGCCCATAGTGCAAGACATGATTAATAAATCTAGAGAGGACACATATTAAAAAAATAGAGCAGCTGAGGAACATGATGGAATCCCAACATAGGAAACAAATGGAATCCATAAAACAGAAGCAAACACATTTCCAGGAGATTACAAACTCCATTGAAAGTCTACGCAGCAGAATGAACCAATGTGAGGACAGAATTTCAGATATAGAAGATAAGATTGCAATTAGTGACCAGGAAAAGAATAATTGCTTTAAAACTGTAAGGGACCACAAGAAATCAATCCAGCAGCTGCTAGACGATGCAAAGAATAACAACACAGGACTGATTGGAGTCAATGAAGAAAGAGGAGAGAGTGCAGATGACATAAAAAAACCTGTTCACAGAAGTGATGGCAGAAAACTTCCCAAGGAGGGGAAAAGAACTTGACATACTGATAAGTGAGGCATATAA
>NW_004624734.1:30776774-30795461 GCF_000247695.1 Heterocephalus glaber | reverse complement strand
AGTTTGTTTTGTTAAACAAATTTCTATCTATGTTCGTACTTTTTTCTTCTATTATCTTTATCCAGTTTTAGGATGAGCACAATGTTGATTTCCTAAATGGAGGGGAGAAGTGTTCCTTCTTTTTTCTCCTTTAAATGTTTGATATAATTTATCGGTTAAAATGTGTATGAGCCTGTTGTTGTCATATAGGTAGGTTTTCAAGCTAGGAATATATTTTCTTTAATAGGTGCTATTCAAATTTTATATTTCTTCCAGAGTTAGTTTCATTAATTTGTCTTCCAAGGTATTTCTTAGAAGTTGTTGAATTTATTCCAGAAAAGATTTTTGTAATATGCTTTCTATATCCTTTTAAATTCTGCAAAACCTTTGGTAATGTCTCCTAGATCTTGATATTGTAATTTTTAAAATGTATAATTGATATTGTGTAATAGGTAGAAAAGCTCTAAAGGAGCAGGGGAAGTGGGAGGGGTAGGGGAAAGGAAAAAAGGGAAAAGAAAAAATGAGAAAAGGAAAAAAATGGAAACAAAGTCTTTGCAAGTAGGGAAGGGTAGAGGGGGTGAAGCGAGGGCAGGGGAAGGGGAAAAACATAAGAACCAAGATATTCATGTAATGGTACAAGATCCCAATGATGAATGTAACTGTATTTTATATCTAAAATGTACTGATAAACTTAATGGGGAAAAAAACAAATAAAATACATAAATAAATCTAGAAAAAAGAGAATTTTCTCTTGGTTTTTTTTTCTTTCAATATCTTCACTTTGATTATGTGTAGGAGTGGCTCTTTTTGCATTCATCCTATTTGAAGACTGTTGAACTTCCTTGATGTTTAGATTAATTTTCATCAAATTGGGTGAATTTTTAAGCATTATTTCTTTTTCTTACTCCCTCCCTCTCTTCCTTCATTTTTTAAAAGAACCAAAAATGAAACAAAAAGCATCTAGCAATTCAAATATTGTATAAATGAAAGATGCATTTGCATTAAGTCAAAAGGTAAGAAATTTCTACCTGTATTGTCACTGTAGTTCATTTGTTTGGGGTGGGGGGTGGAGATTGAAACATCTTTTAAAAACTGATATGAAAAAGTTACAGGCAAGATTATCTCCTAGAAATTCAAGGTCTCAAAAGACTATCTTCAACTAGCAAAACTGAGAGCATAAAAAATTACTGATTACAGAAAAAAATATTCAAAGTTTCTTATACATATTTTTTAGCAAATCCAAATCTTCTGAGGAGACACAGAAAAAAAATTGCTTGGAATACAATCTGAGGCCATCCACAGTTAGAGAAGAAAGTTTGAAAATTAGTATATTATTTTTCATCAAATTTCAGGGTCCTCCAATAAACAACAGAGCAACATCTGGATCTCTGTAAATCAATAGAATCCCTTGAAGACTCATTTGATACTTGTCTCACATCATTACATGGCAAAATTGAAACAACATTTTACTCATTAAGAAATAAGTCCAGGGCCGGGGATTTAGCTCAGTGGTTCTGCCACCTGGCTTGCAAGCGCAAGGATCTGAGTTTGATCCCAGGTACCAATAAATAAATAAATAAATAAATAAATAAATAAATAAAATCCAAGAAATAAGTCCAAAGCCACGTGAGTAAATTTCATTCTCTTCAAGGATGGAGTGAATGGCAGAGGAGAAACAATCCCAGCAGATCTCCTTAATTAATATAAAATTGTTATGAAAATCATAATAGATCCAATTTTATTGAATTAGTTTACAAATGTCATCCAGTAATAAGCTAAACACTTGTGACATCCTAGAGAACACACTAAGGTAAAATGCAAAACCCAACGAGATCACTGTGTTGAATAAAGTAATAATTACAGTGGAGGTAGCTGGGTAGAATTTTGCAGTTTAGCAATTATTTCTTTGAATACTTTCATGTTCATTTTCTCTTTCTTCTGTTACTCTTGACAAGTAGATTTGGTGCATTTAACGATGTCTGGCATTCCTCTGTGGTTCCCCCCACCCACCCATTCTTTTTTGTTTCTCAGATTACATATTCTCAATTAATTTTCAAGTTACCCAGTCTTTTGTTCTGTCAGCTGAAAACTACTGTTGTGTCTCTCTAGTGGAGTCTTCATTTTGGTTCTTGAACTAATCAGCTTTAGAATTTCTATTTGTTTCTTTTTGTAATTAAAAAAAATTCTCTATTTGATGAATCACTCAGTATACCTTCAATTCTTTCTATAGAGTAAGTCCCCATCTTACAAATGTTCAAATTGTGAACTTTCACAGGTATGAATGGACCTCCCATTTGGGTTTTCTATGCTTTACATTGTATATCTGTCAAAGGTGTATACAATTCACTTTGTCAGACTTACAAATGAATCTGACTTACATTCTCCCAGATCGTAACTTGTTTGTAGAGGACTCAGTGTACTAACTTTATATTCACTAAGTTATTATTATTTCATTTTGTACTTTTTGTGTGTGGTGGTACTGGGAATTGAACCTAGGGCCTTACATTGAACTGCATCCCCAGTCCTATTTATTTATTTATTTATTTTGAGAGAAGATCTTGCTAAGTCACTGAGCTGCCTAGGCTGGGCTTGAACTTGGAATTGTCCTGCCTGAGCAGGACATGTACCAGCACGCCTGGCTTAGAAAATAGTTTTAATTTTTCTTTAGTTCTTTGAGCCAGGAGTGATTCACAAAAGTACTGTTTAATCTTCAAGTATTTGGAGATTTTTTATCTGTTAGTGGTTTGCTACTTCATTGTTAGGCACGTGTACATTAAAAATTATGCCTTTGTAGAAAGGACCCCTTATCATTATATAATAGCCCTCTGTTTTGTCTGATATTAATAGTGACCTCAGCTTTCATTAGTGCTAGCATGGCATATCTACTTTTCTCCCTCTTCCCCCTTTCTCTTTTTTCCTCAGTCATATCCACTTTGTTGATGATCCAATAAAAAAATTCATTTGTGTATGTTTAGAATTTTACTTTCTTTCTTCTATTTTTCTGCCTTTATTATCCATCTGTTCTTGTTACATACATTCCCCATTAGAGTTCCTATCACATTAATCAATTATTTTATATTCCCAAGCTGATAATTCCAACACTTAGTAGCTGAGTCTAGTTCTGATGCTTATCTTGTCTCTTCAAACTATCTTTCTTCTTCCTTTTTTGTTGAATCTTGGACATGATATACTGGACAAAAAGAACCCCCATGAAGAGGCCTCTACTGATGTGGTAACAGGAGTAAGGAGCATTCAATAGGCCTATGATTAGGCCTTTAGTGAAAGTAGCCCCTTGGACTTTTACCTTCACAATTACTTCTTGGTCATTCTCCCAGTCCCTCATCCCCCACTAGGTAAAACAGGTAACTGTGATTCTGTGCTTAGGTCTCCAGTTTTCATGCTGGTGGTTCTTCCTGTGACCTCAATTCTCACATGGACTAAAGAAGAGTTTGTTTTGAGTTTTTTCAATTTATTAGGAGTTAAAACTTGAAGATTCTCACATGTCAAAAAGGAAACCAGAAGTTTTTTGTGCTGCTGCTTTTGAAGAAACTGATGATTTTCCAAGGTGGCTTTCTTATTTAACATGATGCCACCAATGCATGAGAGATTTGGTTTCTCCACATCTTGGTCAGCATTTGGTACTCCCACTATTTTTCAATTTTAGTGTGTGTATACACGTGTGTGCACGCGCGTGGTAATGAAAACTGAACCCAGGGTGTCTCACGTGTCAGGCCAGTGTTCCACCACTGAACTACATCCCCAGATTTTTTTGAGATAGGTTCTCCATGCTGGCCACAAACTTGCAGTTCTCCTGTTTCATTCTCCTGAGAACCTGGGATTACGGGTGTGCACCACCATACCCTGCTTATTTTAGCTGTTCTAAGAGGTACTTAGCAATATTTCAATGTAGTCTAAATGAACATTTCCCTAATGGCTAGTCATAGCAAATGCTTTTCGTGTGCTTATTTGCCATCCATATACCCTTTTATTGAAGTATCTCTGTTTCTTGCCCATTTTATTATGGAGTTTTGAAGACTGTTATTGGAATTCTGTATGTATTCTAGACATAAATCTTTTGCCAGATGTGTTATTTACCAATACCTTCCTTCAGTCTGTACATCTGTCATCAATTTAACAGTCTTTAAGGAGTAACAGTTTGTGATTTTGATAAGGTCAGTTTGATAATGTTTTCTTTTATGAACATTTTTGCAAGAAATATTTAGTATGAACTATTTACCAGGTTTAGAAGATTTTTTCCTAAAAGATTTTTACATTTAAATAAGTGATCCACTTTTGAATTACTTTATTGTAGCAGTGAGATTTGGGTGAATCAATCTCTCTGTCTCTCTCTCTCTCTCTCTCTCTCTCTCTCTCTCTCTCTCTCCAACAAACCCTATTACTCTTCCAGATAATTAAGTCTTATAAATCACCTCTATTGCAAATTATCACTACAAGATAACCAGTTTACTCTACTCTTTACAACAGTAACTTGCTGATAAGAATAAAAATTTTTCACAGGGGTAAAAGTGGTCCAGATTTATGACTTTTTGGCAATTGTAGTGGGACTAGTTGAGACTTTAGGCATTTAGAATTAAGCATAAAAATACCAGAAGGTAGAGGGTCAAGGCTGTCCAGAACAGTGAAAAGGAGAAAATGCATAAGAAAAACAGGAACATTCTTATCCTCTTACTAGGGATTGGGTTATAACAAACCTAAAATTAAAAACCAAAACCAACCAACCAAATAAAAAGCTAGGATAATTTTGTATACAAATTATGCTAAGGCATAAAGCATACCTTAAATAAGCTTTTTCCAAATAGCAGTTATCTCTGAATTACCTTAACAATTTGCTGTGTTCTGCTTACAATCATGTACTACTACATTATTTTTGTCTTAATGTTAATTTCTTTAAAATTTTTTGTTTAGCTGGGAATGTTATTTCCTTAACATTGATAATATGTTTAAACATGTCATCAACACACTCATCAGATGGTGCTTTAGAGACTGATTAGCCTACTATGATATATTGCAAATAATACTAAGAGTGTTACCAGATGGTGATCAAGATTACTTTCCTATGTAAGTTTAGCATGAAATCACTGCTCAGTTTTACTGTGAGAATTTGAACCTAAGCCTACTATTTTCATTATAAATCTGAATGAAGTATAAAATGTTGCAGTAGTGGCTGGTAGAAATGAGTGCCCAGCTGGAGAGTGGGATATGTGACATACTTTGATAGCAGTACTCACATTTTTGTTGAAATGTGTTTTTATGTTGTCAATACCGTTACTTTGATTTGTAAGTGGACTAGCTGAGAAATACAAAGACCTGTACTTGACTTTTTAAAAATCAAGTTTATCTTCTATCAAATTACTCATAGCCAAGTTTCCACAGACCTAGAATTTTAAATCAGTGATCCAGTGTGACCCATTGATAACATTTCTTAAAAAGAATGAGCACAGTCACGTAGTCTTAGTCTTAAGGATTTCTGGATTTCGTCCTTGAAGGAGATCAGGATCTTCCCAAGGCCTTGGGCCACGAATATTCTTCCAGTCTTCAAAAGTAGAGTCCTTTATTTTCTATAGGACCACAAAAGTTAAAGTGTTCAAGTTAGTGTAGGAGCCTGTGGCTTTGATTAGGAAATCACTGAATGAATGCATAGAAAGCATCCAACAGGCCCTCAATTAGAATTTCAACACACATGTATACTATAAACCAAACACAATAACTGAAAAGAAGTTGTACTTCTTAGAATTTAAAACTTTTCATGGTTGCTACTGATGTTAATGCCGATCTTTCCCCCACAGTAATAAAACTACTAACACAGGAAAAGTGTCTACATGCTTTATATATTGAGAGTGCAGAGTAAGGTAAGAAGCTGGGAGGAAAAAAAGTGTGACTCCAAAGGCTGATCCAGAATAATTACTATAAAGGTTAGCATGAGTGATGGAAGAAAATGAGAAGCAAAGAACAAAGGTAGAGACCTAAAGTCTTCTACAAGGAACAGACCAATATGATTTATCTTGTGTCTGAGAAATAAGCCTGTGGTTAAGAATAAAAAAGACTTTCCCTACAGTTAACATGAGCAATACCCTTTTGAGCAGTCAAAACTCGTTTCAGCTGCAATTCTGATTATTCTACTTTCACTTAGTATGAAGAGTCTCTCAAGCACAGGAAGGCAGGATCAAAGGGAAGAACAAAAATGTTTCTTCTCCCTTGCAATGACCATCACTCTGAAAGTTACTTTTATACATTTGCTGCTTTGATTTTTCTGGAATAATTAAGTAAAACAGAAAAAAAAAAAAAAGAGGCTGACAGAATACAGGTAATTTATATCCAAAGATATAAATGGGGGAAAATGGCCTAAGTTCACCTTGACATTTGGGTACTAAGCATTATGGTTTTACTAATTAGCTGTAAAACCTTTAGCATTTATTTAAGCCACCCAGGCATTAATTCTTTGATAAGTAATCATGAAAAGACAGGGATAAATGTTTGATATGGTTTCCTCAGTTCTCAAATTCCATGGTTTCTGTAAGAACTAAAAGGAAAATCTCCCAAATAAATCTTTCATAACATCATCACTGGTATAGTGCTTACATGTCCTCAAGTAGCCAAATAGGGAAGTAGTGAATAAAAACACACGAAGAAAAAAACATGAAGAGACTGAATTGAATATATGTAAAGGAACAAAATTTTATTAATTTAGCATGGAAGAAGGTAAAGTATTTTTACATGTTGTTATGAAATGATCTAAAGATATGAAAAGATTTTAATAGAGTAGTGGCCAATAACCAAATAAAATAAGACATGCATGCTAAAGAGGATTAAAATCAATCTTAGATGACAGGCAAGATTGATAGAACGAGGTGATATATAAATGTCTGATATTAGAGATTCTTACGATTTACATCTAAAATGTCCCCCAAAATTCTGTGTGTGGAAGGTTTACATCTAAAATGTCCCCTTTCCATCATGGAGGTGCTGTACTATCAGTTGATTCATGCACTGATAGGTTCAGTAGCTGAATGTACTGTTAGAAGCTGGGGCCCGGTTGGAGGGCGGAGTCACTGGTGGCCATGACCTGGAAGGGTGCGTTCTTATCCCTGGCTCCTCTCTTCTTTCTCTGCTGCTTGGCTGCCATGAGATAAGTAACTTTCCTCTGCCCAGGCCCTTCTACCAAGCTTTTGCTGCCTTGGAGCTAGTAGATCATGGACTGAAACTGTGAGCCAATATAAACCTGTCTTCTTGTAAGTAGTGGGTGTTGGGTATCGGACGGAAAAGTGATTAAGGTGATTTTTGGACAAAAGGTTCTTTGTAGAAATGCTACAAAAGATAGTGACTGAATCACAGATTGTACACGCATGCAGGGGAAGACATTCAAGACCTACCAATTACTAGCCAACTGCCATAGGAATGAGAGTGGAACAGATTCAAGAAATGTTGAGGAAAAACAGTGTCAGGAAAATTGGATTTTGAGCCCTACCAGAACAGAGACTTCTCCTTAATACTAGCCAAGACATCTAAAAAAAGCTTCTCTTTATGAGTAAGGATTATGTTGAGAAGAGTGCCTACTTCTCCAACAAAATTTAAAAGCAAGCCCTGCCAAGATCCTCTGGGGAGATGGTTTGAAGAATGAGTCCAACATCAAGTTACAGCGATCTAAGAAACAGCACAGCCTTTCCATGGTTCTCCCTTTCAAAGCACAACACCAACTTCAAAGTGATCGGCCAATAACTTAACTGTCAGGTAAAATGAAAATCAGTACTTTTCAGAAATCTCTTCAATGTATTACTCACGTCCAACTTTCAATGAAAAATGACCACACACAAGGAAACAGGAAAATGGGATTCAGTCAAAAAATGAATACAAACCCGAGTTTAATCCCCAGTACCAAAAAAAAAAAAGAAATGAATAAAATATAAATGGAGAACATATTTCCCTCCCCACATCCTGTAATACAATGTGCTATGAAGCTTTTCGATTTCTGCTAATCAGACTAGTGGAAAATACCTCATTATAACTCTGACATTCTTATTTTGATAAGTGGAGCACTTCTTTGTATGTTTCAGAATACTTATTTCTTTTCCTCTAAACTCTTTATAAATTTTACCCACATTCTTACTGACCAACTGATTTGTTGAACTTTTCCATACTGACTTGTAGATGTTCTTCACGTTTAACTAATTAGCCATGATAAGATAGATAACATTTTTAGAATCCCTCATTTAACTTGTGACTTAACATAGTATCTTCTAGGCTGAACTTTCAGATTTTTAATGTATAAACTCATACATCTTCACGTTTACAGCTTCTGGATTTTAGATCCTATTTAAATAGGCTTTCCTGACTTAAAATCTGCATTTTCTTTCTCCTAGTACACTTAGTGTTTTGCTTAATTTTAGATTCTTGATCCATGTGGAATTTATTTATTCATGGTATATGGAATATGAATCTATCTTCATTTTCTTTTCAAATGACTATATACAGGTTAACCATCCCTAAACCCAGAATCTGAAATCTGAACCTTCTTGGGTGCTGATATGATGCTCCAAAAATTCAGAGTTGGGCCTGGAGGTGTAGCTCAGAGGTAGAACAATACCTAGCATGTGTGAGGCCATGGGTTCGATCCTCAGCATCACAAAAACAAAACAACAAAAAGAAGAAAATTTCAGATTTGAGAGCACTTTAGATTTTCAGATTAGGGATGCTTAACTGGTAAAGTCTATCTGAAAACCTCCAAAATGTGAAACACTTCTCATACCAAGCATTTCAGATAAGAGATATTTAATCTGTAGTTTATAAAATACCACATATTTAAAATAATTTTCTGCAACACTAATTTATCTTAAGGCAGACAAAGCAGTCACGACCAGTAAGACTGTTATAAAACATAGCTATTAACATGATCATACCTCATATTCTGACTCTAAAGATATTTTATTCATTTTCAGCTTTTTTTCCAATTCAGGATCAATCTGCAGAAAAGAAAGAGGAATCTGTAAGTTACTTAAATTTCTTACATTCAATTTTCTACTTTAGAAGTTATACAACAGATGGCTGGGACAGTATGGCCAATTTAAAACACATGGCAAATGTTACGGCTTCTATCTAGATGTCCTCCCAAAACCTCATGTACTCATAGGTGGGATTTTTGGGAGGGACTGGATCATGGGTGTGTGATACTGGATTAATTCACTGATTGGTAAAGCATAGTTCTAGGCGTGGATGATGAACTTACTGAAGAGGGAAGACCCACCCTGGGTATAGGTGGCACCAACCAATAACCTTGTAGCCTGGATGGAATAAAAAGGGAAAGAAAAAATGCTTGTGCCTTCTGCCTGCCACACCATGAACTGTTTCTCCTCTGTTACGCCCCTCTTCCATGCTGCCCTGCCTTGGAATCAGACAACTATGGACTGAAACTTCTACAAACTGTGAGCTAAAACAAACCTTTTCTCCTTTCACTTGTTGGTGTTGGATATTTTGTCCCAGCAAAGAGAAAGTAACTAAGAAAGATTTTGATATCAGGATTGGGGTCGCTGTTGTGAAGCTACCTGGCTATGTAGTTCAGGAGCCTTTAGAACTGGCTTGTGTGAGAAGTCTGGCAAGTTTTAGAGATGTTGGCTAGAAAAGCAGCCCTACAATGCTGTAAGTTCCCAAGCTTGATGGGAGATTCTGGTCAGACCTCTGAAGACCAGATGTTGACAGTAATGCAGATGGAAAAGACCAGGCTCAAGAGGTTTCAGTTGGGAAGAAGGACTCTCCTGGCAGCTGCACTCCGGGATGTCATGCTTTGGCAGAAAATATGTCTACATTTTCCGCATGTCCGGAGACACTGCAGGAGACTGAGATTAAGGACAATGGGCTAATGAATCTGGTGGAAGAAATTCCAAGGCAGTCTGATGTTGAGGCTACTGTTGGGGGCTTTTACCTAGCTGTACCTTGAGATTCAAGAGTGAACAGCTCAGCAGAATGATTTAAAAATTTTGAGTTTGGCCAGAAAGGAAGTTCCAGTAAAGTTATGGCCTGTAAAGATGAAGCAGAGGAGAACTTGGTTGCGGAAAAGATTATCACTAAAAGGCAAAGTACTTCAGAACAGGCCACTGGAAAAGATGGCCTGAGGTACCATAAGAACCAACAGTATTCTACCCTTTGCAGCCTCAACACTGGAAAGGTGAAAGACTGCACCTACAAGAGAGCCCCAGGCCACCTGTTTTGGAATGGTGGTGGCCTGAGGAATTCATTCCTCAGGATTGGGTTCATAGCACTCAGCAATCCAGGCACTTGGCCCCTACAGCCAAGAGAGGAGGAAGGCTGGTTACTGCTCCAGTTGGCAGCAGACCTGGGCTTCATCCCAGGTACATGCAGAATACCAGAGTATTCAGGAAGGCGTCTACACAGATTTCGGAAGAAGGCCTGGGAGGCCAGGCAGTGTGCCCTCGAGACGGCAGTGTGTGAAGCTGTGAGTGTGAAGCCAAAGTACAGTGGAGAGAGACCTCAGAAGGTTGGAGAAAGCAGGAATGTGGATCATCTGAGAAAAGATGCAAGAATTGAGCAAAGCAGGCTGAACAGAGAGACCATGAGGGCTATGACCACCGTGTTGTTGGTGTGGAGCCACACAACCCTTTGGAAATCATATCTTTCCATAGATTGCCCTAGGTGCTGGGCAAGGATTGCTGAGACTTAGTGTTTGCCCTGCTCTGGTCCCATCCCTTTCTGTTCCCTTATTTCTACCTTTTGGAATGGGAATGTTTATCTTGTGCCATTGTATGTTGGAAATGTTTAACTTTCTTTTCATTTTTACTGGGCCTGACAGCTAAGAGTTTTCCTTAAATCTGAGAGGAGAATTTGGACTTGGACTTTCCAGCAGTGCTGAAACTCTCAGAACACTGGCAACTCTTAGAGATGGACTAAATGCATTTTGCATAAGGGATCCACATGAGTCTTTTGGGGGACCAAGGGTCAAATGTTATGGCTTAGGGCTGGGGATTTAGCTCAGTGGTGCCACGCCTGTCTCGTAAGCGCAAGATCCCGAATTTGATCCCCAGTACCAAAAAAAAAAAAGTTATGGCTTATACTTAGATGCCCCCCTCAAAGCCTCATGCACCCATAGGTGGGGCTTATGGGAGTGAATGGATCATGGGTGCGATACTGGATGAGTCCACAGATTGGGTTAGCATAGCTAGGTTTTTAAGATCATGATACTCAATGGATTTACCATTTTTATTCTGTAATTATTTTTGTTATAAAAATTATTTTTCCATAGAACTTTTTATATTTTCTTTATTAATATCTACTTGTATTACATTAAGTAAAATAAAAAAGTAAATATACACTTCAGTAGTAAAGAAATATAGTAACAAATTCAAAAGATGGCTTTCATAATAGACTGGACATACCAAAAGACAGGTTTAATAACTAGGAGATAAAAATAATGGAAAATATACAAATTAAAACACAAAGACAAAGAATGGAAGAAAATAGAAAAATAAAAAGTAAAGTGTTAAACTTAATTAAAAATAATTATATCTGAATGAAGTCCCATAGAAGTAGAGAGAAAACTGGGCAAAAGCAATACTTTATAGGACATGAATAATTTTTTTTAATGTTACCTATTATTTCTTTAAAACTCTTCAAGACAATGTGAAAAGAAGACAATGTGAAACTCCATTTCTTATAAATCAGAGTACCTAGAGTTATGATAAATATTTCTTGTTGCCATGATTTAATCATTTGATATACAAGCATAATTCTTGGTAAGACTTAACCAAATCAGCTATATATATAAGGTAGAGAGTCAGAACATTTGGTATCAGACTTTCTTCTTTTATTTACCCACTGGGGAATTTTTAAAATGTATCTCTGCATTTGAAAAATGTAATTTTATTCAATTTTATAGTGCACGAATTAACAGCATCTTCTATTATAGATTAAGTATTGGTGTTTGGGCAGGGGAGATGAATAAACTTACGATTTGGAAGTACTGCCTGTCATCCTACACATTCACAGTCTTCATGTGTGTTTTCACATCCCTCTCTCCAAAGGTCTCATTTTTTCTTTTTTTTGCATATTGTGCAGCATGCTCTGTTTTGCTTATTTAACTCCCTAATCCAGTTGTATGTGTTCTTTCCATCTCCCATTAAAATAACAGGGTTACTCGGCTTTCTTCTTCATTGATATAGACATCACACTGGCATTGGTATAATTGTCCTCATTTTCATTATTGAATCTTAGAAAATATGGTCACAATATTTGTCACATTAAAAATTAAACAGCATTACCATGTTACAAAGCATAATAAGCAAAGTCAAAGACTATAACTGTTCAAAAGTGCAATATACTTAAATTGCACTTAAATGAAATCAATTGGTGTGATACAATAATGAATAATCCATGATTGTAGATGCATGGTTGCTAGCATGATCATCCAAGAGAAAAAACAGCAAATGCCCCCCAGGGGTGGGAGATAAACCATGTCTGTCAGGCTACTAGAGATTGTTTTATGGGAGAAAGCCTACAATATTGCACATTTTTGAGTGAATAGAGGAAACATTACTAAATCCTTTACATGATTCACTTCCATGTGAATATTAATCTATTTTAAAGAATAAGAGAGCAAAAACTGTATATTAATCTTGAAAAGCAAGACAAACTCAGACTAAGAATACTAAACAAAAACATACATATACAGACATAAGTCAAATTCCAACTATGGTTCTTACTTTAATCTTCACAGCATCATAACGGATTTGTGAGAACTCACGCAGACCAAAAGAACCTCCAACAATCAGTAGCTGAAAGAAAAAACAGTTAAAATAGAAGGGCAGAATGTGATAATGGCTGTGCAATGGAGAATATACTAAAAACAAGGAAATGAACATTTTTGGTGTTTTTTTTTTTCTTTGGTGTATAGGAACAAACAGGTCACCAGTCATATCAGAAATGTAAATTCTGGGGGTTAAACAGGCAAATATATATTTTTAAATGGTTTGGAAGAGAGGGAAGAAGAATATTATTAGCGTATATCTGATAATTCAAGTCCCACTCTGCATATTGTTGAATAAAGATTTCTAGGAAGTATTAACTACTAAATAAAAAGAAAATACAGTAGTATCAACTTCAATATAAATACAGTATAGTAGCAATGGCATATTTGACTGACACACGACCAAGAGGATGTGTCCCTTAAATTCATTCTAATGATACTATCAGACTCTTGAATACAGCATTTTGCAGGGCAAAATTGTCTACATGTGTGGGGCCAATACTCAGAAACACAGCCCCTAGGTCCAGTATAGTTACACAGAACAGTCTACAGTAGCATACTTGGGAAGAAGCACTGAGGTACTTCAATGTATACTAATTTTAAGACCTTTGCTTTGGTAATTTTGAAAGGTGAAGAAAACAAACTGATTTCCATAGGGACATGCTGGGAATCACAAGTCAGTGACCACAACCACATTGTTTCTAGGTGGTAGACTAATCTGCAGAGAATAGTTTTTACACACGTCCTATCCTCTACATAAATAGTTCCTGTTATTTTATAAAGACAGTTACCCTCAAACTCTTTAAAAATATATTTGTAGTTTTCTAGAGATGGGAAAAATCTGGATTCATCCAAGATGAGTTGAAAAAATTAGGTTTCTAGGATCACCTTTATCCATTTAATCCTCCTTAAATGCAAAAGCTGGTACCTTCACCTGTGCCAGTACCTGTACCAAAGTAATAAACGTCTGTGTATTTTTTAAAGCTGCTTTTGTTTATATGCTTGACTTAAATTATTTCATTTATCATGACACGGAGGCTGAAGCAAAATAATTAGTCCATGATCACACAGCAACTAAAGGTAGTTGTCGGATTCCAACTCGGGATGGCCTTATGTCAGCCTCAACTTGTATTCTCATGACATCTTTCGGGAATTCAGTGTAAAATTCTGTGCAGCCATATAAACACCAAAGCTATTTTAAAAATCGCTTTAGAAATATAAATAGTAACACAGCAACCTCTTGAGGGCGCCACAGTACGGCTGGTACCGTGCTAAACACTTTATTCCTAAAGTCTTACTTGTTTCATCACAAAAACCTGTAAACAAACTTCGTAATCACCTAGACTGGGGTTAACTCTGGTTTCTTTGAGATTCAATTTACTCAGCTGTGAAACGGGGGATAGTAACAACAATCGTGTTCTTGATGGGAAAGCTGTCACATAGGTCCTGGTAATTAACGGGAAAAGATGGGGGTGGGGGGCGCCGAGATCCTGCTACTACGCAGAAGACTAGAAGAAAGATTGTTTACAGTTCTCAATCTTTTGTCAGCTTCTTCCTAGTTTAGATCCTATCTTCGGCTTCTCCTATTACAGACTTCCCCAAAGTCCTGATGCTGCAAACCAGGAGGCTCCACTTTCCTCTCACAGCACTCACCAACATGGGGACTCCGTAGCGAAGGGTCTTGTTCTTGCTCAAAGCTCGCATCACCGCGGGTGTGAACATAACTGCAACTTTGGCCCGTTTAGGGTCCCTTCCAAGCCGACCCAGGGCGTCCTCCTAAAATTCAGCAGCTTTTCCTCACTCACCTGCTTTTCCGGGTTGTTTGGGGTCGAGTCCTCCGCTGATAAAGCTCCGCCAGGCAGAAACAATCAATTCATGGTTACACACTCCCGTGCCCGCCCAGAAGTTGAGGCAACATATCTTTAGTTCCGGGATGCCAGCGTGCAGCTAGAATTTAGAGGTTAGAATCCGGTTTGCTGTCACTATCGAATTGTTACGGAAGCCAGTATCTGGCGTGTTCTGAGTCTTGACTACGTTTTCTTAGAACATTCCCTGCCACATGGTTATGCAGTAAACTCGGCGGGGCGGGGGCGGGGACAGGGCGTATTCTGAAGCTAACTCTCAGCCTCTGTGCATGCTTGTGGGTTGGGAAAATTTACCAGCTTAATAAAAAGTTTTAAGAGTAAATCGCTAGAAGGTTTAGATTCAATGTAACCAGTGCAGTGTCTCGTCACTGAACCTTTAATGCTAACGTGTTTACTGTGTGATAGGCTGTGATCTTGTCATTTATAAGTCTATTTTACACAGGTTCAACAATCATACTTTTTTGCAACCATCTTTCTGGAAGACTCTAGAGACAGAGATGAAGATATCTTTGCCTTAAACAAAATGGCGATCTAAAGGGCACAACAAAGCATGTCCGAAAGTACTGTGATAGCTTAGGGAACTAAGTCCCCACGGGTGCCTTTCGTCAGAATGAATCAGAAAGCTACACCTAGGGCGCAGGTGATACAGAATAATGCCTCCTACTCTATCCCTGAAATCTTCCCATCTGTTCCTACATCTCCCATGCCATTGAAATGTTCCTGGTTATCACCTCTGCACCTGTTAAAGTGGCCCCTTTAGTGGTCTCTAGAGGAGAAACTCCAGATCTACTTTTTAGGCTTCTCCAGTGGTACCCCTGCCTATAAGACCATAGGGTCAAATTTTAAAACAAAGCAACAGCAAAAACCACCGATTCTGGTCAATCCACACTGTTGGAAGACATAATGATGAGATTCCCTGATTCTGCTTACAGTATTCACTCTTTTCTTAGCAAAATTTAAGATTAAGACTTCAGCGGAGCTCCAGTGGCATAATCAACTTGTATTTATACAAGTGTGGCCTTTTTGCCACTCTTCACTCCTACTCCATCCTGGAAAAGATACTCTTCCTTGAGTATTCCATGAACTTCATCTTCATTACGCAGCTCCTGGGAAATTACTCTGTGTAGCCCCTCTAATTGTACAGTCAAATATAAATTATTGCCTCCTCAGAGCTCTGGCTGCCTCTGATATGACACAATATTGCCACACTGGATTATTTAGTACACTGAGTCATTATCACTCTGACTAGCATATAAGGAACATGAAAATAGGAGAATGGGAAGAATATATCAGAGTTTGAATTTGAAAACTGGGAGGGAGAAAGGCCACCTGAATTGATCCAAGGGAGACTTTGAAGTATCAGGCCAAGATTTATTAACATAAGACAATTTGCTAATCCCTTCCCTCACCTCCTGTTTCTTCACTTAACTTGGAAGAGAGAACTTGCAAATGTGAGGACTGTAGCAGAACGGTGGGAGGTCAGAACCCAAAAGAAACTGAAATTCCTACAGAATTTGGTAATATTGACTATCTCCTTACAATTCACTCCCTGTATGGCTTCCATGGATCCACTCCAGCTCAAACTTTTGTTGTCTTTAGGCTTGCAAACCTTAAATTGGAGTCTTCAGTCCTCTGTGCCTCAGAATCTCCCGCAGAACTATTAAAACAGACCACTGGGCCCTGTGATTGGAGTTTGATTCAGTAGGTCAGATTGGGATTGAAAAACCTGCTTTTGTAACACACTTCAGGATGATGTTGATCTGCTGGTCTGTGAACTTCCTTGGATAAACTCCACTTTCACTTGGTCATCAAATTTTATCACAGTGTGGATATTTTCAGAAATGTGAAGCACAGACTGAATGGTTTTCTAACCTCTCAAGATCAAAATCCAAAATGTTTTACTTTGGCAGTTCTCTCCATTCAATCTAATTTGTATGGCTAAAATCAGAGCAGCTGAGTGCCTGTTTCTAGTTCAGCCCAATTTGAAACCAGTAGTACTTCCCATTATTCAGCTAGACAATCAACTGTTTCTTCTGTGCATATTTCTTTTGATAGTGATTATGAATATTGTTTTAGAATATAGTCATGTATTGTCCTATTATTTTTTATGGGTTATAAGACAGTGGTGGTGAACCCATGGCATGCATGCCACAGTGGGCTGTTTGTATTACTGAAAGCTCTAAAAGGTTTGCCATCACTGCTATAGGATAAATGGATTTTTCCTTGGCTTGAAGTAAATTCCCACTTCTGGCACTGACTAGCTATGTCTTGAGCAAGTCACTAATTTCTTTAACCATCAAGTTAACTCATCTATAAAAATGGAAATATTGGTACTTCCTTGTATAGTTGTAAGAATTTGACCTTGGTTATACAAAAGGGCAGCCCAATGCAGAATATTTAATCATGAAGAATAGATAGATAAAGTAGTGTTCTGGTTATGTATGCAAGTCCTAAAGGCACACTGCCTAGGTTTACATCCCAGTTCTAGAAATCAATAGCTGTATGACCTGGGCAAGTTAACCACTCTATGCATACCTCATCTGTAAAATGGGCCCAACAGCAGTTATCTTAGAATTGTTGTGAAGCTTAAATGAATAGATGTGAAGGGCTTAGAATAACTGGACTGCTGATAAAAGCTTAGTAATTGAAAATTTTCTGTATTATTAGGAGTACGTCACTGTCCTATCCCTTATCTCCTTTGTCAAAGTTAAATTTCAAATTGATTATTTAGATTTCATCTTTCCATTGTTCTGTCAGGTGCTACTTAAAGAAGGTGGCAGAAAAACAAGATATTTAATCAACAGTCTCCAAAAGAAGGTGAAAAAGCATTATAAAAATTCAGTGATAAATTCAACAAAGTTTTACTGAATGCCATAGTTCACAAGGCACAGTTAGATCCATTATTATCTCATTTGCTGTATCTGGTCAAATGGCAAAATTTCAGTTTATCATACCTTTTGATAGCCCATTAACATATTTAATCTGTAGTGATATTTCCTAAATAATATGGTTTTATGTCCACATGTTTTCCAAGGTGCCGTTGGGCACCGATTTGATCTGAGAAATGGACTACTGTTTATGTCCAGGGATGTAACCTAACATGAGAATCAGGATGAAAGGAAACAAAACAAGTTCATATGGAAAATATTCTTATAAGAACTAACACAGACTGAAGGTAAAACACACATGTCGGTAAGAAGAAACTCATTCAAATGAGCATTGTAGATACAGCATTACAATGGGATTCACTTTTGTGTCTTCATTTGCAACTCTCCAAACTAGGAAGAAGGATCATCTCAATTTCCTGGGATTAGTTAATAAATTTACAAAGTTTATTTTGGTAAATGATTCTGTTGGTTCATAGCTAAATCAAATTTGAAAACCTATTTCAGCCTTCTTCCCCCCTTGAAAAATAGAGAGAATATTAACAGTGAGGTTTTGTAACAGGCTATATTGTATTAGCTATAAGCTGATTTCTTAGAAGCGGCAATGCCATGTTATAATATAGGTTTTCATCAACTGCATCAGATAAATAGATCACATGGTTTGTAGTCTACAAATAAATGTGAGAGAATATAGCAGTTAAGAATCTGGTTCCAATGAGAACAGAATTCCTTAAAATACTGTCTTCCTTTAGATCAGAATTGATCTTTTGGATGTGAGTGCTGGTCTCAAAACAATTTGGGTTAAATGAGGAATAGAAAAAGGGGTTTATCCTGGGAAAGCAGCCAAGTCTAAACTTATTGTGAGAGGTAGAGAGCTTCAGAATTCAAGGGTCTGCTTCTAGGTGATGCTAGAAAAATACACTTTAGCATCAAGATTCTCCACTTATATGTGCTGAGCAATTTCAGCTTAGAGTAATTATATTTTATTCATCTTTCTATTTTCAGAACCTAGCACATGGCTGGCACTCACGCTGAAGGGAAAAAGTTCTCATCTGTCCAAAGAAAAATTTTTATTCAAAGTAGCTAGAATAAAATATTTATTGGCTTTACAGAAATTACATGGATTCTACTTCCCCACATTCTTGACAATCTATAGTTTCTTGCTTTGGTTCTATATATACATATATAT
>NW_004624734.1:30759311-30776674 GCF_000247695.1 Heterocephalus glaber | reverse complement strand
TTCATGTATATATTCATATATATTTTGTTTGTTGGTATGTTTGTTAAACAGGGTCTCCCTATGTAGTTCAGGCTTGTCTTGAACTCACTGTGTAGCCCAGGCTGGCCTCAAACCCAAATATATTTTTAATCTGCTTATTTACATGATAAAAAGAATACCCACTGCCAAAAACACATTATTGGAATTGAAAGAACTGATCTGATTGAATATTAAGTCTTTCTCAGATTGTTAAATGGAATCTCCCATTCTAATCATGACGCTTGCAGTATCCTTCAGCTGTCTATCAGTTCTGGTCTTTCTTCAAAGTCCAAGAGAGAAGATGGAATTGTACTGAAATAAAAAATGATAATTTTGTGGGCATTCATCTAGTGGAAACATTCACAACAGGAACGAAACAAAAAGGTATGTCTGCCACAGTCTCAGTTTGACTAAAGTAAGTTAGTTCACCTCTCTGAGCCTTGATTTTCTCACCTTTAAGATGGGCATCCTAGAACCTTTCTGGTTCCCTTGTATCTTCAATACCTTATACTTGGTTCTTAATGGATGCATAAGCTAAGATACTAATCATACATTTTGCTGGAGGCTGATCACTCTGTCCTTAGCACATCAGGAGCAAAAGAATGTTCCAGTTCTCACTCCACGTCTACACATGGGGCAGAAGCTCAGAGAGCTGGGCTGTAATATTGCCCAAGTGAAATTCTTGATCTTGGTTGGAGCAATGTCTGTATGTGATTTAATAATTTAAACAATATGTAGGTTTGAATGCCATAGAACATTTTCAACAAAGGCTGTACAATGGAATCACTTGAAGAAATTTATTTTAGTGCTACCTGAGTCTCAGACCCACAGATTCTCATTTGGCCTGAGGCGCAGGATGGGCTTAAGGAGTTTTACAAGCAATTAAAGAGATACTAACCTGAGAAATGGGAGAACTATTAACCCAGATTGGTGAATCTTAAACTTTAGCATGAATCAGTACCGAGAGGAATTTTAAAAAGGACTGCTGGGTGCCACACCTAGTGTTTCTCACTCAGTATGTCTGGGATGGAGCCCAAGAATTTGCTTTTCTAACAAGTTCCCAGGTAATGCTGATGCTATTGTCCAGAGACCTCACTTTGAGAACCACTGATACTGACGAAATATCATTGATGGTAGCACCTGAAATCCTGAGTTTAAATCTTGATTCTATTATTACCACCTATAGAATCTTAGGAAAGTAATTTACTCTCTAATCTTTAGTCTCTATAGAAATGCTTAGATCTCAGAGTTGTGACACATGCACAAACAGCATACCAATCAGAGGTTGGTATAGGCCCTGGTATAGAGTGCAATAACCAATAAAACTTTTTTCCATTGTACATGGCTAGATGTTTCAATTAAATCATGAAATCATTCACACAGAACTTAAAACTTGGCAGGAAAAGGAAACAGAGATGATTGAAACAAAGAATATCTTATTCCAAATATACGTATTATATATAATGACAAATATCGAGAAAAGATTTAAATATAGGGTCTTGAAAATACCTATATTTAATTTTCAAAGCTTTCAACATTATTAATTTCGGTGGTAGAAATATTAGATTCAGTCTATAAATAGCATAAGTTTTTTATAACCTATAATGGATTCTGATACCTCACCTATTATAATAATTTTTAGTTTCCATATAATGAGTACAATGAATAGCATTTTTGCATAAGGCCTTAAAATGTTTGGTTTTCAAATGCTATTTCATTTCCAAGAAAACCTAAATTTAAGTGCAACAGAATCCCTATTGTCAACCAAAGCAAACTTTTACCAACAATGGACTAGGTGCTTATTTTATATACAAACAAAAAAATCTAAATAGTTTTCTTTCCTACTTTCCATTTGCTCCATTTTGTATATCACAAGGTCTTTTCAGTGTTAATGTCCAAGGCCTGAGGGGAATCTGGGAGGTAAGGGCACTAGAGGTTAGGCTTCCAAAGTGGGGAGATGAGAACTGGAATAGTGTTGGTGTTTCTCTGTGGAACCCACAGTGAGTCTGGCTATCTAAATGGGCCTCGAAAAGTACCAAACAGTTCAGGTTGAAAGGCAAAAGATATGCCAAGACTATTAACAGCAAGATTCTCCCTACATCAATAGTTGACCCAGAGGCAGGGATCCTTTATTTTTAAAAGCTATCCCTTTCCATTCTGGCCTGATGCCATTATGTGACAGCTTTCCTTTTCCAAATTTCTAACAAATAAGATGATGGTCATCTGTACATCTTCTTTGTTCTACATCATGCTTTGCACGGTAACACTTTTTTTCAATGGTTACTTAACCTGATGATATACAGTACTCTTAACATTTCATCTATTCATGAAATCTCTCGTTCAACTAGACTGTCAGCTCCTCAAGGGTCCTTAGCTTGTTCCCTTTCTCCATGGGACTTTCTGAACTGCCTCAAATTCTCAGTAATGAATTATTCTCTCTTAAGAGTCTGCAGTATAAACTTAACACCAACTTACATTGGCTTACTTATGTGACTAATTCTATTTTAAGCATATTCTTCCCAACTGAATCAAATCACCCTTTAGGATGAAGGTCATGTATTTTACTTCTTTGTAAAAGAGTCCTGACAAAGCTGACATCCAACCAGCATTTGTTAAATGATTGCTAGACTGTACGTTCTAAAACTGGATATAACTGACTGTCTAAAAAAAAAAGTCCTCATAATCATATTTCAAAATGATATAAAGCCTAGTCTGGCCAGCTGTCTAGAGAATGGAAATTAAAGCCAGAAATTAGCCTTGGGTTTAGCTAACCTCAGTGCTTCAAAACTTACCTAAACGTCATATGATTGGGATAGTTCCCACCTCACCAATATTCTTGGTATATCATCGCTTCCATTCATCCATAATCTGCTCCCAGGATTTTCCCTAGGAAACACCCACTAAGTAAAACTCATTTTTCTCCCCTTCTCTGACAGTTTAACTTATTAAAAGCCAGTTTTTTAAAAGAAAAACTGGTGGTCCAGACCATAACTAAATCAGAACAGAGATAATTTTATGCTTTCTCTCAGTTTTTTCCTGTTACTAGAAACCAAAAACACTCAAAGGTAGCCTGAGATGGTTCAGGTAATACAACTGAGGCCTAATCTCCTGTCCTTTTAGAGTTCTCTCATTGGGTTGGTTTGACTCACTGCTAAAGCCCTGACCACAATCATCCCAGCTGACCTTTTCACAGCACTGTGGGGTACCACAAAAGTCACTATGGTAGCCCAGAGATACTGGTAAGACTTATCTTTAAACCCCAGAGGTTTTTTTTTTAACAGATTCACTGAAGCAGAGCTGTTTTATGGCACTGTACCTCAGTTTTACCACAGCTTTTCTGAGAAGAAGACTGAGCATTCACTTTTTAAGTTTACACTCTCATTCCCACTACATAGGTTCTACAAATAGTTTTTTATGTTCTTCAGTTTAAATCATTCCTTAGATCAGAAACCTAGAAACCACAGAGTAGCTTTCTTACCTCTTTAATTCTTCACAAGACATCAATATTATACTATCACATATGCACATGTATATGTACTGTATATATGTATTGGCTTTTTTCAAAAAGTAAAAAGCTCTTCGCAATATCCTGTGTCCAAAACAGGCACAAAGGTATGTAATTAGAAATTAAATAAAGGCCAGAAACACTTCTCAAGGAAGATCATTAAAAGAAAAATCCCCTCTTCCTCTCATGTCATACAGCTGGCTTTCAAGACACACCAGCAAAGAAAGAAAGTATCACCCATGGTGACAGGAAGACTGGACTTTTCCCTCTTTGGGCGGTAGCTGAATTTCGATGGGCAGTCCTGGTGAAATATGTAACTCCTCACTTGTTCTATGCAAGTCTTTTCTTCAGCTTTCCTTCAAACAATACCTTTACTCCCCCATTAGAATACGAAGACTTGGGATTTTGAACAGCAAAGTTCATGGTAGGAATCATTCACTCTAAATCATATTTTGGCTACACAGAGAGAAGGAAAGATGTGGGAGACTGGCAGGGAAGGAAGGTGAGAGGAACGTTAAGTTCACTGGGAGCTGGAAGAGAACAAGCCTTTCAAAGCTGTTGCCGGTAGTATCTCATGAAGGCCCAGGCTGCTACCACGGTGAAGGCAAACACTGGCAGCAGCACCATAGCTATGGGAATACCACTTGGCTCCCCTTCACCTCGATGGCCTGTAGGTCCGTTTTGCACCTGTAACTGGAAGGGAAAGAGAAACGTTAACTCTAGTGACTCCTGGGTACTCATCACAACTGAAATGTCCAGGCTGGCGCATCATCTGGGCTGAGTCTGCAGGCACACAAAGACTCCTGCAAACCCCAGGAAGCACCTAGCAGAAGGAGTTCTCTTTGTACTAGACAAAATTCTTTCCACAGCACAGATTCTCTGGGAAGAAAATAGGTCTGATGGGGTGGCTTTTAACTTTGTTGTGCTACTGACCTAATGGGACCAGGGAGGGGCAAGTTTTCTGTTTCTGTACTGCCTGTACTTCACTATGTGTGCTTCATGTCAGGAAAATGAAAATATGAGATGAAATCTATTATCTTGTGAGGAACATAGATACTACTGAGCAGGGGAAGGGGGATGAAGGAAGAAATCTCCTGGAAATGTTTGCTTACAAAGATTACCTGCCATCAGAATGCAGTAAGAGCAGATCCAGGCAGTGTCAACTCAAGTACATGACATTCTTTGGAAATGCTTTCCAATTTTCAGAACGTACTCCCTGCCTCCAAAGTAGAGTTTTGTCCTTCATGTCCTAATTATAGTCCCCAACAGAGATACAGGCTCAGGGGTAAGTAAGTAAAAATAAACTATACCATCATTGTCATTTTTCTATTGCCTAAGTATTTCCTTTTGAGAATAGGTTGTCTTTATTTTGGTCATTTTTACAGACTGGGCCTTTTTACTATCAATTTTTACTGGCTAACTTGCAGTAATTATGGTGGCATCTTGTTTCAGTTAGATGCAACCTCCTTGTTATAATCTATGCAATTCTGACCCCTCCATCTGAAGGGCAAGACTCCACAAACTACTTTTCATATCCTCTATACCACCTCTACATCTTTCATTTATTTCTTGATGAGATGTCCTGAGAGAATACGCCCAACAGGAAGACACAGTTTTTAGGCTAAGCCAATTCCCCAACCACCCAAGTCTGTTTTATTATGAGTTCTTTATGGAGGTTTCCCAAAGTGAACAATGCAAATCACTTCCTACATACCTTCAAAAAGAACCCTAACCATATTTGAATTATGTGCCTATCTTTACTTGCTTTTATCTAATACATACATTTTCCCATGACTTAGAAACAGAGAAGAGCCAAGGCAGAAGCAGCTGATGGCCAATACTACCTCTTGCCAATCTGTTTTTTAACCATTACACTCATATTCTGCTTGGAACCCTGGCTGTTTTTGTCAGATATCTTTCATGTTTTGCCTTCACCATTTTTGAATTAGCTCCTCTCAATCTTGAGGCTCTGAATCCTCCCTCAGTTGCTGAGTAAGGCAAAGAGTGTTCCAATTTAAGAAGGAGCACTGTAAAGGCACACTGAACCTGTGCTGTAAATATACACCCAGAAATTCTCATTGCTGTGGGAGGAGCTTTGTGTCCTGATACTTCCATCATCCAAATTATAAAACACACTAGAAAATAAGAAGCAGATACAGGGATGGAAGCTGCCTTGACTGAATTCTGAGTTCTGTTTCCTTTTCCCTTGAGCACTAGAGCTTTGGTCAAGAGGGTCACAAAATGGATCAGAGAAGAGTTCATGGCACTGACAGGAAAAAGCAAATAGAGGGAGGCAGAAAACATACTTTCTAAGTTGGTTTTATAAATAAGAGTCATCAAGGGCAGGCATATGGGTCTCAATATGGGTCTTTCCCTAACAAAAAGTAAAAGTGATTCTACTTTTCTACCCATCTATTGAAATTTGACTATCAAGTTTCATCTTTGAAGAATATTATCTTGAAGGTATGACCTGGATTACAAGTATACGGTTATGAGTTTCCTTTATAAGTACCAGAGGACCCTCAAGGACAAGCTCTTCAAAGTAGGGACAGTAAAAAACCAGAACAAAACAAAACACGCCCACAGGTTTATTCACAAGCATGGTGGAAAAATCTGGTGCCAAGTATCTGGCTGCAAGTGACACCTACCCTGTGCTGCACTCTCAGGGACACAGCATAGCCTGCATTACGGAAGAGGTTTACGGCATCCTGGTGCAGCAGGTTCTTTAGGTCTTTGCCATTTACCTGCCAAAAACAGCAAGGAAAAGTAGTAAGCGAAGCAGAAGGCTAACTCTCATAAGTCAACAATTTACTTTCATGTGGTCAAACCTTTAAAAAAACAAGGCTTGACTTCTCACACTGGTACATAAAGACCTCTACTTTCTCAGTTAAATTTCTCACTACTCCCTTTCATTTAGCATATGTTCCATAAGTACCATGCACTAACCGATTGTGCCACTGGAGCGCCCATTTAGCATATGTTCTAGCTACATCGCATAGCTCACTGAACCTGAGCCTACAATATATTCTTACATTCGTTCCTGTGTTCAAGCTATATCCATCACCTAAATCCCATTCCCTTTTTCAAATTTCTATTTATCTTCCAAGATTGGTCATAAAACGGATCAGTCGTGCTGTCTTTAGTACAGAAATAAATAATGGACTTTCTAGCTGACAGACTTTGAACTTCATGTTACCAAGCCACCTTCTGATTATGCCTCGGTTTTCTTGGTAGCTATGCCATAGGGGAGGAACTTCACAATGAACACTCAATGATTCAATTTTCTAATTAACTCCAGAAGAATAGCTGTGAAATTACGACTGTAGTGAGAATGCTCACTTATGTTATCTAGCCCATGTGTTAAGTGTACTTCTCGATGTAAAGAAATAGGTATTTTCTATTGGAAGCATACAAACACACTAATGATGTAGTCATTTAATACTCTCTTCTTCCTTGTCACAACTGTCCTTTTCCAGGACGTTCGTAATGTTCCCCCATCTCCTACTAGGATCTTTGGTAAATGCATCTATCAATACTCTTGCCTTATAGACCATCTATTCTCAAATTAATAGTTTCCAGCTCCATTCCACTTTGGCAAACGCTAAATGATGTCACAGCTCTTTATCACAGTCATCGGTACCAAAATTTTATGGTAATACAAATGTGAGTGGGTCCTTCCATGACATTTATGGTAGGAATACTGAGCTTAAAATCATCTTTACCACAGTGTTCAGTAATAACCCCAGGAAATATTTAATATGCACAGTATTTTCATGTCTGGAACTGTTTATCATTCTACATATATTAACTCATTTAGACTTTATAACATGTACATTAAATTATATTAGCCTTGCTGTTTTGCTTTTGTTTAATGGTTTATATATTTGAAAGTTTTAGATAAAATTTTAAATTTGTAGGTGGATAAAAGCATAAGTTGCTTATATATTAGTATTTTATTCCTTTGTATACACTGAAGTAGCATTAAAACGAAAAATGCAATTTAGTTAAATGCGACTTTGTTTGCATGGTTTTTCTAGAAAGTGTGACTTCACTAAATGTGTCTGATTCGCTTCTTTCAATCTCTACACTATGTACTGCTCTTAAAGCTCAAACTGAACTGCTGTATATTATTCTACATTCTACTGTAAGTAACGAGAAGAGGCTGTTATCTCAGCTCATCATTATCACCCTTACAACCTCCAAAGAGTACTTTATATAATGTGTAAGAAATGTCACATTCTTTCCTAAAGTTTGCCTGCAGAATGAACCCCGCAAAAGCCATAACTGGAGAAAGCCTGACTGACAAAATCTCATAATTATACAGAGCTGAAAAACCTGGAGTCCAACAGCAGCTCTACCTGGCAAAGATTCACGGTGTTGGCCCTCATTTGAGCCTCCTTTGGCTAACGAAGAAAGACATTGGTGACAGCAGGCAAAAGATGCTATAACAGCAGTAAGTCTATTAGGCCTCTTGACCTTTCTAGTTACGCCTAAATACAATATAACTACTCATAGAAATGCAAAGGGAATTTCTCTTTAAAAAATAAAATGTTTCATTATCTTTGGCCTAAGACAAACTACCCCCATGAAACAAACTATGATTATGACTTTTCCCCGTGATAATGTCATTTTGCAATCAAGACGTTAGATCTTTAAAAATTAGAACTTCTGTTTTTTAAAAAAGATAAACAATTCTCCAGCTTCCTCATGCAGAGAGCAAAAACTATTACAACCCAGCCCTCGTACCAAGGAGGTACCAACATTTTCTGGGTCCCTCTGGTGGGCCAAGGCCTTGCTAAATTCACACACGCACATTTCCTGGCTTTTGTTCTACCCCTTCTATAAACTGGAGGGCTTCTGTGAGCTCCAGGGGAATGGACTACCTGCTCTCCCAATATGGCCAAATTGTGAATAAGCTCATTTTTCCATTCTTCTCGTACTCTTGCTAACAGGCAGGCAATCAAATCGAGGTAGTTGTGGCCCAGATTCAGGACTCTGACTGAGTGTTCCAGGTAATAATTTCTACTCCAAAGTTTAATTTGCTTTCCAGTATTTACCTCCTCTAAGGATTTTACAGATTCCAGTTGTCTATGGATTAATTACTAAGCTCCATAGATTTTCTCCCTAAATATTTGTAGAATTCACTCTTTTTATCACTATCCATCCTACCAGAGATAGTAGCTCTCAACCTCTAAGTTATTCTAAAGTTAAGCTAGTTCTAATCGACACCACCTCAAACAATCTTCCAGCTGGTTTCCACTCCCAGACTATTTATTCTATTTAATACATACTCTGTGCACCTACAGATTTCACTAGTGATTTTCCATTGGTGCTTTTTCAAATATCCATCTGTTGACCCATTAGAAGATCATGAAATTGACCTAGTGGGTCAAGAGGAGTATTTTTAAAAAGTAAAATTAGAAAGAAACACAAAAACATCAAAATTTATCACATACAGAAAAATATTTTGTTTCAAATATATCTACATATATTCCTATTTGATTAACAGGAAATATCTGTAGTCCTATTATAGGTCATGGTTTTAAAAGTTTGAAAAACACACGAGTGCCTACTATAACAGTGGTTCTCAAGCATTACAGTGTGCAGACTTACCAGGACAGGTACAATGCAATCACGGTGCAATTTTGATTCAGCAGCTCTGGGAAAAGACTTGAGATTTTGCATTTCTAGCAAGTGGCTAGGTCTTGCCCAGATGCTGGTCCGTGGTCTTCACTGTTAGTACCAAGAGCTACTCAACTGAGTAACCTTAGAATCGTTAACTTTAACTTCCTTAACCCTTGGCATAACAAATTATATTGAAACTTAGATATGGCAAATTTGCAGTGTGTTAGAAAATTTTGCTTCCTCTGAATGTTCAGAGAATCAGGATGCTGTTGTTCTAGTTAACTGATAGGGAAACATAAAACATTCTGCTTTAACTGTTGTTGGCAGCCTTTAAAAATGTGTTGCCTGTTCATACCTAAACTGAGTTAACATTAGTTCCCTTGGATGATTATAAGAATTTTGAATTGCCTCAGGATAATGGAAAATAGGAGCTCCAACTCCAGGAGAATATGAATGCATATAGAGAAAGAATGCGACCTATTTAATGAACAATGATCTCGGACTACGATCTGAACATTTTAATTTTTCACCAAGGTCCTAAAATGAACTACCTTTTTCTCTTTCTGAAAAGAGAATTAAAAAGTTGATCTAAATCCAATTAATCAGGCCCAGTGAATAAAGTCACTGTGTCATAATGGAGTGATTTATTCACTGAACAATTAAATCAGATGTTTACCCTACTGCCAGCTATAGGCCTATGGACTGGAGGTAAAGAGATAAGACAGACTCTGAAAGAAATATTTTTATCTATAGGATTCTGCTATATATTTCAGTGAGTCTGCAGTTTATTGGATGAGGGTTTTGCTGGGTCTTTCCTATTGTTTTCTAATCTAATGGCAAAGACCAGTCTTTTATTTCTTTGTGAATCTCCCTAGCACCTGGCATAGTATTCTGAAGGTCAGCAAGTGCAATAATTGATAAATATTGATGGCTAACCAACTCTTTCATTCACCCAATTAAGAATTGTACTTGAACATAATAAGAAATGCAGCTGGTGAATGGCTCAGTCTGTGCTGTTTTGTTTTCTAAAGGGTTTGGTTAAAATGGAGCATTCACCTATGCAATATAATAACTACCTGCCTCACACTGAGCTTTATAATAACATAAAGTTCAGGAGGTCTGACCATGCTTGACTATCTCCTTTCATTTCGTTTATATTTCTTTTAACAAAAAGAAAATTTTCCCAAATTCCACGGAAACCTATTCTAATATCAAACCATACTAACCAATACACACACAAAACAATGAGTAAAGAATTCCTAGCCCTCATCTGAACCTCAGGGTCTATTCTTGTGTTACTAATACGTTTTTGTCTCAGATGCAACATGATCTTAAAATTTACTTACATTGATTAGTTAAAAAAATTCTTTTTTAAAAATTTTTTAAACCATACACAGTAGTCAAAAAATTAAACTTCACTTTCGATCAGAAAAGAGGCAGCTGGATGATACATCAGGTAGTTATTCAATTTTAGAACTTAAAATCAACATGTGGGCATTCCATTTGATGGAAAGATTAGTCAATAATACCTCACAAGAAATATACAAAATCACCTAATGATACTTCCACTACCTAAAATAGATGTGTGCTAAGGAAGGAACATATTTTTAGTTTGGTTATCTAGCAAAAGTTACTAGGAAAAAATGGGGCATATTTTACATCGAGGAAAAATAATCCACATCAGGAGAATAGAAAAATCCATAAATAATAAATGGAATATAAGCTAATAATGTTTAGCCACATTTTCTAGAGATATCAAAGCCAGGGGCCGGGGATTTAACTCAGTGGTTCCACCACCTGCCTCTCAAGCACAAGGTCCCGAGTTCAATCCCCGGTACCAAAAAAAAAAAAAAATAGATATCAAAGCCAATAATAACTGATTGCATAAGTATACGGTATTCAAGGGATGAAACGAGCAAAATAGAGGGAACCATTTAATGATTATGACCTAACAGGTTTACTTAAGGACAGACTGGCAATAGACTATCACGGATGAGAGGGGCAGCAGAGAGTCTTTCATATTATTGTTTAAGGAACTTTAGCTAGGAACTAGGAGTAAGAGGAATGTAGAGAGGATATACTGCCCTTTCCTCTTGCACATGCTCCATCTTTTTCTGTCTTCTCTATCTCCCCCATGGCTGTCTTCTATTTTTGCCTTTCAACCCCTGGAATTTTCTCTGCTCTTTTGAATGTCTTTTCCTTAATTCACCAGAACAAAGACATACCTCATTCTTTGCAATGTGTCTTTTTTATATCTATGTAATGTTTATTATATTTCTTTGTAATATTTCTCCTTTTTTTGTATTTTGAGAAATTCTTCTTTGCTATAAATTTTAAAGTTAAGAGAACTAAGATTTTTAGACATCTACTATTCAATTCATTGACATTTATCTCTATCATTATCCCCCAGTCATTTTTTTAAAACTTGGAAGGCCTTCCAATAATTGTGAGACAATAGCTCATGTAAGAAAAGTTCATCTCATCTTTACCTAATACATTCTTTTACATTGAGGTTTATATCATTTTTTTCCTAATTCTATCCTTTATAGAAAGTGAATTCAGTTTTTATATAAAACTATACTTAACATGTACTGCTAACTCACCAGGAAACTTTCTTTTTAGGATAACTAATCCCAGCTCCTTATTTGCCTTTTTCTTTTTTCCCCAGTACTGGGGAACCAACTCAGGACCTTGTGCTTGCCAGGCAGGTGCAGTGCCGCTGAGCCACATCCCCGGCCCCTCCTTATTTACCTTAGAGAAGGCAGAATAATATACTGGTTAAAATACTCCAAATTTAAGTAAACAGAAATTTTAGTTCTGTATCACTTACTAGTTGTGTGCCCTGGAGAAAGCTGCTTGACTTCATTAAATTCAGTTTCCTTAGCTACAAAATGAGTATAATAATCACATCCATCTCATAAGGTTATCATAATATTAAATAAGATTAAATTTAAAGTTCTTAGCACTCTTAGTGTCTAAACCTTTTCACCATTCTCACTCTGCAATAATCTACTGGTAACCAAAGCTTTTCAAATAAGATGGCTTTTTTCTTAACCCTTATTCTATTCAATTCTTTCTTCACCCATGGAGTCCAGGCTTCAGTGTTTGGAAAGACTGTGATTTATATGTCAAAATATTAAATACATAGATTCTAACTACATGCCGTACCTTTATTTTAACAACCCACTCTCAATTGTTCCTTACTACACCACTAACATTGATTCACAGTTTTAGGATGCCTTTCTCCTGGGAGATACAGTGCAGGAAATAATTTGCTTCTAAACTCTTTAATATCCCTTTGAGAGAAAAGGTAGATTATCACTGTCTTCATCTCACAAATAAATAAAGCCTAGGAGAATCCTGATGGGCTGAAACATGGTAAAAATAATCAGTGTGATAGACTTCAATCTGCATTAAGTAGGATGTATTCTTAAGAAAGATTCTTAATTGGGCACAGTGGCACATGTGTATAATCTCAGCTACTTGGAGATGGAGGCAGGAGGATCTCAAGATAGATAGAGGTCAGGCTGGCAATTTAGCAAGACCCTCCCCATCTCAAAATAAAAAAATTAAAAAGGGCCAGAGATTTAGCTCAGTGGTGCCACGCCTGCCTCGCAAGGGCAAGGTCCTGAGTTTGATCCCCAGTAGCAAAAAGAAAAAAAAATAATAATAAAATTAAATTTAAAAAGCTGGTGAAGTATCTCAGTGGTAGAGTGCTTGCCTAGCCTGTGTGAGCCCTTGGGTTTAATCAGAAGGACTGTAAGAAAAGGAAAAATAATAAGAAAGAAATGGAAGGCAAAGGAGGGGAGGGGAGGGGAAGGCAAGAGGAGAGAGAGTAGAAGAGAAAGGGAAAGGACCCAAAGACTTCATATGATCTTTAATCACTGGTCAATTGAACTGCATGAGATGCAATTCAAAAGGGAAAATTTAAAACTATAATACCATCTTCAAAAGGATACACCTATCTTATGGAGACAGGTTCAAAATCACATCTCTGAGACAAATATTTAACTCTCTTAAGTAAGACTTCTCTTAGTATGTACGTCATTAATTTATTTCAGGCCTTTTTCAAGTTAGCCTTTCTACCTTATTCAATTCATGAGAGAAAGCACTTTTCTCCTCTTTAGACCATAGGCCATAGTTCTTGGCCCATGTGGAGAAAAAGGCACTTCTGCTATGGAAAGCTCTATCCTAAATCCAAATTTCCCTTTAATCCTACCTCTCTGAAGCCAGTTCTAACTCCCAGGAATATCCCAGATAACACATCACTCCTTGAAAACTTCTCCACTGTTTACATCAATCATCTGTATTGTTTCTATGTAGCAAGCTGACCATCTTTAGCTAACCTTGATAGTTAATTTTAAAAACCTAACCCCCATAACTGATACTATCATAACGATACTGTAGCCAACAGTAGGGAACAGAAATGAAAAGTATAGTCAGAGGTATACTATGCATTTTAATGCTTTTAAAAAGTCTTACTTTGCCTGTATTCTGAGGTAAGCTTATTCTAATTGACATTGAGACTAGTGCTCCTTAGGCCCATATTTATCAGTCAGCCTTTCTATCTTTTCCTGAATTTCCCAACTTGTTCATTTGTTAAACATATTGGGCACTATGCTATGATATAAAAAGCTAAAAGAAGATATGGTTCTTGCCCTTGAGGAAATTCCAAAAAATTAACGATAACTGTGTAATAAAGAGACATTAGCAGGATAAAATGGGACTCAGTTGACAGATATCCACATCAAACTGCATTCCAATTTGTCATCTTAATAACAAGTGAGAAAGGGCTCTGAGTCTGAAAAGGATGCTTTATTTCTATCTTCCTTCTTTGACATTAACTCCATTTATGATACTCCTTCCAAAGAAGACACAAATCAGCGTTTCAATCGACAAAAGAGAGCTGATGAAGTAATGAAAGAGACATAAAATCTGTGGGTATTAAATCTCTTCCCCACCTAAACTGCTCATTTCTCTCTGCTGCGGTTTTTTAATCTGGGCAAGTACCTTCACATTCTGCATTTAATTTGCTTTATCTGTCAAGTGAAGGTTAATATCATCCTCCAAACCTGAAGGTGCGGTTGGAAGATTGATCAAGCTACCTGCGATTCAACTATACAATATGGATAGTTCCAGATCCAAAAACAGCAGGCAGGAAGTGGCCAAGGGAAGAGCTTAAAGTCTAGGGAATCAAAGAACAGCAAAGAAAGCTGAAGCCAGTTCTCACCGAGAGGATCTTGTCACCCTCCTGGAGCCGCCCATCCTGGGCCGCAGCCCCATTCTCTTTGATGCTGCTGACGTAGATGCCACTGTCGTTGGAGACATACTGCTGATCTGTCCCACCGACGATGTTGAAGCCCAGCCCTGAGAAAATCATAGAAGAGTAAAGGAGACGGGGGTAAAGAAAGAAAGAGGTTAGAGATGAAAAGAAGAGAAAAGGAGAGGAAAGGAGAAGGGAGGGGAGGGAGAAAGGCAGAGACCCTTTTCGGGAGAAGTGGCTAGTGAGTCGGACTTCAAGGTAGCTAGTCAACAGTTAAGAGCAAGGTCAGTAAATAGTATCACCCAAAAGAGTCAAAACTACCCAGAGTTCCCCACTTAGATCAGGTAAGACTAAAAATAGAAACACAGTGATCAAGATGACTTGTTGACTATATAAAGATCTACACACATCTTAGATAAAGAATTATGATGATTCTTGTAAGATACAAGTGCTTCTATTCATATTTGATTTTGATCCCATTGATGGCATTCAGAGAACCCAATTCCTGATATTTCTGGTATTAATGTAACAGGATTAGCTGAGTTCATGAGAAGAAACTATGCTTTTAATCAATTATCAAATTAATTGTTCCTAATTTAAGAGGAGACTCCTAACCATCCCCCCTTTTCTTCTTAGTTCTCCTCTCCCAAGATTGGTAGAATTTTGGAAGAAGTGGTCTTGAGAATTTTTATATTTTTCTATTTTGTATTGGGAGAGGGGGACAGTAATATAGAGAAAAGCCACAAAATAGTTATAAAGGAAAACCCATTAGAATTACAGCAGTTTTCAACTCAAACCTTAAAAGCCAGGAGAGTGTGAAGTGTTTCAAGCCCTAAAAGAAAACAACTGATATACCCTACAAAACTACCTTTCAGAATTAATAGAGAAACAAGGTCTTTCTATGATAAAGACAATGTTAAAAGATTAATGACTACAAAACCAGGACTCCATAAATTCTCAAGGATATCCGTAAAAGTGGCACTAAAGCCAACAATGCCCCAAAATCTAATAGAATGAACATACAAGGCAGGGTGAAAAGTTAAGCAAAGGGGAAAAAAGGAACCAGCAAGAGGAACATAATGCAGTGAATGAAAGGAATAACTCAGTACCTTTTGGTAATAACTCTCTAAGTGTGAATGGTCTCAATTCTCCAATGATAAAACACAGATTGGCAGAATGAATCAAACAAAATCCAATGATATGCTGTATACAAGAAACATATGATCCAAAAAGAAATTCACAGACTAAAAATCAAAAGATGGATCTGGGAGTGGTAGCATACACCTATAATCCCAGCACTCGGGAGGCTGAGGCAGGAGGATCACTATGAGTTCAAGGATACCCTGGGCTACATAAGTTCAAGGCCAGTCTAAACTATATAGTGAGACCCTATCTCAAAATCAATCAGTCAATCAGTCAATCAAAGGTCTGTGCATGGAGAATCTGAAAACAAGCAGGAGTAGCTATTTTATTTTCAGCCAAAGTGATTAAGCCAAGATAATCAGAAGAGGCAAAGAAGGTCACTACCTAGTAAGGGAACAATTCAACAGGAAGAGGTAACAATTGTAAACATAACAGCACTGAACACCCATACACCCAACTCCATAAAAGAAACCACTACTACACATAAAAGATCAGATAAACAGTAATGCAATTATATTGGGGAACCACGATACTCCACTACCACAGCAGATCAACTACACCGAAAAAAAATCAATCAAGAAATATTAGAGTTGAAACACAAATGAACTTAATACATATCTATACTGTGATTAATCCAACAACAAAAGAATACAAATTGTACTTACATGGAAATTTCTCTAAAATAGACCACATGCTAGCCCATAAAGTATGAATAAGTAAAGGCAAAAGAATCAAAATTATCCCATGCATATTTTCAGATCATAGCATGATGAAACTATAAATCAACAGCAGAAGAAACTACAGAAGTTATGCAAATCCATGGAAATTAAACAGTACACTTGAAAAATCAATGAGTCACAGAAGAAATTAGTTCCTAGAATGAAAGAAAAAGCCAGTACAGTCAGTACAGGATACCAGAATCTATGTGGCACAACAAAAGCAGGTCCAAGAGGGAATTTTATAGTTGTGAATGCTGACATTAGAAAAACAGGCGAGTCGTGTGGAACACGCTGAATCAGCCCGCCGCAGACAGGCAGGTCTGCAGACGCCCTACGGAGGTCGTGCGCCGAATCACCCCGCACCCCGGCAGCAATCCACTGGACACCCCTGCCCCCGCTCCTCTGTACAGCCACCTGGTTCCACATTACAAAGGCGCAGAGGACACCCAACCACCAGACCACAGTACTGGGTCCCGCCGCTCCCGGCCCAGAGGTAGGGGCTCCTGAGCCACCACCCCACTGCTCCTGGTCCAGAGGAAGGGGCTTCCTAGCCACCATCCATCCCGCTGCTCCCAGCCCAGAAGAAGGGGCTTCTGGGCCACCATCCCTCCCGCTGCTCCTGGCCCAGAGGTAGGGGCTTCTGAGCCGCCGTCCTACTGCTCCTGGTCCAGAGGAAGGGGCTTCCCGGCCACCATCCCTCCTGCTGCTCCCAACCCAGAGGAAGGGGCTTCCAGGCCACCATCCCTCCCACCGCTCCTGGCCCAGAGGTAGTGGCTTCTGACCCGCTGTCTTACTGCTCCTGGTCCAGAAGAAAGGGCTTCCCAGCCACCATCCCTCTCACTGCCCCTAGCCCAGAGGAAAGGGCTTTTGGGCCACCTTCTGTCCCGGCGCTCCCAGCCCAGAGGAAGGGGCTTCTGGGCCACCATCCCTATCACCGTTCCCGGCCCCTGTCCCACCTCTCCCAGCTCAGAGGAGGTGATCCTGGCGGGCGCCAACACCAGCCCCCCACCCCCCCAGTCGAAATGAGAAAACACATAAATAAGTCTCAAAACCAGACTTCCAGATCACCTACAGCAACACCAAAGGGAAA
>NW_004624734.1:30727738-30754186 GCF_000247695.1 Heterocephalus glaber | reverse complement strand
AATAGGAAGAAAAGGTCCAAAGGAGTAGGGGTAGTGGGAGGGGCAGGGGAAAGGAAAGAAGGGAAAGGAAAAATGATGAGAAATAGAAAAAATGGAAATAAAGTCTTTGTAAATAGAGAAGGGTGGAGGGCGTGAAGGGAGGGCTAGGAACGGGGAAAAAATAAGAACCAAGATGCATTACATAAAGGTACAATTCCCAATGAGAAATGTAATTGTGTTGTATACCTAAAATATACCAATAAAAGAATTTAACCAAAAAGAAAAAAAGAAAAAGAAAAAGAAAAACAGAGCAAGCCTAAATAACTTAATGATGCACCTCAAGGTCACAGAAAATTAAGAACAACCCTAATCCAAAGCTAATACAAGGAAGAAAATTATAAAGATCAAAGCAGAAATCAATGAAATTGAGACTAAAAAAGCAATACACAGCATCAATGAATTGAAGATCAAGTTCTTTGAAAGAATAAAGAAAAAAGACAAATCCTTAGCCAATCTTACCAAAAAGACCCAAATCAATGCAATTAGAAATGAAAAAGGTGAAATTACAACAGATACTCCCAAAATTCAGAATATTATTACCAACCTGTTCAGAAACCTGTACAGTATGGCAATAAAATGGAGAATCTGGAAATTAGTCAACCATTACGGAAATCAGTATGGAGATTCCTCAAAAAACTAAAACTAGAAATTCCATTTGACTCAGCTATTCCCCTTCTATGTATCTTCCTGAAAGAGTTAAAGACATTATATCACAGTGATACATGCATACCTATGTTCATAGCAGCACAACCACATAGTGAAATCTTGGAAGTGACCTATGTGTCCATCAACAGATGAATGGATTAAAAAAAAAAGGTGGTTCACGTCTGTATTCCAAGCACTTGGGAGGCCAAGGCATGAGGATTGATGCAAGTGTGAGGCCAGCCCTGGCTACATAGTGAAACTTTGTCTCAAAAAACTACACAAAAGAAAGGAAAGTGTGGTGTTCATAAATAATAACATACTATTTTGGCATAAAGGGTAAATGTAACTCATAGGAAAATGGATGCAACTCGATGCCATAATGCAAAGTGAGATAAATCAGACACACAAACTTTGAATATCACATGCATGGTTTCTCTTATACAAGAAACTCAAAATACAAATAAAAAGAAAAATAAAAGACTGATAATAGGAAATAGGGAGTTACAAAAAGGGAAAGGGACCAAGAGATCAAGGGAGGCAGGTGGGAGGGAGGTGGGAGGAGAAGGGAAAACAACAACAACAACAACAACAACAAATATATATATATGAAAACAATAGAATTAATGAAAGCAAAACTTGGTTCTTTGAAAAGATTGACAAAACTGACAAACTTTCACCTACTAAAAAAAATTAAAATTGACTCACATCACTAAAATTAAAAATGAAAAGAGGGTTTATATTATGAACACTAAAGAAAAAGAATTATTGGAGAATACCATATGAACACGTGTATACACCAACTGAATAACCTACATGAAATGAACAAATTCCTTAAAATATGAAAAGTATCAAAACTGATTTATCAATTAATAGAAAATTACATAGACTCCTAACAAATGAAATTGTGAATCAGTAATCAAAAACTTTCAACAAAGGAAACTGACCAGATTGCCTCATATGATGAACTCTACCAAACATTCAAATTATTGCCATCCTTCTCAAACACCGACAAAAACAGAAGAGTAGGAAACAGTTCCTAATTCATTATATAGAGCTAGCATTACTCTGATAGCAAAGATATTATACCAGAGAACTAAAACACTGTAGGACAATTTCCCTCATTAATATTGACACAAAATCCTCAACAAAATACTAACAGAGTTTGACAGCATATTGAAAGTTATACATAATGACCAAGTGGGATTTATCCCAAGAATACAACGGTAGTTCAACATAAGAAAATCAATGTAATATAGTACATTAACAGAATGAAAAAAAAAAGAAACACATCATCATAATTGATATTGAAAAGCACTTTAAAGAACCTTAAATAAAGCAGGACTAGAAGGGAATATCCTCAACATAAAAAGGACATTTATGAAAAACTTACTGCTAATATCATACACAATAGTGAACTACTGAAAGGTCATATTCTAAAATAAGGAACAAAGGAGGAGACATCATGGCAGACTAGAGGCAACAGAGGTCATGAGATGTTCAGAAGACACTCATCAGGACTCACAGGTACCCCAAAACAGCATGAAAATGAAACCCAAAAAGGGGAAGACAAATTGAAGAAGCCCATGTGATGAATTTCAGTATCAGGGGTGCTTAGAGAAAGCAGCAGGGCTGCCTCCAGATCTCAGCACTGTTTATAGCCCAGATCTGGCAAACATGAACTCTTGTGAAAGCATCTAATCCCCTGAGGGAAGAAACTAAATGTGGCAGCAGCAGCTGGTGTAGTGATTGGTGTCTCACCTAGGAGGCACTTACAGCCCAGGGCCCACCCATCCTAGCTCTCTTCCCATGGGGAGATGGAGCACAACAAGCAGAAGAGGGCCTCTTCAGATCAGGACATTAAGAAAGGTGTAGGCCAGAAAATCACTCAGAAGGTAGTGACTAAGAACAGCAAGCCTCAGGACAGAAAGACACAAGGGCACAGTCTGATAGAGACCTAGAACCAGGCATTGAGCAATCTACTGGACAGTGAGTCTCAGGGGCATGCAGCTGCTGTGACTGGAGTGATCAGGAGGTACAGAAAAGACACTGGAGCAGTGCCAGTCAGCAACCTGCCCCCCCACCCCCCACCCCCACAAGGCCATTACTATGCTCTGTGCCTGTGTGGTATCCTACAGGCTACCTCCCTTTCAAAAGCCTCAGAGTGATGGGCTCTTGGGTGGGATCCATCCCACCACCCACCAGAAGCTGCTGAGATAGAAACCCGTGTGAGCCCCTTCCCATTGGTTCTCAAACACTACTGAATTCCAAGCAGAAAGGCTCTCCTGCACTGAGCCCTAAATGCCACTGATTTGCAGGCTGGACAGAGACTATTTGAGAGGCAAAAAAAAAGATTCTAGCATATGTAGAAAGCTGGAGAGGTATGGAGGAGTCAGAAGGTATTAGATCAATATTAAGTAAAAAAAAATATTACTTAAGTGGCTACACTTATAATTTCATTGGTTGATCACTGTTTTGACCCATGTTGTACCCACCTCATGATTTTGCTCTATAAAACTTCCTTTGAGAAGAGGACTCAATGGCAACCCACTCTCAGGTCCCCTCCTGTCTCTGAGGAGGTATCCCTCTCTATAAAGTTTTCTTATTCTTAACATCTGTTGTTCCTTAGAATTCATTCGTTGATTTTGGGGAACATAAACTCAGTGTATCTGACATCTATCTAGCAGGCTGGAAGTTACATTTATTTCTCCTATATCAATGGCACTAAGAAAAGTGCAGTCCAGAAAAATCACTCAGAAAGTAGGGACTGAGGAACAGCAAGCCTCGGGACAGAAAGACACAAGGGCATAGTCCTGGACAGGGACCCAGAAGCAGGCATTGAGCAATCTATAGGACAGTAAGACTCAAGGGCATGCAGCAGCTGTGACTGGAATGATCAGGGGGTGGAGAAAAGACACTGGAGCAGTGCCAGAGGCAGCAACCTGCCCCCCCCACACACACGGCCACCACTAAACTCTTTGCCTATGTTGTATCCTGCCTGTCCCCTGCCCTTCAAAAGCCTCTGAGTGATGGGCTCCTGGGTGAGATCCATCCCACCACCCACCAGAAGCTGCTGAGCTCCCAAACACTACTGAATTCCAAGCAGAAGGGCTCTCCTGCACTGAGCCCTAAATGCCACTGATTGGCAGAGAGGCAAGAAAAGAATTTGGCATGTGCAGAAAGCTGGAGAGGTGCGGAGGGTCAGAAGGTATTGCACAGTGAGCTTACCCTTAGAGGCATAGAGAGAACAGAGCGAAGCAGCTGCAGAGATTATCACAAAAAGAAGGGGAATGAGACTGAGGAAGACCAGGTTCTTGACCAATCCCTCTGTTCTCCTCTCACCCCCAATACAGTTGAAGGTTTCCTATCATAAGGCAGACAAAATCCTGGGTCAGGTCCACAGAAGTGCAGCTGAAAACAGCTAGACCTGATCTGCCTGGACCTCCATTTCCCTTTACTCACTAGTAAGCAAAAGAACAAACTGTAGGAGGTGAACCAGCTAAACCACTGGTATGCTAGCCACAACCAGAGGACTGGAGCACAGCCCTCACAAATGCTACAAGGCAAGTTCTCTCCATTTTTGAACTAAGGGGAAAGGGTATACAGTACTGGCTGAACTAAAGCACAAATAGGACTGATAGGACTCTACTCTTCTGTCTTTGTATGGATGGGTTTTTTTTTTTTCTTTTTACCTGTCATCTTATATATACATATGTGTATGTGTGTGTATGTGTGAGTATGTCAAGTGTTTGTATATGTAAAATGGGAATGAGAATTAATACTTTCAACAAGTCTTTCATGTCATGTCAGGTTTAACCCTCACCAAAATTGGAGGATTCAAACACAAACTTTCTACCAGTACATTAATTGGTTCCACCCTTTCTATAGCTTCCACTAGTCTCCAATTATACTTCTGGTGGTTGGTTCTGTAGAAGCTGATAAAATCAGTGGTTGTTTTCTCTTTGCAATGCAATGACAGGACTGATCCTACCAAGTTGAATAGGTTGAATAGATGTGTGATCATTAAAACATAACCAGAGCCAAAAGTTTATCACAGGAAGATATGCACTAACTAAAACAATCTCCACATTAGTGTCAGAGTTTCTCTACCTAAATGATCTTCAACCCTCAGCACAAAAACAGTAAAATCATGAGCAAAAAAACCAAAACACAAAAAACAAAAAACTCCAGAAATTCTTAATCCCCAAAAGGCTAATCTCACAAACACTGAAGTAGACGATGGTTCAGACAAAGAACTAAACATTAAATGGGTAAAATGTTTGAAGAGATCAAAGAAGAAACTAATAAGCTATCCCATAAGATGTTCAGTGAGCTTACAGAGCCCATAAACAAACAATTTGATGTTTAATGAGCTTAAAGAAGATACAAACAAAAGTTGATTGAATTAAAGAAGGGAATGCATGATATGAATGATCATTTAGTGAATGATTAGTTTTTGAAAATGAACCAAGCAAAAATACTAGATATGAAAAACTCAACTGAAAGTATGGGCAACAGGAATGACCATTTAAGAGGAGAATGTCAGAACCAGAAGACAAGGTTGATGTAGAATATCATGCACTCAGTGATACTATGAAAGCAACAAGATACCATGGAAGCTGGATCTAACAGCTGTTAGATGACTGAAACAACAATAACAACAAAACACCAACTAAAAATTATAGAAGATAGGGAAAGAAGACAATGTCAAAGGTATAAAATTTTTACTCACTAAAAACATAGCAGAAAAATTTTCACATCTAGGAAAAGAATTCCATTTTCAGGTAAATAAGGGATATAGAACCCTACCACACCCAGAAAAGAACCTCTCCGTAACACATCATTATTGAGCACAAAGAGAATATACTGAAAGCTGTTAGAGAAAACCATTAAGTAAACTCTAAAGGCAAGTCTGTCCAAATAACAGCAGATTTCCCAACACAAACCTTACAAGCCAGGAGATCTTGGAGCAAAATTTTTCAAGACCTAAAAGAAAACAACTCCCAAGTGAGGTTACTATATCCTGCAAAATTATCCTTCAAAATTGATGGAGAAATAAAATATTCCACAATGAAAAGAACCTCCAGAAGTTCATGACCACCAAACCAGCATTACAGAAAGTACTTAAAGGAATCCTTCACAGAGACAGGAAGGCCAACATCACCAAAAGACCAAAGGAAACAATACATCTACCTGGGAGTATAGTTAAATAAAAGGGAAAAATAAAGGACTCAGCACTTGAAAGATAATGAAATGATCCAATTAAGTAAATACTTCTTAATAATAACACTCAGTGTCAGTAGTCTTACCTCCCCAATGAAAAGACACAGGCTGGCAGACTGGATCAAAAAACAAAACCCAACAATATCTGGCATACAGTAGACACACATCATTCATAAAGATATATAGTGACCAAGAGCAAAAGGACCTATCCTATTTTCAGACAGTGGGCCTCAAACCAAAACTGTGACAAAGAATGTCACTACATGATGGTAAAGGGAACGACAATTCAACAGGAATTGCACCAAATGTCAGTCCATCCAATTTCATAAAATTCCTGGACAGACACCAATATAAGCATAGTGGGGGACTCCAAACCCCACATTCACAAATAGATCAACCAGAAGAAAAATTCAACAAAGAAACATCAGAGTTGAACCACACCACTGAACAAATGAACTAAACAGATACCTAAGGAGTGCCACCCAACAATAGAATACACATTTTTCTTAGCAGTGCACAGAACTTTCTACAATAGACCAAATCTAGGTCATAAAGCATGCTTAAATGAATATAATATAATTGAAATAACTTCTTCCAAATTGTCAGATTATAGCAGAATGAAACAAGAAATCAACATCAAAAGAAACTACAGAAACTAAGCAAATACATGGAGATTAAATAATAATGAATAATCAGTGGGTCACAGAAGAAATCAGGGAAATTTAAAAGTTCCCAGAACCAAATGACAGTGGAAGCACAACATGTTCAAATCTATGGGACACAATGAAAGCAGTCCTAAGAGAAACATTTACAACCACGAATGCACACATTAAATTTAAAAAAAAACACAGCAATTCCAAATAACTTAATGATGATACATTTCAAGGTTCTAGGAAATAAGAACAATTCAAATCCAAAACTTGTAGAAGTAAATTATAGAGATCAGAGTGGAAAATATTGGAACTGAGATTAAAACAATACAAAGGATCAATGAATCAAGAGTTGGTTTTTTGAAAAGATAGATAAGATTGATAAACCCTTAGCCAAATTTACCAAAAGAAGTAAAGACCCGTATCAACAAAATTAGAACGAAAAAGGCAAAATCATAGTGGATACTACCACAATCTAGAGGATTACAGGAAAACTATTTTGAAAACCTGTATTTCAATAAATCAGAGAATCTATAAGAAATAAATTTCTAGATATGTATGAAGTGCCATAACTGAACCAAGGAGATATAAAAACCCTGAACAGACCAACAGCAGGCAACAAAATAGCAGCAGAAAACAAACACCTACTAAGAAAAGACCAGGACCAATAGGTTCACTGCTGAATTTCACCAGAACTTCAGGAAAAAAATAACGCCAATACTCCTCAAACTCTTCAATGAATTGAATGGGAAGGAACACTGCCAAACTCATTCTTTGAAGCTAGTATTATCCTGATAACAAACCAGTTAAAGATTCAACAAAAAAAGAAAACTTCAGACCATCTTCCTTAATGAACATATATGCAAAAATTCTCAACAAGATGCCTGCAAACAGAATGCAACAAATATTAAAATGATCATATATCATGACCAAGTCAGCTGCATCTCAGCTATGAAGGATGCTTCAACATACATAAACTAGTAAACTTAATATATCAGAAGGAAAGATAAAAATTACACGATCATCTAAATAGATGTAGAAAAGGTCTTTCATAAAATCCAACATCCACTCATGATAAAAACCCTGATGAAAATAGGTAAAGAATGACCTTACCTCAAACTAATAAAACCATTTTACACATTGCCACCATCATAGTAAATGGGAACAACTTAAAGCATTCCTCCTAAAATCAAGAACAAAAGAAGGGTGTCCATTCTGACCACTTATATTCAATATTATACTCAAAACTTTAGTCAGCGCTATCAGGGAAAAGAATAAAAAATAAAAGGAATACAAATAGGAAAGGAAAAAAAGTTCCTTATTTACAGATGACATGATCCTTTACACAGAAACACTCCACTAGAAGAACTAATAAATTCAGTAAAGGGGCTGATACAAGATCAATACACAAAAATCAATAGTGTTCTTACACATCAACAATGAACCCACTGAGAAAACCAGGAAAACAATTCCATTCACAGTAGCATTAAAAATTAAATACATATCTAGGAATTAACCTAAGCAAGGAAGTGAAAGACCTCTACAATGAAAGCTATACTGCTTTGAAAAAAGATTGAAGAGGACATTAGAAAATAGAAAGACACTCCCTCAGTGCCTAGATAGGCAGAATATTGTCAAAATGGCCCTATCACCAAAAATGATACATACAGTGCAATTTCTAACAAAATACCAAAAGCATTCTTCACGGAGCTAGAAAAAGCAATCCTAACATTTATATGGAACCAGAAGAGACCCAGAATAGCCAACGTGATCCCAAGCAAAAAGAAAAAACCAGGAGGCATTACAATCCTGGATTTCAAGTTGTGCTACAAAGCTATAGTAATAAAAACAGCATGGTATAGGCACCAAAACAGGTATGTTGACCAATGGAATCGAATTAAGGATAAAGAATCAACCCATGTACCTTCAGCCCCCTTTTGACAAAGGGGCTAAAAACATATGTTGAAGAAAAGATAGCTTCCTTAACAAAAGGCTGCAAGTGCAGATATTGACCAATGTCTCTTATTCTACACTAAAATCAAATCAAAATGGATCAAATACTGTACCTAGACATTAAAATAAACAGAAAAAGCAACAAGGTGAAGAGCTAACCTACAGAATGGGAAAAAAATTTACCAGCTACATCTCAAGCACAGGAGTAAAATCTAGAATGTACAAAGAACTAAAAAATAAACAAAACACCCAGTAAAAAAAATGGGCAATTGAAAGGAACAGACATTTCTCAAAAGAAATACAAATGGCCAGTAAGTACATGGGAAAAAAAAATGCTTATCTTCTTTGACCATCAGGGAAATGCAAATCAAAACAACACTGAGAGTCAATCTTACTCCAGGAAGAATGGCTACCATCAAGGACTCAAAAAACAACAAATGCTGGTGAGCTTTCAGGGAAAAAGGACCCCTTCTACAGTGTTGGTGGGAATGTAAACTAGTACAAGTGCTATGGAAATCAGTACTGAGATTTCTCAAAAAACTAAAAATTCCATTTGACCCAGCAATACTCCTTCTGGTTATCTTACCAAAAGAGTTAAAGACATTATTTTACAGTGAGATATGCATAATCATGTTTATAGCAGCATAACTCACAACAGCTAAATCTTGGATGTGGTCTCTATGCCCACTAACAGGTGAGTGGATTAAGAAAATGTGGGACATGTACACAATGGAGTACTACTGAGCTATAAAGAAGCATCAATTTGAATCATCTATAGGAAAATGGATGTACCTGGAAATCATGGTGAAATAAATCCGCATAGAAGTGAAATCAGTATAGTGAAATAAGTATAGTAAGTGAAATAAATCAGGTATAGAATGTTAAATATGATACGATTTCTTTTATTTGAAAAACCCAAAATACTAATAATTTAAAGAGTAAAATGATAATAGGAAACAACAGAGGTAAAATTTGTGGATATGGAAAGATCTGAGGAAAGGGGAATGGCTAAGTGCAAGTGGAAGGAGAAGTAAAAATGATCAGATGTGAGATATATATATATATATGTGCATATATGGATATATATATCAATTTCCCAAGATGAATGTAATTATCACATATTCACAAAAGATACCAAAAATAAATAGACAGACTCAGGAGTAAGGATGCATACTTTTGTATTATATCCAATATTGTACTGGAAGTTTTAGACACTAGAACAAAAAAGCAAAGAAATAAATGGAAACCAAATTGGCAAGGAAGATGTAGAACTCCCTGTTTCACACGTCACATGCTATTATACAAAAAGTATTCTTTAAAAAAAATCTCCAGGAGTTAATAAATTCAGAAAATTTGTAAATAGAAAATCAATACAGAAAAATTAGTGATATTGCTGTATACACTAGCAATGAACAATCAGAAAAAGAAGCAAGCAATTCTACTTAACAGTAGCATAAAATAGAATAAAACAAGGATAAATTTATTCAAGACTTGCAGACAGAAAAGTATAAACAATGGTCAAAGACCTACATACGTAAGTGGAAAGTCACCTTACATTCATGTATTAGAAGACATACTATTATGATGGCAAGCCTACTCAAAGCAATATTAGACTCAATATAATCTCCATCTAAATCCCAACATTTTTGCAGAACAGCTGATGTTCAAATTTATGTAGATTTGCAAGGATCCAGAGTAACCAAAACAACTTAGAAAAAGAACAAAAAGGTTGGAAGACTCATAGTCCTTATTTCAAAACTCACTATAAAGCTACAGAAGTCAAAACATACGGTAGCAGCAGAAAGTAATGGCAAAAAGATGGACTGAGAATCTGGATAGCTACATGAGATACAAACACACACACACAAACTATAAAGCTTATCTCAAACTATATACAAAGTTAATTCAAAACAGATCACAGAATTAAACATAATAAACTATAAAATTTCTATTTTATTCTAGCAAACATAGAATTAAGATTTCCAAATTAACCCAATATATTTATACTCAGCTGCTTTTGGACAAAGGTGTCAAGACATTTCAATGTGAAAAGAATAATCTTTTTAACAAGTGGTGCCAGGATAACTAGCTATCTAAAAGATTCAACTATATATCCAAATGGATATACAAAAGAATGCAGTGGGACTCTTCCCTCAATCACATACAAAAATGAACTGAAAATTGATCAAAGACTTAAATGTGGTGCTAAGCCTGTAAATCTCTCACACTTAGTAAATAAACATAGAGGTAAATCATCCTGACCTTGGGTTTGTCAATCATTTCTAAGATATGACAAAAAAAGACATAGACAACAAAAGAAAAAATAGACAAACTGGACTTCATCAAATTTAGAGCTTTCACGCATCTAAGTACACAATGAAGAAAGTGAAGATAACCCACAGAATGGCAGAAAATACTGAAAAAGTTGGAGTCTGTAAGTCTAGTATCTGGACTATATAAAAAACATGCACAACTAACAAGAAAAGCAACCCAATTAAAAATGGACAAATTTCTTGAATAAATACTTATTTAAAAAACAAAAGAGCCATATAAGATGAGATAATATACAAAACCAGTAGTAATCAGGAAAGTAAAATCAGAACACAGTACTGTATCACTTTGCACAACTAGACTATACACACACATACACAAATACCAGCAATGATAAAAAACTGGAACTCATTTTTTTTTTTTTAAGTGGGAAGATGTTTATTGATAGGAAGGCTCCTGAAGGGCAGGAGGGGTCCCGAGTGGGTAGCCCTAGAACTCTTGTATGTTTTTATGGAAATGTAAAATTACACCTTTGCTATAGAAACAGAAGGGCAATTCCTAAATAAGTAAAGTAAGAATTAGCATACAATTTGGCAATTCCACCCAAAAGAACTGAAAATAAAAGCGGTTGAAACAAAAACTTGTAGCAGCCCAAAGAAGAGATCCTTGGGCCAGGGATTTAGCTCAGTGGTTTCCCCACCTGCTGCACAAGTGCAAGGACCCGAGTTCAATCCCTGGTACCAAAGGAAAAAAAAAAAAAAATTGGGGAAAGGTAAAGTTGCTGAAAGTGGCAGGGCAGAGTTCTGCCATGGGAGGAGTTGGACTGGAAAGAAGAGCTCAAGATATCTTCACTAGTCCTTCCTGAGTATTAGCCCATGCATATGTTGAGTAAACTCCACAAAGCTAGATAAGGAACAGCTGGGAATTTTGTGGGGTTTTTTTTCGTTTTCACAGGAGCACTAACGTAAGTCTTTACTGTAACAGGGCCTTTGCTGTAGCACAGTGGGGTAAGTCTATAGGAGGGTGCCCTCCTACACTAAACCCCAAGAAGTGGTTAGGGAATGAGGCTTATAAAGCAGCTGTAGGCCTTTTTCAGTGGGCTGAATAATTCTCAGAGTTCACCCAATGCAGGTAAACAAAGTTATAACCAACCAGAATGGAAACCCTCAGTGACCCACTTAGAAATTCAGTTGAGACCCATTTAGATTATAAACTCATCTGTAGTACTGTACTATTCTTTAGGTGAATGCTTACTTTAGAACTACCATAAGACTTAAAGTGAGCCTTAAAGAGCTCAAACTGACCTGTAAGTTACTTAACTGCCTGCTGAGATAAAAGTTCAATGCTTACTGAGTGAAAACAAAATTCAGACACTCAAAAATTCAACACAAGATCCATACTTTAAATTAAAAATTACCAGCATTCGAAGCAAGAAAAGATGCCCCACATTCAAGGGAAAAAACAGTCAAAAGAAACAGAACTAGAAATGATAGATGAAAATGGCAGAAAAGGATATTTATAATACTATTAAAGCTATGCAGAATAAAAGAAAGATGAACATAATAAAAATATGAAAGGTTTTTTTTTAAATAGAACTCTGGGTTAGAAAAAAAGGAGACCTGAAAGAAGAAAGACACTGGTTCTGATTAGCAGCACATATGACACCACAGGAAGAAAGTTATTAAACATGAAGTCATAGATTCAATCCAAAATGTAGCAGAAAGGAAAACCAGACTTGGGTAAGGAGATGTGCAGGAATACAAAAACATGTGATAACAACAAGGGGTTTAATATATATATATATATATATATATATATATATATGAAAGAGACAAAAAAGTAAAAGAAAAAAATCTGAACAATTAGTTAAAATGAAAACTGTAAACACATAGATCCAAGAAGCTAAACAAACTGCAGGATACACACAAAAGAAAACAACAGCCAAGCATGTCATAATCACATTGCTGAAACCCAAGTATAAAGAGAAAAGCATACAACTAGGCAAACGGAAAAGGGTCTATTATGTATATAGGAGTAAAAGGGCCCACTATATTGAAAGGAGTAAAGATAAGAATAATACAACTCCTTGAAAACTATGCAAGACATAAGTCAATGTAATTAGCATTTCTAAAATTCTGGGAAAAAATATAAGTCAATCTAGAATTTTGTACCTGGTGAAAGCAGCCTTCAAAAAATCAAGTAAAATAAAATGTTTTTAGAAAAACAAAAGCTAAAAGAATCCATTTCCAGCAGGGCTATATTAAGATAAATGTATAAGGAAAAATTTCCGGCAAAAGGAAAATGATATTGAATGGAAACTTATGTGAAGCAACAAATACTGCCAAAATTCATAAATACACAGGTAAACACAAGTTAAAAGACAAAGCTTTTTTATACTGTGCACAAAAAGCTGGAGGAGGCCCACTAATATAATAAAAATTAAACTGAAAAATAAGAAATATTGCAAGGTATAAAAAGGGATATCTCATAATGAAAACAAAGTCAATATATAAACACATTAAGATAGAAGAGATAAATTCAACCAGAAACAGAACTTTACTATCAATGAATTAAAAACTGAAATGAGAAACAGACAAAAAAAATGAAGATTTCAACTTTATTCTCAATAACTGACAGAATAAGTTGACAGAAAATCTGTAAAAACACAGAACTGAACAATATTAAGACCCAACCTAATTTACCTTTATAGAATAATATATCCAAAAACTATATAATAAACTCTCTTGTTCAGTGTATAGTTAATGTTAAAAACACTGACAACAGGCTAGTCCATAAAGTAAACTTCAATAAATCTCAAAAGACAGATTTGAATTAGAAATCAACAAAAATAAGATATCCAAATGTAAAATTCCTAAATACTTGAAACCACATAACTTATGAGATAAAGATGAGATTATAGGGAAAAACAGAAAATACCTTAGTTGAATCACAATAAAAACATTGTTATGGCTTATATCTAGATGTCCTCACCAAAGCCTCATGCACTCACAGGTGGGAGGTTTTGGGAGGCGGCTGGATCTAGGGTATGTGATGCTGGATCTAAGTGTGTGAGGACGGTATCAAGGGTCTGGGATTACTAAATTAGTCCACTGATTGGTTTGGCATAGTTCTGGGTGTGGATAATGGGAAGGCCCACCCAGGGTGTCAGTGGGGCAAGTAGTCTGGATAGACTATAAGGGACAGAAAGAGGCCTGCTGCTGTTGCTTGCTGCTTCACTACTTCACTGCTTTGCTGTCTTCTGCCTGCCATGAACTGTTTCTCCTCTGCAATGCCCCTCTGACACGCCACCCTGCCTTGAAGCCAGCCAATTATGGACTGAAACCTCTACAAACTGTCAGCCAAAATGAACTTTTCCTCCTTTAACTCTGGGTGTTGGATATTTTGTCTCAGCAACGAGAAAAGTCACTCAGACAAAAACATTATGTAAAAATTGAAAGATGCAATTAAAAGAGTGTTTAGAAGGAAGTTTAAAGCTTTAAATGCCCACACTGTAAAACAAAATATAAGCTATAATATCAACAACTTAAATTTCTATCTTAAGCTAGAAAAAGCATAAATTAAACCTAAAGGAAATAGAAGGAAGAACATAATAAAATGAGGGCACAACCAACAAAATAGAAAAATTACTAATAGAGTAAACATAGTACTTTGAAAGGATTACTAAAGTTGATGAACTGCTTAAAAAAAAAAAAAAAGATTAACAGTAAAGTGAATGTAAATTTAACAGTACCAGGGATACAAAATGGATTATCCCAGTTCCCAAAGACATTTAAAAGATCAAAGAATATTATTGAGAATTATGGTATCTCAGAAAAAGTAGCTTCATTCTTTCCAAAACAAAAATCACAAGTTAACAAAACTGACTGAAAAGTACAATTTCTGAATATTTCTACATAAGTAAAAATATCTAAGTATATTAAAGAGACTGAATTCATAATCAAAAATCTGTCTTAAAAGACAATTTCAGGTCTAACACAATTTCATGAATGTAGCAAAGATTAAGGAAGAACTAATCTTACCGAAAAATTTCCACAATACAGTTCAATAATTTCACAAAATGTTCCACAACCAATTTTATAGGGATAAGATAATCTTGATACCAATATAATAATAATTAATTACAAGAAAATATAACATCAGACAAATATTCCTCATAAACACAGACTTAACAATCCTTAAGAAATTAGTAGCTAATTGAATACAGCAATATATAAAAAGATAAACATGGGAGCTGAAGAATCTTGTTTTAATATTGATTAATCAAATAATAAAATAAGGGGAACATCATACGATTACCTCAATACACACTGAAAATGAGGACAGCAAAATTCAACATTTCTATGATAAAAATTCTCAGCACACTAAGAATATAACAAAACTTTTATCAATCTGCACAGGTTTTGAAACATACCAAAAAACAAAAAACAAAACAAACAAACCTTAGAGCTAAGCTAATATGCCTAAAACTAAGTACAAGGAAAAGATGCTGACCCTCACCACTACTATTCAGCACTGTGTTGAAGGTCTTGACATAATAAAGCAAGAAATAAAAAGAAGACAGATTAAAAGAAATAAAACTATCTCTGTTCACATCTTTGCATTCAACTATATCTCCAGCCTTTTTTTATTACATATTTTTATCTGGACACAGGGTTTTGGTAAGTCACTAATTTGCCCAGGCTGGGCTTGAACAGGCAGCTCTTCTGCCTCAGCCTCCCAGACTGGCCCCAGGCATGCGCTAACATGCTTGGCTACCAGCAGACATTTTTGCAGAAGTTGACAATAAATTGATTTGAAATTTACACGGAAAATCACATTCATAAAATTCTACTCTAGAGGAGTAAAGACATTTTTAAAAGACATTTTTGATAAAGAACAAAACTGGACAACTCGCATTATTTCAAGGCTTATCATAAAGCAACATTTATCAATATAGTGTGGTATCTGCATGAAGATGTAACAATGGATCCAAACAGACAGCAATACTGGGCCCACATATAGACAGGCAACTGATTTTTTAAAATATAGACATCAAGGTGTTTTAATGAGGAAAAGATGTTTTCAACAAACAAGGGTGGGATAACTGGACTATCTGTATAAGATATAGATAAAAATGGATTTCAAGGCTGCACTCAAACCATATGCAAAATGAATTTGAAATGAACCACAGAAATAAAGATAAAAGCTAACCTATAAACTTTCTATTAGAACTAGGAATAGTGACACGCCCCAATAATTCTGGCACTCTTGGAGGCTGAGGCAGGAAGATTAGAAGTGTGAGCCTAACCTGGGTAATTTAGTGAGACCTTGTCTGCCCCCCAAAAATAGGTCTGGGGATGGTCCTCAGTATGAAGGTCCTGGGTTCAATCCCCAGTGCTGTAAAACAAAACAAAACAAAATTTCTTTTAGAAAACACAGGAGAAAAATCTCCCTTGAGGTAATTTTCTTATACAAGATACAAAAAGAAAAATTCATAAATTGTCCTTCATACAACTTAACAGTCTCTACCCTTCAAAACACTTACCCTACACCAATAATGGAAAGGCAAGCCGGACTAGGAAAAAATATTTGCAACACATGTATATGAAAAGGGGTATGTGTCCAGAACATATAAAGAAGTCTTGTAATCCAGTGAGAAAACAATCTAATATAAATGAGCACATGAATTAAATAAGTGCTTTAGAATACATATCAATAGCCAATAAGCATATGAAAAAATGTTCATCATTGTTAGCAGGAAAATGCAAATAAAAACCACAGTTCCACTCCATACCCTTTATAATAATTATAACACCATTTTTTTCAATAAAAAATTTGGAAAGTTGACAAAATCACATGTTGGCAAGGATGTGAAACAACCCAGACTGTCATACACTAATGGCACAGGCATAAAATGACACAAAAACAGTTTGGCAGTTTCTTTTAAAGATAAACACACACTTCACAATAAAACCAGCAATACACTCCTCCGTATTAGCTATTTCACTGAGATAAACTAAATCATACGTCTGCACAAAGACTTGTACAGCATATGAATACTCACAGCAACCTTACTCAAATAGCTAAAACCTACAAACACCTACTAATGGGTGAATGGATAATCAAACTGATACACATTTGTACCATGAAAAACTACTCAGCTAGAAAAAAAGAAAAGCCTGGATGAGTGAAAGAAGCCTAAATGCATATTATTGAGCTTCATTTTCATGAAGTTATAAGACAGTCAAAACTAACCCATAATAATAGAAAACAGATCTGTGACTGCCTGAAGCATGTGATGTGAAGGCTAACTTCAGGGGCACAGGGAATTTTCTCAGGTGATGGGCTGCAGTTGTATGTATTTAATTTGTCAGACTTCTTGGAATTTTAAACTGGAAATGGATGTACTTCATTAAATGTGAATCATGCCTCAAAAAAGTTGATTTAAAAATCAACTTGGTAATTCTCAAGTGCAAAAACCTGGAAACATTCTAAGTATTGATTCATCAGGTCCCATTTGTTATCAATAATATGAATCCAAGGTCACACAAAGCACCAATTATTTGATAGTGACCAAGAGGAAAAAAATTGGTTATACTATCCTCTTTGTAGAGGACCTTCTCTACCATTCCCTATGCAAATTTAATAAAATGATTTGTTAAATTCTAAGCATATCTTCAAGATTAAATGTTAACTTGAATGGTAGCTGAAAGTATATATGCTGAAGTGAGCACGAATGGTAGCTGAAAGTAAAATATAAAAATATCAAAATTTTTAAAAGAAAAATGCTGATCTGGATGATGAAATTCCAAGTCAAAATCCCCACAATCTACCTTTCAAGCTATCCTTGGAAACTCTACTTTGCACTGTACAATAAATTTTAATAATTGCTCTCTCTTTGCTTTTTATCCTATCAAGCTGTTCTATATCTCAGTAACTTTGGATGTCTTCTTCCCTTTACCGGGAAACATACATGCTTAAGTATCTCTTTACCCTATGGCAGTATTAGTTCTCAGGAGACACAGTAATTAGCTTATATTCATTTTCATATTACCTGTGCCAATACAGTACCTACCACATGTACAGAACTCAACTGGTCTCCACTGATATTAATGGCATTCAAAGTAAAAACTAGGTTAGTGATTCCCCGGTTTTCTACTTCTAGGGAAATGTAGCAAGGTTAAAAATGTCTCTGCGAGCTTTTAGCAAGCTTTTCCACAAAATAACAAAGAAGGTGATAAGAAAAGGAATGGGGGAAAAAAAGGGTAGAGGAGACCAATCTCCCTGAAATCCCCATAACACAGGTTACCTAAGTTTTTCTGGGACTCAACTCTTGCCCCACTAAACTGTATTCCCCACACATTAGCGGTAATGACAAAGCACCACTGATGTACTTTAAATGAGTTTACTTTGGGGTAAAGTGCTTAGAAGAGAACTGGTACAGAATTGACACTAATAAAAGTATTTATATAGAACAATTAAAGCATTTAATCCTTGCAACTCTATGAGTACATTCCAATGATATTTTCATTTCATAGCTGAGGAAACTGAGGCATATAGAAGTGAGGTGACTTGCAGATAGTCACATTAGCTATTATGGTAGCTATTATGGTAGAATTTCACCATTTGAAATCAGGTGTTCTGGCTTTCAAACACTATGCTCTGCTGCTTGCTGTAACTTGTACTGTCTCAGAGTAGTGGCTCAATAAATACATGAGGATTGAAAAAAATGAATGAGTGATTCAATTGAGCAACTCAGGAAGTAAAATGATTAGCCATCTTTCCACTTCAAATTATTCTATGGAGAAATTCTCCGGTCCCAAGATAAAATATGTCTTTATTTGTTCTCTCCTAGAAGTAACTAATATGCACTGGCAGACAAACAGAGAAAATGTTAAACCTCAAAAGAACAGAAAAATGATGCAGTAACAAAAGTGTATGGTGCCTGGAGTCAATTCCTCCTCATCCTGGTGCTCCATCTGACTGAGATAAGAATATGATCTACCAAACATGTTTCAGGCACTATCTGCCAGGACGTACATTGGAACTTTTCATTGCTCCCAAAGCTTCTCTTTTACTTATCTAGGTGGCACCCTGATTTTTTTTTTTAGAGTAAGTTTTTGCTCAGGCACTGAATATATATATGCCTGTTCTCTACTACATCAGACCTCCATTGGCTCCTTTATTTTCCACAATGGAATGATTCAATGTCTTCATTTTTGTCCCATATTATAATATGAATTCATTTCACTCAACTGCCCTCTTTTCAACTTTCTCTGACTCTACACTGTTTCATTTTCTTTTGTTTTGTTTTTTGGGGTTTTTTGCCCAACATCTGATAAAATGTACATTAGAGGGGGCAAGAATATACCAGTGTTGCACAAGGGGAGAATGACATTATCTAATTTCCTTCAAACACTTCCTAAAGGCATTTGATAGTTCCTTGGGTTTTTGGTCTGCAATAGTTCACCGAATCTGGACCTATTCTATAGGAATAGAACTATCTCATGAAGGTCCATAGCTCCTGAGGGTACGGAACATGTACTCATCATAATTACCACCTGCTGTGGTTTTGATGTGTCTAATAAAGGTCCATGTGTTGACGGCTCACTCAACAGGCTGCAGCACTATCGGAAAGTGGTAGAACTTTGGAGAGGCAGGACCTAGTTGGAGAAAGTTAAGAGATATTGGGACCCTAGTCCCTCCTCTTCTTTCTTTTCGCTACCGAGTAGCCACGAGGTAAGCAGTTTCTGCCACATGCACCCACCAGAGTAATGTACTGCCTTGCTACAGCCCCAAGTCACAAAGCCAACCAACAATGGAGTAGATCCTCGGAAACCATGAGCTAAAATAAGTTGTTTATCTCAGGTATTTTGTCACAGTGACAAAAAGCTAACACATCTTTAAAAGAGCAATCATTTATTCTTTATTCTAGTAGTCATAATTCCTAACTAGAGTGTAGGCACATAATAAACACTAAATGAGTTTTTAAAAGCAGCTTCATTTTAATTTTGAGGCTTCTAAAATCAATCATTCTGATTTTATCATTTAGGTATAGCTCAGATATCTTTTCTTCATAAGTGATTTTACATTTATTGAAATATAATCACTGGCCACTTTTCTGCCTCATCCACAAAATGTTTCTATAGTTGAGTAACTGTTAGTTTGCTTTTCTATTTCCCTAAAATAATGCCTACATATTTTATGTAAGGATTGTTTTGAAAAGACCTTTAGACTAATCCTTGAAGCAATGTCTAGAGACTTGTACCATAGAGTCTCTGTCTATGGGATTTTCCATCTATGCCTTCTCTTTGTTCATGGTGCCTTACCTAGTTTCCGAACCATTCACAATAACACATTATGTCCCACCTCATCTTCTTTTTCTCAAATTTAATCTAGTGGAGAATCCTGTTTATGACTTTTTGAAAGTAAAAACAAGCTATGTTACTGGTTCTCTTAAAAACATTCCATTATATTATCCTGACATCTAATAGTTGGGTCATTTCATTTACTATTTTATCCCATGCTAGTCAAAGCATTAGGAAAACAAGAAATAAAATACATAAGTCTTTAAATTTAAAAAATCACAGCGCAGTTCAGAGACATAAGTGAGAAATTAAAAAAAAAAATTAAATTAGCTGTAGTGTTTCAGGATTTTTAAAGTCACATAGACCTGGGTACAGTTCTTAAACCTGCTGCATAGGAGCTGTGTGATGTAAATATCATAATTTCCTCATTTGTACAATGGTAATAACTACTTCCCTTGTTAACGGAGGAGATAAGGAAAAATGCTTAACTTGAAATACATGACAGGTAATTTATAAATTGTGTATGGTACTGGTAATAAGAAAATACCTACTCTGGGTAAAGGCTTCCTAGAGGACGTGACTCTGAACCTGAGTCTTAACCAGTAAATACGAAGAGGAAGGTATCAAGATGAAAGATTACATTTCCACTCTCACAGTAAAGATTCTCCACAGTCCACTCTCTGCTTATCTTATCACCCTCTTTTCCCTTGAATCTCCTCAATAATAACTCCCTTCTGGGCCGGAGATTTAGCTCAGTGGTTTCGCCCCCTGCTGTGCAAGCACAAGGACCTGAGTTCAATCACCAGTACCAAAAACAAAACAAAACAAAACAAAAAAACCTCCCTTCTATCCAGCCTGATTTATTCACTGATTTAGGAATATGCTTTGCTAATTTTCTTCTTTCTACCAAAGTTAAGGCCATACCTATCCCTGACCCTAATACTAGCCTAAAGCCTCTTCACTGTATAAAACCAACTTTTAAAAATTGACCACCACAACTTTTAAAAATTGGGCAACCCATTCGAGACCCCTCCTGTCTCTCAGGAGCTATTCTTATTCCCCACTACTATTCCCCAATACATTTTCCTATTCTTAAAAAAAAAAAAAAAAAAATTGACCACACTGGTCTTTAGCTCCATTCTTTTAAACTTTTTAGTATGGGGTTAGATTACCATGCTCCCTTTTACACTGTTCACTTTCTTTGCCCTTCTTCCACTCCATACATGTTCCTCATAGTCATTAACCATTGGCATCTTCTATGCACTGAGATTTAAATTTTGCATGTGAACATCATGTCTCTAATAGGACTGTAAATTCCACAAAGGACTTTGTATATCCACACAAAATAGGGCAAAGATACTAGAACTTCAGTGTCAAATTTATTTGATAGACGAACAGAAAGAATAGATCAAAAAGCTGTTATTAACAGTCTCGGGGTTAAACCAAGATGGCTGGTCTATTTCATGAGGTTTCTTGTTTTTAAGTTCTCACCTTGATATACCCACAGCTCTATCAAGTACAAACTATAAAGATTTTCCACTGTGGATTGTGTTAGTCATTTAAGATGCCTCAAATCCTTCTGGGACTAAGGCGTGAGACAGCAAAATAAAGACCAGGAGAAAAGGTTACCAGTCAACTTCTTAGTCAGGTCTTTTATAGTGGAAAGAGGGAAACTGACAGACCTGGAGTAACCTCTACGACACAAATTCTCCATCTAATAGTGTAAATTAAATAACACTCAGGGTTGCTGTGAAGATTTTAGCCTACATAAAATATAAAGTATATACATTGAGTAGCTCACTGCTACAAAGTCAATACTTCCTTAATTATACGGTATTAAAATACTATCAACCATCCCTTCCTCTGCAACTCCTTAAAAATAAAACAAAGAAATTCTCTCTTCTTCCCTCTCTAGAAATGACGTATTAGGAGTAACCTGCTGAAACCTATTGACCCCTTAGGCCTAAACACAGGAATCCTATTACCCCATGTACAATAATAAGGTTGCCTTTGGAGCCAAATCTGCTTGTCACAGAGACGAACAGCTAGAGTGCCATCATACTTTTAGAGTAATTGAGTTTTCCCAACATTAATAAGTCTCAATTAAAAAACAACAACTCTCAATTCCATAAAAAAAGAAATTAGAACTTTACACTATAAATAACATGGACTCCTGCGGAAAGGAAAAAGACAATGTTTTATAAAAGATAAAATGTGAACTGTTCAACTCAATCCTTGAAGGCATTTGAGATTGTTAAGCATTGCCTTTAACAGTTCTTTAGACTCCCTACCTAGTTCAAATGCCAGGAAGTGAAAGGACAGATAAGAGGAAACAGGAGGATAGATCTTTTGCAAATGGGACTGAGATCTAGAGAGGAAGGGAAAAGGAAAGGCAAAGGCAGTAGCGGTAAGGTGAAGCAAAAAGAATTGAGATGTTTAAGGTGTGTTATATACATGTACCAATTCCCCACCATGAATGTAATCATTATGTACTGAAAACACATAGTAATAAAAACTTTAAAAATTAGATACAAAATGCCCTTCATATACTAGCAAGAAACAAGAATCGTTTGTTTGTTTGTTTGTTTGTTTGAGATAGGGTCTCACTATGTAGTTTAGGCCAGGCCTAACTCACTGTGTAGCCCAGGCTGGCTTCAAACTTACAATCTTCCTGCCTCAGCCTCCTGAGTCCTGGGATTACAAGTATGTGAATAATTTAAAATAACATGGAGTAAGCCAAAAACTAAGGAACTCTTGGAAGTGGAGAGACCTCTTACGTCATCCAGACCAAGCTTCTCCATACATAGTTAAAGAAATAAGCATAATATATGCCAAGCTTTTTTCTGCCTTCCCATGATCTTATTTTTTCTCTTGCAGTAAGACACAGTAGGTTCATTTGCCTTGCAAAATGGACCTAAACACTAAAAATATGGAACACTGGTACAATAGGGCAATAGAACAAGTATTCTTACCTGACTAAATCCTCATGCCTCTGAGTAGAAAGATGTTTTTAAAAACAGAGGGACAATGCTCCCTGCAAACAGAGATGCATAATTGGAATTACAGGCTTTTCATATTTCTCGTAGAGAAACAAAGATCTCCATGAGATTACCATTGGGGGGGGGGTGGTACCAGGGATTGAACTCAGGACCTTGCCCTTGCGAGGCAGGCGGCAGAACCACTGAGCTAAATCCCCGGCCCTCCATGAGATTACCATTATGTAGAAGTTTCTAGTGATAATTACTGACTTCTACCCCCTCGTACTTCCTTGATGACATTATGAAGAAAAGCTGAATAAGACTGAGAACAAGCTCTAGAAAGTGATAAACAGGAACTAGCAACATTTCCTTGTGAACTGAATCGGCCAAACTTTAAATGACTGTTTTTATCTAAATTAAATCCTAAATTTGTGGTCCTACTCTCCCAGAAAATTACATTGACTTATATGACTAAGACAAAAAAATGCTTAGGAAAATTCAAGAAGTAGAATGACTCATTCAGAATAGATATACAATGCAGAAATTAAATCACTTTTGGGTAAAATATATCAACTAAATATAATTAACCCTTTTACTTAGTCCCTTGAAGCATGCCCTCACTTCAATTTTTCAAGCAAACAATATAGCACTAAGAACTTCAGGTATGTAAGATCAACAGCTTCAGAAATTTTGGTAAATGATGAGCTGAATATCAGAGAACACTTAGGCAAATATCAAAGAAAATGAAGTGGTATTATACATTTTAAAAATATTTAGTTCATAGGTACAGGCAAGGACTTTCTGAACAGAAACTAGGTTGCACAGGAAATAACACCAAGAATCAACAATGGGATAGTATCAAATTAAAAAGCAAAAGAAACAACCAACAGAGTGAAAACACTACCTACAGAATGAGAAATATTTTTGCCAGCTATTCCTCAGACAGAGAACTGATATTTGGAATATATAAAGAACTCAAAAAAAATTAGACCCCTCAAAATAAAAGACCCAATAAAAAATGGGCAAGTAAAATGAACAAACAGATATCTCACAGAAGTAGCAAAAACAGCCAATAAATACATGAAGAAATGTTCAATACACTGCTGGCCATTAGAGAAAAGCAAATTAAAACAATAGTGAGACCTTATCCCAGAAAGAATGCCCATCATCAAAAATTCAAATAACAACACATGCTGCCAAGGTCACAGAGAAAAGGAATCCTTCTACATTGTTGGTAGGACTGTAAACTAGTACAACAATTATGGAAATCAGTAGAGAAATTCCTCCAAAAACTAAAACTAGAAATTCCATTTTACTTAGCTCACATTACATTACATATTACATACATGTATGTATCATATTACATGGATACATGCATACCCATGTTTATAGCAGCAGAGCCAAATAGCAAAATCTTGGAAGCAACCACCTATATGTCCATCAACAGATGAATAAGAAAGAGGTTGTTCCGGCAGGGATTTAGCCCAGTGGTTCTGCCACCTGCCTCTCAAGCGCAAGGTCCTGAGTTTGATCCCTAGTACCAAAAAAAAAAAAAAAAAAGAAAGAGGTTGTTCATGACTGTATTCCCAGCACTTGGGAGGCTGAGGCAGTAGGATTGCTGCAACTTCGAGGCCAGCCTTGGCTACATAGTAAGTTCAAGGCCAGCCTGAACTGCATAGTGACACTGTCTCAAAAAAACTACACAAAACTACAGAAAGTATGGTGTTCATAAATAAAAACATACTATTCTGCCATGAAGAATAAACATAACTCATTATAGGAAAATGGATGCAATTTGAGGCTATAATGTAAAGTAAAATAAATCAGACATACAAGCTTAAATATCACATGCATGGGTTCTCTTATATAAGAAATTCAAAATATAAATAAAGAGCAAAATAAAAGAGATAATAGGAAGTAAGAAGACAGATCTTTTTCTTTTGTTTTCTTTTCTTTTTTGTTTTGGTACCGGGGATCGATCTCGGGCCCTTGCGCTTGCGCAGCACATCTTTTTCAAATGAGAAAGGGATCAAGAGATGGAGGGAGGGAAAAGGGATGAAACAAGGAATTAAGACATTTTGTGTTTTGGGGTGCTGAGGACCAAACCCAGGGCCTCACATATGCTAGGCAAGTGCTGTACCACTGAGCTACACTCCCAATCCCAGGAGTGAAACTGGGTTATGTACACGTATGTACCAATGCTCCATAAGGAATGTAAACATTCTGTACTGCAAACACGTACTAATAAATAATTAAATTAAATTCAAAAAACTAAAAATATTCAGTGCCTAGAAGAAGACAGGTAATATCAAGGTTCTATGTTGCTCTAGTCAGGAGATACTGGAAATAGTGTGGATGCTGCAGCAAAGGGTCCACATCAAAGTACATTAAACTCTTATTAAAGCAGGATGTGGTGGCACACGCCTGTGATCCCAGCACTGGGAGGCTGAGGCAGGAAGATCACCGCAAGTTCAAGGCCAGCCTGGGCTACGTAGCAAGTTTGAGGTCAGCCTGAACCACATAGCGAGACCCTGTCTCAAAAACAAAAGAAACTACTCTTATTAAGCATGAGGCAAGAACCAGGCCTCAAACAACAACCCAAGAGGTAATGCAATAATAGGATACTAAGACTAAATAAGGACGAGGCAAAACAACTAGATTCCTTTATACACTTGCACAGCAATCATAAACTTGTATTGTTTTAATTGGTCCTAAAAGAAGTACCAATATGGGCCGGGAATTAACTCAGTGGTTTCGCTGCCTGCTGCACAGGTGCAAGGACCCGAGTTCGATCCCCGGCACCAAAAAAAAACAAAACAAAAACAAAAACAAAAACAGAAGTACCAATACATGGAAATAAAGAAAAACAGATTTTGCTTTTAAAATTTGTTAACATTTTAACTTCAAAAATTAATAAGTATTTAGAAGAAATTTATATAAAAGTAGAAATATTAATGTAAGACATTTAGGCATACTGAATGAGTTTGAATAAAATTTCAGGAGCTCACCTGGAGCATTAATCTAAGTCACAAAGATTGGCAGAGTTACAAAGATACAAGGTATAGATAATTCTGAAAACCACAGGTTTTTGCTTTTGTGATACTGGAGATTGAATCTAAGGCCTTCACACTGAACTACATCCCAAGCTGTTTTTATTTTGTTAATTGAGGCAGGGTCTCACTAAGTCACTAAGTTGCCCAGGTTGAGCTGGAACTTGCAATCCTGATGCCTCAGCCTCCCAGAGCACTGAGGGTACTGGTGTGTGCCACTGTATGCAGCTCGAAGCCACTTTTGTAAAGAATATTGTTTTGGGGGCCGGGGATTTAGCTCAGTGGTACGGCCACCTGCCTCGAAAGTGCAAGGTCCTGAGTTCGATCGCTGGTA
>NW_004624734.1:30689407-30727638 GCF_000247695.1 Heterocephalus glaber | reverse complement strand
TATATATATATATGTATATATATATATATATACACATAGCGCTTTGGTGATGATTAAGCTATTGCAAACTTTCAGATGAGAAAAGGCAATGGATTGCTCTAGGTAGTAGCAATAGAAACAAAAGAATGAAAGGTTTTCAGAACGATTTAGAGATAGGGCTTATAGTATTTGATGATTTATTAGAAATTCTGGGAATAAGCGTATATGGCAGGACTTGCTGTATCAGTCTAGCTATTCATCCATTAAGAGTAACAAGAGTAGCAAACATACACTGAGAGATTAACCCATTTCAGTTTCACAACACCATGAAATGCATTCCACAATTATTCCCATTTTACAGATGAGAAACTAAAGCTCATATCAGTTAAGTTAATCAATTAATACACACACATATCAAACTAGTAAGAGGTTAGGCATAAGATTTGACCCTAAGTAGTGGAATCCTAAAACAAAAGGCCTTAAAGGATAACTAAATAGCTGTAAAGAAAAGGCAACAAAGTCCAAGGAAGGCAGTATGTAGTAAAGTCCCGAGCCCAGTCTAACGAAGGGTGTCAGAAGGGAAGAGGACAGCACAGGTACAGATTTGGCTGTATCTGAATAACGAGGTGTTCTTTTTTAATTGAAATTCCTTAAAAAATAAATAAATAAAGATGAAACTTGCTATCGAATCCGATCCTTCAAGATGGAACCTAGAAATACGCATTTTAATTTTTTAATCAAAACACCCTTCATAATTTTGCAGCAATACTAAATTTGGAAGCTTTGGCAATAGATCTCTGGGGTCTCTTCCTGCTCTAATATTGTAGTTGACACTGTAAATTAATTTCCCAGAAATTAAAGGAGGGAAGGTTCCTTGATGCGGGAAAATTGCTATGCATTCATAGTCCACATCGTTTATGGTCTCGTCTTTACTAAACGTTTCATCATATGAACAGGGATAGAGCAGCCAACGGAGGGAGGCAAGGACGTGGCGTCCACGATATGCTGGGTCACAAGTAGGCCTTTTCCTATTCTTTTCTAGCACCATTATCAGAAAGAAAACTTCCTGACTATAAATACGGGTGGGGATCCGATTGGGTTAGCAAGTGGAATCCCGTTACCTGGCCAACGATGGATGCCAACGTATTCTTTCTACGTGCCATAAAGCGTCAAAGGAAACCTCTAGATCGTGGCCTTCCAGCTCTGAGGCCAGGTAAATCCGGCCCAGAAAAAATACTGTCAGCTCTGCAATTACACAAAGTCCCCTAATCCTACCTGAGGGTCCTCTAGTAAGATTGATCTCTTCTTCAGTGATCAAATAATCCACTCTTCCGTTCATGTTTTACTGCTCGCCTGGCTTCTTCTGCGGGTGGCCCGGGGCTCTGCCCAGGAGAAGGTGAATCAACCCCGGAGCCACAAACTAATAATCTCAGCCCCTTCAGCTTCCGCAGCCGCGGGCCGGAAAAGGAAGCCGGGGGCGATGGGAGCGCTGGGAATGCTGGGAGTGGAGGGTGGCAGTGGAGGGCTGCGGTTCCCCGCCGCGCTCACAGAGCGCACTTCAAGGTGAGCCGAGAAGTAGTTACGACGGACCTATTTTACCATTGAAAGCAGTTGGGAAGGTGGCGGCGGAGGGACGCTAGTAAAGATTGGAGATTTAAGTAAATTGATATTGACCAGGAAATTTTTTTAAATCTCGTTACCCCAGAAAACCTCCACACATACAGGACCAGAAGAAGAAGAAGAAAAAAAATCCAACCAACCAACCAACCAAACAAACAAAACCCCCCTCCGTTTTATTATATGAGCGTCAAAACAGACTGGGACGAGCGTCACAGGCAATGATGAGATTACAAAGTCAAAAAGAAATCACACCCTTTAGCCAACCAGTTGCTATCCATTTTATGTAAAATCTCACGTAGGAGGCTTTGAGAGCACTATTTACTATTATTACTCAGGCTTTGGTAGTCGACCCCTGGGGTGGCCGTCCAGGTTGGTTAATTTATCCAGAGCCATAACAAAACTCCTCTATCTTTCTGGCAAGCAGGTACCTAACAGCTTGGATCAAGGCATTTAGGATAACTCTCTTGGTGTCAGAAAATAAAAGCACTGTCTTTCTTGATATTGACATTTCAAAAGGTTGTTTCTCGGCCCTTAAGAAAAAGCTTGGTGGTGCACGCCTGTAATCCCAGCACTTGGGAGGCTGAGGCAGGAGGATCGCTGCGAGTTCAAGGACAGCCTGGGCTACATACATAGTGAGTTCAGAGACAGCCTGAACTACAAAGCCAGAGACTGTCTTGGAAAAAAAAAAGAGTCTTGGCTTGTATCTGACAAGAGATTGATTTACTTAACTGTTAAAAGTCTACATTCCTAGCTTATATCTGACAAGAGGCTTATTTGACTTTAAAAAAGAGATGTATACATACGAAGATAAGAAGGATTATAATCACAAGTTTGGTCAAGAAAATCCTCTGAGAAAAGGGAAAAGTCTCTTTTTGACAAAAGGGAAGATTCCATTTTTTTTCTTTTTTAACCCTAAAATAAGAATAGTGCCTGACCTAGCTGTGACTTTAGCCCAGGCTCCTTGACTTTGGGCTAGGAGATGTCACTTCAGACACCTTTGTGAATTTTTTTTCTCTGGTACCGGGGATCAAATCGTTTCAGACAGCCTTGAAGGAAACTAGAGAACAAAAACACAAAAGCCTGGGAGCCAGGAAGATGACCCAAATGGGTGAGGTGGCCACAGGGATTAGGGCGGGGTATTAGAGGATTGGAAAGTGCAGGCCCTCTGTACTGGCGGCAATATATAGTCATTCAAATTTAAAAACAAAACTAGCAACTACTGTGTTTGCCAAACAAAACAAGACAAGCAAATTCCACAGGAAATCCTCTTATTTGCTCACCCTGAGAGAAGTTGGCATGGAATAATGACAAGAACACAGGAGATGAATCTAACAAAGTTTAGTTACATCTCTTTCCAGTTGTCTGATCTTGAACAAGTAACATAACATCTCCAAACTGCTTCCCCATTGTAAAAAAGGAGTGATAATAGCTAATTAAAGGTGTTCAAATGACTCAATGAAGTACAATTTTCAAAATTACATTTCTGGTGTAGAACTCAATCAGATTCATGCTACCCTACCTTCTGACTCTCCTCCATATATGTTGATTAGATGAGTAAATAAAATGATCTTTATTTAAAAAGACAGAAAAAGTGAAAAAAGGTAAGTAAGTGGCACTGGAATGCCAAGAGAAAACAAATCAAATAGAAATGAAAAAAATTAGGAAATTTGGAAGGGAAAATAGCACAGATTCTTGTAGACCACTGGGATGAAAATGGCGACTCTGTACCTTGGAAGATTATCTTTCTGATCTGAGCACACAGCTTCAAAGGACACACATCGGGCAGCGAAAGAAAAAGGAATCATTTAAATAAGTCTAGAGATGCCATTAATATGTCAAGGGACAGAGATAGGTCAAGCAAATTGCCTTTATTCCCTAGTGAAAGTATCATTTTTAAGAATGAGGAAGCTTAATATATAAGAAGGCAGAAAACAGGAAATAGGAGTTTACACTCAGAGAAAACAATTGAAAAAATACTATGAAATCAGAATAGTGATGGGGATATTTAGGGAATAGAGAAAGGAGCATAGAGTTCATGAGGTGATGATATTGATCAAATAGGGTAGAGATAGACTGTGAAAGAAGGATAGTGCAGCGATAAGCACTTAATTCTATACGCAAAGGAAAGGTTATTTCTCTCACACTGAAGAGCTCTGAAGATAGACTGTCCAGGGCTGATAGGGAAGCTCCTCAGTTGCCAGGGCCCCAGGTTCCCTTCTGTCTCCACTTCTGCCCCCATCTCTGAGGTGTGCCTTTGTACTATGGGTGAAGGTGGCAAAGATTATTTTTGGAACTTCCACCATCATATCTACATTCCAAGAAGCTTCTTACCCCTCTTACAGCTCATTGACCAGAACCCTGGTCATAGGGTTATATTTAACTGTAAGAAAAGAATAAGTTATATTTTATTGGGGTGGAAATGTGCCAACTAAAAACTCAGGATTGTTATTAACTAAAGAAGGGAGAATGAATATTGGAGACCATTGGTGGTCTCTTGATGCAAGAAGTGAATTTCTGTCTGAACTAGCCATTCTTTTCAAAGCCTATGTCCTTGAATATACAAAAGAAAGGAATTTGATGGCAAGTTTAATCTACTGTCAATGGAAAGCTTGCCTCACCGTTACTCATAGTGGGTTCTGTTTCGTGCATTTCAGATCATATATTCACTTTGTCTTTCTAATCCCTTACCTACCTTGACACCCCCTCCCACATCAGTATTTTGTCAGCCTCTCTGATGACGAGCTTGTGGATATATTTGCATTTAGGACTTACCCACCTTTCCTTTGATGTAACATTTCTTCCAAATTGCTGTCCTTCAGCTGACCACTTTGGTCTCAAACTCTAGCATATCTTATTTTATCTATGCTTCCTTACATGATTAAATCCCTTTCTAACTGATCTTCTAATTTTCTTTACTTTTGTGTTTTTATATTTAATAATATACTAATTTTTAGGGTTACCATAACAGACAGACACCACAGAATGGTGATTTAAACAACAAAAACTTATTTTTCCACACTTTTGGGGGCTGAAAGTCCCAGATCAAGGTGCTAATTTCCTCAGAGGCCTCCCTCCTTGTCTTGCAGGTAGCCGCCTTTTCCCTCTATCTCTGTTCATATGATCTTTCCTCTGTGCGCACACATGTGTGTTCAAAGTTCCTCATCTTTTGAGGACATCAGTCATACTGTATTAGGTCTTACCTGGAAGAACCATTTTAACTTAATTTCCTCTTTAAAAGCTTTCTTTCCAGATACGGTTACTCTCTGAGTAACTAGGCATTAGGGCTTCAACATACGAATTTTTGAGGCACACCGTTTAGCCAGTGGTGTTGAACCTATGGCACTCATGCCATAGCCAGCTGTTTGTTCTCATTGAAAGCTCTAAAAGGTTTTCCATCGCAGGTTTAGTCTATAGCACAGACTATAGTGAAGTCACAGGTTTGGAAGGTGGCATTGTATATCTCTGCTCTGGCCTATTATATGTTGACTTCACAGTTTAACCGGGATAGCACCATTATTTCTTTAATTTCTTGTGCTCACTTTGGCAGCACATATATTTCTTTAATTTCTAAGTTGTTAGAGAAAGTTGCACTGTAGGCCCCAAATATTAGTGATAGCAAGAGTCATTTACAGTCATTTTCACTTTCTAGCAACATTCTTGGTCTATATTCTCTGTTTTTCTGTATATATACATTTTCTTTGCAAGAAATCTAACTCCTTCCTCAGACTATAAATGATGCTTAATATGCTGGCCCTCACCTATCCTCATGGAGCATCAGATTTGTGTAACCCAGTTGCCTACATGACATCTCAAAATTTGGTTGCCTAATATGCACCTTAAATTCCCATGATGAAAACAGAATTGTTAGTCCATGTACCCTTAGACTGGCACTCTTTACCCTCCCTTGAGTAACTTAATTTACCTACTTCACATAAAAATCGTAACCATTCTTGATTCCATTCTTTTTGTCATACCTACATACAGCCCATCAGAAAGTCAAGTCCATACAAAATGTAGTCTATTAAATAAATAAATAAATAAATAAAATCTTTTAAAAAGCAAAACAACAAAATATAGTCTGTATCTGACCATCTCTACTACTGTCGTCTTGTTACAGCTTCTATTTCTGCTGTTTATCCTAGTAGTTTGGCCTGCTGTTCACTCTCCACCTCTTACCCATTCTTTCTGTAACAGGAGCGATCTTACAAAAATGTAAATCAGATCATGCCATGCCTTTGCTTAAAATCCTTTATCAGTTTCATCTTCCTTAGCAAAAAATCAGTATCCTTAATATTGCCTCTTAAGACCACATGACCTGGCATCTTTCCAGCTCTGTAACTCTTCTACAATCACAGCTTCTTCCCCTTCCTTATTACATTGCATCTACATTGGACTTTTTTCTTATACAAGTAAGTTTGGTTTTGCTCTAGGTATCTATCTGCATTTGCTATGTCATCTGCCACCACTTGTTGTGTACTATTTCATCACTAGTACCTGGAAGACTTACCAACACATAGTGGTCATCAGTGAATGAATGAATTTCAGGGATGATAAAACTTAAACTCAGTCTCTTGCTAAAGGTCACAATGCAGTTGTCATTTGCTGTCTCATCACTCACTACTCCCACTAGTGTCCTAGCTCTGCTGCCTGTATTCCTCTCAGCTATTCTTATTCATATTGCTAGTGCACTCAAAATGAATCCAAAATAATTGGCTTTCAAAGGCAGCCTCATTTTCTTCAGAACTCAAAAGAAAAGCTTTTTTTAAAACAAAAAAATAAGCTTAATGATTGGATATTATGGCGGATCAGCAGCAAAAATAAACCATGGCTTAGGGGATATCAAATAAATGCATGCCAAAACAAAACTCACAGGTCTAGTTTTTCTACCACTGATACTTTTTAAACTGTTTACAAAAATTTTGCCATGACAAGTACTTTAGACTCCTATAATTAAAAGAGTGAGTAGCTCAGCATGAGCAGATAGCTCTATGTATTCATGTGCGACAGCTAATTTTAGACACAAACTGATGGCTTCAAACATGAGCTTTTAAAACAAGAATATCTTACCTTACCAAATCTTCATTTGATTCATTTTTCTTTGTCAACAAATTAAAATATATCTAATGTATAATCATAAAAACTTAGAATATATATATTCTAATGTCACACACACACGCACACAAACACACACACACACACACACACACACATATCTCCCAGTGAAGTTGTGATTCAGAGTTCACAGCCTCAATCATTCACAAATTTTTCCTTACAACCTAACTGATAATTATTCTCAGAAGCCCCTGCAATTTCGAGGAAACTGCAAATGTCCTCCCTAATTGGTTTTTTGGTTTTTTTGTTTGTTTGGGGTTTTTTGTTACTGGGAATCAAACTGAGGACCTTGCTCTTGCAAGGCAGATGCAGTGCCACTGAGCTAAATCCCTGCGCCCCCACAATTTTTTTTTGATGGCAGGTTTGCAAGTAGCCAACCTGAGAGCGTTATTCAGTTCTCTTTGCTGCTGACTTGCTGCTACCATATAACCCATCTCCAGCAGATGCACCAGCATTCCTGCATCATAACAGGTTGCTAGCCCCAAGATCCCTAATATGCCACCAAAATGCTCTGTACCTTCGAAGGCTTTATTAATAAAGTATTTTATTAACCTAAATTACATAACTGCAGGAGACATAGTGTATTTATGGTTTTAACTATCAAAAATAGGCATTTATAGAGATTTTTCTGACTGTATCTGAATTTTTTTTTTTGGTACCAGTGATTGAACTCAGGCATGGTGACACTGAGCTAAATCCCCAGCCCTGTACTACTGTAATTTTTTGCCACATCCTCTTGGTATTATAGTGAGCTCAAGGCTTTTGAGTATCTGTTTAAAATGTATGTGCTGCTAATCATCTCTGCCTGAGCAATTCTCTCTAATAAATTGCATATCACTGTAAAAAGTGTCACCTCCTGGTTATCAGATATTTTTCACCATATAAAATACATATAACAAAAAATATCAACCATTTGTATTATTGATAAGGCTTCTAGTCAACAACAGGCTAGTAGTTAAAAGTTATAGGGGAGCCAAAAGTTATACTGAAATTTTGGCTGCATAATAATGATTGGTACTTATAACCCCTGCATTGTTCAAGGGCCAACTCTATACTTATTAAACCAGTACTAAATTGATCCACGTGAAAGATCTCAACTTACTGTCTTTCCTATTCTACCAACTAACTATTGCTCATAGGTGGATTCTGCTTTAAAATAAACTGTAGTATTTTTGCAGCCTATTTTTCAGGGTTTTGGTAAATTTTCTTTTATGAAAACTTCTTTTATGAAAATTTCCCTATGTTCAAAGCAATACAAGAATACAGCAGAAAGAATCAAGCTACTCTTTTAAGCTTTGAGATGAATCTCTGAGAATCTGAAAGCTGTGAAGGTGGGGGGAAAAAATGACCTCTTTGATAAATTCTGCTTTTAAAAACATCTGATGAGGCCAGGTATGGTGGGGCATGACTATAATCACAGCACTCCAAAGGCTAAGGCAGAAGTATCACCATGAGTTCGAGGACAGCCTGGGCTACATAGTGAGTTCAAGGCCAACCTGAACTGCACAGCAAGACTCTGTCTCAAAAGAAAAAAAATCTGATCAAGCATTGAAGGAATAATTAACAAAAGCAAAGTTTCTTGTTAAAAAGAAGCAACATTACATTCTGCAGTCATGAAACAACATTAAAATGTCCTCCTCCACTAAGGCAAAAGTAAGAGGAGACAAAGTATGAGTTCACTTCTCATGCTTGGAAAATGTGGGCCCTCAGTAATGAAGTTACATTAACAGCAAAAGCAAGTTCTCACTGGAGTACTGAGAAAAACCAAGTAATTCCAAGATAAATTCTGATGGACCATAAAGATTAGACTAGATCCTGAAACTGACATGGCATCTTTTAGCACCAAAGTGGTATGAAATAACTGGCAATAATGCTTCCAGGCCCAAGGTAAAGAAGTTTACAAGTACAGTATATGTTGAGTAATTCCCCAAACCACTCAGTCTTCTTCACATCATCTGTGCACCCACTGGACCAAAAATTTGAACAAAAACTGTTACTTAAAATCCACTTAAAAAAAAAACCCTTAAATCCTTAGCACAATGGCAAAGAAAACCCAAAATGCTCACCAAACCCACAATACACCTCCCAAGATTGATAGATAAAACTCTAATTCATCATATGTTAAGCACATAATAAGGCAAATGTGACAGTTAAGCTTAACTGTCAACTTGATTGGCTTGTGAGCTGCATAGAGGATTAGTAAAGCACACTTCTCGGTGTGTCAGTGTGAGTCGTGGCAAGACCTTGACTACTATATGTACTCCCTGGCCCCTTCCTCTCTGGCATTGTTGACATGTTCTGCTTCCTGGCCAACATGAACTAAGCAGCTTTGGTCTGCCACACCCTTCTCCCAAGATGTTCCTGTCTTGGAGCCAGCCAATCATGGACTGAATACTCTGAAATCATGAGCCAGGTAAACCTCCCCTCATTTAAATTGTGGATGTCAGCTATTTGGTCCAGCAACAGGGAAAATAACTAAGATAACACATAAGAAGTAAAAACGCAGACATTCTGAATAAGTATTAGGATTGTCGTGGTACAAAAAACCTTGAGATTAATCTTTTTCCTAAAAGAAGACTTCACCAAAAGTAACTTATAAATTTGTCAAACTATATTATAGACCTCAGTATTTTCCTTAAGTCTATAAACTTTTCTTCTAAAAACATTTATTAAGGGCTGGGGATTTAGCTCAGTGGTTCCGCCTCCTGCCTCGCAAGCGGAAGGACCTGAGTTTGATCCATGATACCAAAAAAAAAAAAAAAACAACAGTAGCTTATAAGTGAGATTATTTTTCTTCAAAATTTTCAAAGATCACATATTACTTGACAAGTATTGTTTTCAAATATAAAACATGTTTTTCTAATAAAATTATCAATTATTCTGACATTGTAGTAGATCCTGATTGGATTGTGTTATAGCTTGTATCTATATCCCCCCCGCCCCCGGGTCTAGGGTATGTGATGCTGGGGTCAAGAATGTGTGGCTGGGATTGATTCATAATGCAATGTTAGTGTTAAGGCTGCCCCATCCTGGGTGTGAGTAGCCTGGATAAGATATAATGGACAGAAGGAGGGTTGCTGCTTGTCACTTGCTACTTGATGCCTTACTGCATTCTGCCTTCTGCCTTCCATGAACTGTTTCTCCTCTGTCATCCCTCTCTGCCATGCCACCCAGTCTTGGAGCCAGCCAGCTATAGACTGAAATCTCTACAAACTGTGAGCCAAATAAACCTTTCCTCTTTTAACTTTGGGTGTCGGGTATTTTGTCTTAGCAATGAGAACAGTAACTAAGACAGATTCCACTTAATTTTCCTGGCCACAATTGATACTTTTCATTTTTTTCCAAATAGTCTTTAAAAGGTAGATATGCATGTATTAGAGAAGTGTTACACAGTGAAAAAAATGTCACTGGAATAAAGATGTAAGCTTGTAAATCTGTTTCTAGTATGACATAATGTATTTATAATAAACAACATTTGGTTAATATTTGAAGTAATTTAAAACAAAGTAATTTCCTGTAGAGATTAAAATTTTGAGTCATAAAGTTAAAGACTTGATCTGAAATTATTTAAATTACTTGTATCAAGTAATTGTAAAAGTCTGTGTGTTTAAGCATGGTATTGGCACAAAAACAGGTGTGCAGATAAATGGAACAGAATAGAGGATTCAGAAAGCAACCCCATGCACCTTCAGCCATCTGATCTTTGACCTAGGGGTCAAAGACACATGTTGCAAAAAAGAGAGCCTCTAAATAGTGCTGGGGAAATTGGTTACCCATGTGCAGAAGAATGAATCTAGTCCCATATCTTTCACCCTACATTGAAATAAAAATGAATCAAAGGGGCGGGGGATTTAGCTCAGTGGTTTCGCCGCCTGCTGCGCAAGTGCAAGGACCCAAGTTCAATCCCCAGTGCCAATAAATAAATAAATAAATATGAATCGAAGACCTAGGTATTAAAACAGAAATATTGAATCTGCTATAAGGTAAAACTCTTGAAGACAGAAGACAGAAAAGGGCTTTCTGAGCAAAACCCAAATTGCATAAGCAATAATACCAAAAATCAAAAGAAGGGATTACGTCAAATTACAAGTCTTCTGCATAGGAAAAGACACAACACAACAAAGTGAAGAGACAACCTACAAAATGGGAAAAAAAATCTGTCAGCTGCTGTGCAGACAGAGAAGTGATCGCTAGAATACACAATTCAACATAAAAGACCCATTCAAGAAATTAGCAGTACTTCTCAGTAGAAGTTCAATAAGTACATGAGCAAATATTCAGCATCTTTGGCCATTAGAGAAATGCAAATCAAAACAACACCAAGATACCATCTTACTCCAGAAAGAATGGCTGTCATCGCAAAGTCAAAAACAAACAAATGTGGACAGAATGTGAGGGAAAAGAAACCTTTCAACATTGTTGATGGGATGTAAACTAGTATACTGGTAAGTACTATGGAAATCAGTGTGGAGATTCCTTAAAAAACTAAAAGAAATTCCATTAGATCCACCTATACTTCTGGGTATCTTCCCCCAAAAGTTAAGGACATTGCTTCATAGTGACACACACATAATCATGTCTTATAACAGCACAACTCAAAATAGATAAGTCTTGAAAATGGCCTATATATTTATCAAAAGATGAATGGATAAAGAAAATGTGGTATATATACACAATGAATTACTACTCAGACACAAAGAAGCATAAAATCGAGTCATTTGTAGGAAAATGGATGCATCTTGACATCGTAATGCTGAGTGAAATAAATCAGACATAGAAGGTTAAATGTTGCATGGTTTCTCTCCTATGAAATACTCAAAGTATAAATTATTTAAAGAGCAAAGTAAAACATAGAAGATATGGAACAGAGAGATAGACCTTTTGCAGATGGAAAGGAGTTGTAGGCATGAAGGGAAAGGAGAAGGTGGGAAGAACAAGGGGAAGCAAAATGGACTAAGATGTGATAGGCATATGTACCAACTTCTCGTGATAAATCTTCATTCCGTATTGCAGAGATGTGCTGCTGAAAAATTTTTTAAAAGAAAAAAGTTAGTATATTTAAATTTTCAGAGTACTAAGGAGTTTAGACATATATAAGGCTGACCTGAACCCAGATTAAAGAGAGTCCGTTCTCTTGAATTATAATTTAACATAGGGAATTAAATTTTTGGAAAAATACTATTTTCTTAGAAATCATGGTATAAATAAATACTAACATTACATACCAATGGGATAGAGAACAGGGTTAGGAACATTGATTTCTTATACTCAAATAGCCAACCCAGAAAAAGTTGTTTTTTTATTTTTTTATTTTTTTATTTTTTGTGGGAGAGGCAGAATTGGTCTTACCTGATCCAGGCCACAAATGAAGACTTTGCTGAAATTATAGCCCAGTTTTAAGGGGAAAATTTGCATAAATATGAGACCGTCAATTTTGAGAGGGAAACTGAGATGGTGATCTTTTCCAAAGTCTTAGTTATAAAACTTAGTGAGGCCTTGGATTGCTTCTTTCACAGATTACAATTGGATAAGCAGCATTTTTGATCTTTCTGGAAAAATGTTAAAGCCTTCTCTGAATTTCCAGCTTCTGTGAAAAAGTTATTTATATCATCCACTTTAACAACAGGACAAACGTGGGAATTGCACAAAGTGGCTAACTTTTTAGAGCCAGGATTTTTAAAGTAATGCAAAGGTATTGCCGAAATCTTTAGACTCAGCTTGATCTTCTTGCCCCCCTTGGGGAAGCTAAGTGCTTGATATTTGGACAGTGTATCATGAAGCACTTTGCCATAAAGTCTCTGACCACTTAGATGCTTCATTGCAAGCTGAGCTTGACTTACATGTGCCATCTGAACCAAAGCATTTTCTTTCTTATTAAACATAACTTTCACTTGATACATATCACCATATACTCCAATTAGCATAAAAAGCCTATGTGGCATGATAAGATCAGCGTTGAGATTGGCGTCACACAAAACAGAATAGGACCTAGTATGCCATTAGCCCCAGGAATAACCCTCCTTCCAGGAACAGCAGAGGAGGTGGCCATGAGAGGCCCAAGAGCTAGAGGAACAACTGGGGCTGATAGACCTGTTTCATGAAGGTATCCAATGACTGAGGTAAATCCAGCAGCTCCTGTATATGGTAGAGAGACTATACTGGGTGCACTATAAGCAACAACCACAGGAGGGTAAAAGGATGGCTGCCCATGAGCAGTAGGAAGGTCTCTTCTTCTGTTTCTCTATTTTCCGCTCAACCCCTTTTAAATTTTCTTCCCTGAGGGTAAAATCACCATATGGAGGGCTTATTTACTGCATACGATTTTCTAGTTTGTTTTAGATGTTGTTATATAACCACGAATCTAGTTCACACAGTTAAAGGTGGCAAATTAATAGTTACCAGTTTGTCATTTTCTAGGCTGTGTTTGATGCTATTAACATGATTGTATTACTTTAGCCAAGGTGATAGAATTGTGCTAATCAGTCATTCTTCCTCATATACCAACACTGAGATTGCCTGAAGGTCTTAAAAACTACTACAGGCCATTGCCAAGAGCCAGGAGCTGGGTCAAGTAAATAGCAACTTCTCATCCCCAATACATTGAAGAGGTAGGATCTATTCTGACTGTACCTAGGGGTCCCATCTTTCCCTACACTGCCAAACATTTGTGGCGCCTCTCTGGCCAGTGCCCCCCACCCCGGCCCCCTCCAGAGAGTTGGCAGGAACTCCCACCCATTCTCCAAGGAAAGCCAGCCTGGTGGGAAGCAGCCTCAGGCTTGCTTGCTTCCAGCCCCTGTGCAGAGAATTTTGGTGGGAAGCCCCACCCATTCCCAAGTGAAGTAGCCTAGGTGGGAAGTGGCTGGGCTTCTGCCTTGTTGAGCCCACGCCACTGGCACTGTGTGGTCTGAGACTCACAGGCTGCCTGCCCACCACAGCACCCCTCCTGCTTGGTGATCACCTCCAGGAACCACGAACAGGGCACTCTGGGCAGTGGGGTGGGTGCGCTTAGGTCCTGGCTTCAGGAACACTGGATCTGCAGGACTGGGCCCAGCTGCAAGAGCTCCAAGTCTGCCCCAACCACACTGGCTCTGTCGGCTGCACCTCTGGGGCCCCAGCGGTAGGGTGGCAAGCACAGGTGGGTAGCGCAGGCACCGTGTGCAGTGTGACATAGCACTGCCCAGCTAGGGCAGTAGGCTGGTGCTCAGTGGCAGGCCTCCTAGTGTGGTGGTAGCTCCACAGGATGAAGCCAAGCTTTAAGTGGGCCACCTTCCACAGGTGCCTGCTCTTCCTGGCTGATGCTTGGAGGGCCAGGAGTGCAGGAATCTGCCCTCGTGCTTAGCTTGGCCCTCAGCCATTTTCCCTTTGGGGCAGGCTGTGGGCACCCCTGGGCTGATGACAGCTTCTCAGCCCAGTGTGTGGCTGGGGCAGAGGCACTTATTCAGCTTCATTCCATGGTGGGGCCCTAGTAAAGTGGCTGACCTGTGTGGGGCTGCATGCCAAAGTGCTCTCTGTTCCGACTCCACACCCAGTGGGCTCTTACTTACTGGCTGTTTGTTACTTCCTGGCTCCACTGGTTACCTCCTGGTTGTTTTCACCAAAACTTTTGTCTGACAGTGTGGTGGTCGGTGGCACTTTTCCAGTTTTTGCTGCTGTCCCATCCCAAGGACAATCTATGAACATGAAAATTTAATGTTCACTAAGGGGAAAAGAAGAAGAAAAAGAAGTGCTCAAGACAAAAAAGTGCTCTGAAGGAGAAAGGGAAGATACCTGCAGTATGCAGGGCAGGCCACTGCAAGGACAAGAGGACAGTGGCAGCAAAATCAATGGCCACTGTCTTTTATATCTTCTTTCTGATGTTAGATCCAGGCCAGCCTATCAAAGACCTGCTTGATCTCATGCTAGAACAACTGAAGACAGAATTCCCTGATTGCTATCGGGGACAGGACTTACTTATCTTGATCTTGTGCCAAAATCAAAGAGACCATTCTCTGTATCAAGCATAGGGCTCAGAAGCTGTTCTGCACATGTGTCCCGAATCTCTATAATTGACAGGTCTCTGTGATTGATGGGTCATGCCCAATTGTCCAGCCAATTTGCTATGCCCTGATCGCCTATCATAGAAATTCACCAACACTCATGAAGGTCTCTCTGAGCTTTGCAGCAGACATCATTGTGAATTAAATGGGAATGTGGTGTGGTTTATCACCTTGCAACATTTAATGATTATTAATGGTGGTCTTCCTCTGTGCTGTTCCACTCATGACATGTTAATGCTCCTGCTTTACACTCATGGGTGGACATGGATGGGTGTGGGCAGAAATTTTGGGTCTTCCAATATGATCTTTGCTATCATGACAACTATTTCTCCACAGGTCAAAGAGCCACTGTGAGGACATTGGAAGCAACTACGTTAATATACGCAGGACACAGAAAGTTTGTGGAGCCATTGGATCCACCAACATCTTATGCCCTTGTATCAGGAATTTACTACCTGGTGAGCTTCATGAGGCATTTTGGGCTCTGTGTTATTCATGTCACAGAAGAACTTACCTATGATGGTCCCTGAACAACTGATATTCTTCTTTCTGTGTTGTGTAATTACTCTGTTAAATGCTCATTTAGCAAAACAGTATCCTTTCAGGAACATGATCCCTTTAAAAAACAAGTCAAGGGAATTTTTACTGTATATATTTTGGAGGCCATTGTGGGGTTCTTTCTGGTCTTTTCTTCAATTGGCTGTAGCTCAGGGATCTGAGCCTGAAAAAAGTAGTCCAGATATGCGCACTGCAGGAATTGGCATCAGTCTACTGATCACGGTCTTTTGATCTATTTTGGTTATATAAGGCACACGGTGTCCTCATTGCCTGGCCATCTAGCTCATCCCTAGGAACACCAGAATCTATTAGACACGGCCTCAAATTATTTTAAGTCAGGGTCTCATGTTGACCTTCCCAGTCTTATAACCCATCACAATAATCAGTAAATAATAAATAAGCCCAGCTTATTTCCATCAAGGGCTACAACCATTTTTCTGCTATTCTGGAATCTCATTACCTTCACTGACAGTGGGAAGCCTAACTCAATGGTACCATGTCCCGCCATAAACTCCAGCCTACAATGACAGCCACCACTGAGGTTACTGTTGACACCTATGCCCTTATTACGAGTTCATTTCTTCCTGCTTAAGAGAGAGTCCTCTAGGGCTCCCAGTGAATCAGTCAGTGTGGTTTCCCTGGTCTAAAGTATCACCCTCCCCAAATATGCTAGCCCCCATCAATTTTCTGACAAAGTAGTTCTGGCACCTCAATTACTGTACTCTATCAATATTTCCATGCCTTTGAAATGAAGTAATTCCACCAATGTAGTAGGGTAAATTCTAGGTGCTTTGTAAGGATATAAAATCCGAAGTGATCCCTTTTTAAAAGCTTTCTTTTATATAATCTCATATTCTTTCTCCTGAACCTGTACCCTCAGGATCAATATCTATGTATGATCTCTTAACTCCTGTTGGGAGAGAGCTCCCATGTCTCTTTTGATCAGTGATCCTGTTCCTGTCATACTCACTTAGGCCATTCTGAGAACAGACACTAAGTCATCAGTTTAGATGAAATGAGGAGTGGTAAAAATTGATCTACCAGAGGACAAACAAAAGCTTTGGCAAAACAAAATCTGTAGGAAGTAAAAGGCTGCTATCCTCTCGCAAGGAATTAGAAGTAGATTTTGCCGGCCAGAGTGTTCATGAAAATATCAGGATTCAAGTTTTCAAATGCACCCTCTCAGATGTTGCCATCCAAGTTCTCAAGGGAACGCTTCTTCCCTAATGGGGCATCTAACTTCTACATGCAAAACACACCAGAGAACTAAATTTAATCATCTTTATATTCTATGGTAAGTCTAGGCTATCATTTTCAGCACAGCCTTCCCTATGATGTTAGGCTGAGGTTCTCTTTAATCATTGTTATAGAAGTGTTAAGACTTTCACACTATGCCCAAGCTTGATATTTATCTGACCTGAAGCAACAATTCTTCTTCCAAAGCTTATTGACCAGTTAAATAATATCACAATTATATTTGCAATACAAGTACCAGAGCTATTGTATAAGCCAGAGTACTGCTTCCATCTTTCCCTTTTCCCCAATACACCACAAATGAGGATTTTAGTTTATGATGCTACTGCACACCAGTCTTCAAAAAAATCTACATGTTTTTACTGTTAGTCATCCTTGCTAACCAACAAGTAACTGATCCAGTTCAAGAATCTTGCCTGCTTATGGGTTTGCCTTGTAAGAAACATTTATGGTACAAAAGTCAAAAAGAAAGACTGAGATAAGGATTTGAGCGCACATAGTGTGAGGTGTAATTCCAGCACCAAGTGCATGGTGAAGGCATGGAAAACAGGAAAGGGTTAAAAAAATAATCAACCATGCATTAACAGATGGGTGACCACGTGGGCCCCTAGGACATAACTTTCCTGAAGGCCCTCTGAGAAACAGTGTTGAAAACCTGAGCATTGTCCCAGGAGGACTGGGGAAGCTGTGATATTTATTCCCAAGACACCTCTCTTTTGTTGAGGGATGTTTCCAGATGCATTAATTCACTCTTCCTTCTGGCCTGTTCCATGAATGGCCCAAACACTTTCTTTTTTAAACACTTTCTTATAAAGAAGAAAACCTTTGGTGCACATAGGAATCGTCACCAGGACTACAGACAATCTCAATGTTGAGCCTAAGAGAATAGGAATGGGCACCATTAGCATCTGCCCTATTACCCTTTATAACCTCAAACACCTTTACGTTTACTCTCATTTCTCTATCACTGCATTGCCCAGATAAAGCATGCAGGTTTAATTACTGCTTCAGTATTTAGGGAGTCAGGGTGTAATAGATGCTGATGGCTCACCCTACATCCTTTATCTCACCTGAGATCACTAGCTGCCACAGTGGACAATCTCCATGCTCAGAAACTTGCCTACTTCAAATGCTTATGTCTCATATTTTCTCTTTCCAACAGCTTTCTCCAGACCATGGAGTAATATTTCACTAAATGTTCCACTACCTGTGACTTCCCAGAGAGCCCACAGTTGCTCACAGAGGAAACTTGTTCGCTAACGTACCTATTTTGTGCTTCCCCACTAAGAGACATGATTGAAAAATACAGTGAATATTCAAAAAGTATTTCTAAATGTATCACAGTACAAGACACATTGCTGTTAATTCCCCTCAGAATACTTCCCCTCATTTCAAACACACCTATCATTCTTGTCCCTTTCTGGAAGTGTTTGTGAGTGTCATTAGTTGGGTTATCGTGGCTGTCTCAGTGTCATTAAAATCATCTACCTTTCCTTGTTATTTTGACTTTGGGGGAGAGCTAGCAGTCACACCCTTCCAGAACTTACAAATAAGGTGGATGATGACACACCTTAACCTTTTTAGGAGCCTGCCTTTGTGTTGGGTAGTACTCAGCAGCAGCATTTCCATGCTTCTCTGTGTGTGTGTGTGTGTGTGTGTGAGTGTGCGTGTGCGTGTGTGAGTGTATGAATTATGAGTCCTAAGGACAGTCACAGAAGAGGATTTCCAGAACTGCTTCAGAAAGTCGCAGGAAGAATGGAAAAAGTGTGTTTGAAGCAAGGGGGCTAAATGGCACTGTTTATTTTACTTGAATAAATTTCATTAAAATGTTCACTGTCCGTTTCAATCATACCTGGTAAACTTATTCGACCATAGTTCTTTCTCTTAAGTTTGCTTTTGGGGGAAGCCAAATTAAAAGAGTGGGGATGATTCAATGTTTGTTATTAGGAGGCTAATTCTACTCAACAATCTTGATAAACTTGGATTGAACTATCTATCCAGAATTAACTCAACCAATGAAAAATAATTACACAATGGGAATAATTACTCGGCTGCATCTTGGTTGTTTGTTTCTTCTGTTCCTGGCTGGTACATTTCAGGCCCTCTCCTCACCTTTTCCTAGAATGCATCAAACCACAAATGAGTGACCATAAAGTCACAGGGTTACACATGTGGGACACCTAACATTTCATACAGGAATGCTTTTCTGAAAATTGAAATCATGTCACTTGCATGAAAACAAATGAAACGTTAAGTAAAACCAGCCAGACACCAAAAATCAAATATTGCATGTTTTCTCTCATGTGCATCCATATATATATGGAGATGGAGAGGGAGAGAAAGAGAGAGGATGAACATGAATGTAGAAGGGGGCATATTACAAAAAAGTAAGAGGATCCAAGGGAAGAGGGGGAGGAAAAGGCTAAAAGGAGAATAAAGGGTGGAAAAGATAAAAATATGTTAGATGCATGTACAAATATGCCAAAATGAAACCTACTACCCTGTATAACTAATATGCACTAATAAAAAAAAAGAGACAGAAATGATTTTCCAAAGATGTGTCATTAGCTTCTATTGAGAGAAGAATTGGAGTTTTCTAAGGAAAAAGAGTAGGGGAGGGTGGTAAACAACATTTGGGAGTAGAAATTGCATGCACACATAGACGTGCAGAGGATAACACAGCCAAATATATTCTAAACAGAAAATAGCCAGAGGGCGCAAAGTTTACAAAGCAAAGCAAAATAGAAAATTATACTGGAAGGTCATGTGACTAAATTTACAGAGTACCTTTCCGAAATTACCTGGATAATACAAAGGATATCTGACTAGATCTATTTTCAGGAGGCAGGCTTTCAAAAATGCCCAGGGAAAACTGAGGAGGAGACAAACCAAGTAGAAAAATATCAGCAAAGTGCATCAGACACAAACAGCTGCATTTAAAAGATGACCAGAGTAATGTCCCCCAGATGCTGGACAAAGTATTATTTTTACGTTTCCTAACTTAATACCCCATTCATTTATACTCCCACTTTATTACTTCACTCAAAGTTATTGTCTATTAGGCATTGTTCCAGGTTTGGGGGTATAATAGTGAGCAAAGCAGATAAAGACTATCCTGCCCTCCCAAAGAATTAAAAGAATCATACCACAGTGATATATGTGCACCCATGTTCATAGCAGCGCAGCTTGTGATAGCTAAAACTTGGAAACAGCCCAAATGCCCATCAACTGGAGACTGGATAAAGAAAATGTGGTTTTCTTATAAAATGGAGTACTACTCAGCCATAAAAAATGAGAAATTAGAGACATTTATAGCTAAGTGGATGCACATTGAGGCAATACTCTTAAGTGAAATCAATAGGACACACATGTGTAAATACTGAATAGTTTCTCTGGTGTGAGAAACTGAAAGTGTAAATAAGGACTAAATGTATAATAGGTCATGTGAAATAGGAAGAAAGGGGGCAAAGGGGAAGGAAGTGGGAGGGCTAGGGGAAAGGATAGAAGGGAATGGGATTAATATGAGAAAATGGAAAAATAGGAACAAAATCTTTGTAAATAGGGAGAAATGGAGGGGTTGAAGGGAGGGCTGGGCAAAGGTGAAAAACAAGAACCAACAGAGACTATGTAAAGGTGCAAATTTCCAATGATGAATGTCATTATGTTGTATACCTAAAATGTACCAATGATTAGAATGAATAATCGATAATGTAAAATAGGAAGAAAAGGTCCAAAGGGGTAGGGGTAGTGGGAGGCACAGGGGAAAGGAAAGAAGGGAAAGGAAAAATGCTGAGAAATGGAAAAAATGGAAATAAAGTCTTTGTAAATAGGGAAGGGTGGAGGGCGTGAAGGGAGGGCTAGGAATGGGGAAAAAATAAGAACCAAGATGCATTATATAAAGGTACAATTCCCAATGAGAAATGTAATTGTGTTGTATACCTACAATGTACCAATAAAAGAATTTAATACAAAAAAAAAGACTATCCTGCCCTCATGGAGTTTATATTTTGCTATTCAAAGCAAATGCCCTACATGGTCAAATGAGGTTAAAATATTAGAACAGACAAGGTTGGCTAGGAAGCGCCCAGGGCACAAGCTCAAAAGGGTTCATTAAGCAAACGTCAATCTGTTCATACTCAAGGAGAATTCATTTCTCTTGGTTGTATACCACATAAACCCACCGGTGAAGTTGAGTGAGTGAGTCAAATATTATCACCATTCCTTTCTTTTCGTATTTTGAAACACAATGTCAAAAAAGTTAAGCAGTTTCCTGAAATTACTAAATGGCAGTATACAGGAAGACTTTCTTTTCAGATTTTGAAACAGAATGTCAGAAAATTTAAATAGTTTCCCCAAATTACTAAGTGGCAGTAGAGAGGAAGACTCACCTTCAGACACTCTGAGGTCTGTCTTCTGCCTTTCCATGAGTCATATCACTGCCCAAGAAACACAAAAAGACTCAAGTGGGTTGTTGAGGCAGGAAATGAGCTTTATTTGCTGTTTCAGACCATGAACACTAGGTAGGAACACGTTAAGAATTACCTGTATTTAATGACAAAGTTTCTGACCCTTAGAAAGGAAAGCTCCCTGTATCTTTCTGTAAACTGTCACAAATGTGCTCAGTTTGGGGCATGTGCTAACATTTCTACTGCCTGGGAACTAAACCTTAATCATGCACAGGATTTTAAATTAGAGACATTTTCTTAACATGATGAGTGATCTTCAGTCTGCTCGGGACCAGAACGCATTCGAGAATATATGTAAAGCCCAACCATCAAGAGACACATCAAAACGGACACAGAAAGAATCACAACTAGTGTCAGGAAAACTCTTTTTGCTGTAGACACTGGGCCACTGTCAATGTTACCTCCATAGCCTCTGTGCAGCCAGTCGGGTGGGGACCACCCATCAGTGCAGTGACAGTGATTCTTGTTATTGCAGGTCCCCCTCATATTGCAAGTCTCAGGAAGGCAGACTCGTGGCAGGACGGATAGACTGACACACTTCTTGTGAATGCAGATCTTTCCTGCTCCACAGGCAGTGCCATCTTTCACTTCACCAATGTCAGGTATGCTCACCCCTAAGCGATGGCCGATACTCCAGCATGGGACACCACTGACATGCACGTTCTGCAAAACAAAATGGTCTCGGATATGCGGCATGTCTTCCACACTTGCACACTGAATTCTCCCACAAAAGATGTCAGACATATTACATTTCAGGTATACTGTGCCATTTATACCACAGTGGCCAAAAGTGTTTCCCTGAGAGTTGATTTCCCTATAGCAATTCTGAGGTGCACTCTGTGCCTTTTGGCCAAAAATCTCCCTGCACTGTTGGTCATGGTTATTACATTGCTTTTGATAACAGTAGGCATTTTCACTGCAGGGTATCTCATCCTGCACATGTGCATCTTCTGGGCACCAGTGGGAGGTCCCATTGCACCACTCTGGAAGGTCACATTCATTGACCTGCTCTCTGCACAGTTCCCCGGATGGCATGAATTTGCAGTCTTTGCAACACAGTCCAAAAGCACAAGCAGCTCCAGGCCTCAGAGTACAGTTCAACAAACAGCAGGGATCATGTTCACACTGCTGTATAGCTCCACAATCACACTCCTCTTCTCTTTCAACCACAGCATTCCCACAGCGATTAGGCAGAAAGACTTTTACTGGTCTTGGAAAATTGTGCAGACATGATCCTTGATTTAAAATGGTTTTCATAAAATCAACATAGCTGCAATTGGTGAATCTCTCTGCTTTTGGTATTCTGAGAGCACTCATGACGCAACCACTTTTCCCACACGAACAGAATTCCTCGTCATGCTGCATACCCAAAATATGACCCAACTCATGGGCCACAGTATTAGCAAAGAGAGACCAGGGGTCTCCTTGGAAATTACAAACTCCACAGTCAATAGGAGAACGACATATTCCTGCAACATAGGCTAGACCAAGTATGTTTATGCGTGAACTTTTTATGAAAATGTGTGCGGCGTCATGCTGTAGCTGGGAAAGCCTGGTTTTTTTCCACTGAGAGAAATCACTCCAAACCTGTTCTATACTTGTCATCTGGAAAATATTTCCTTGATTCCAAATCTCAAGCCCAATCAAAGTCACATAAGTACTCAACTGATGATACAGAGAATCCACTATATTGGCAACAAGAAACATGTCCTCTTGAACTTTTGACAAATTGCTTTGGGAGTAAACGAAGAAATCATGGTCTATCACTACAACCAGCTCCAGAAACTGTATGTGGGTCCACCAGTCACCAGCAGAATTGTTTTTCTGAACCAAGTTCTCACCGACTTCCAATTCCAAGCGCTGGCGTGCAGTTTTCTTCTCTGTTAAACCACACTTCATGCGTGGGAATTGTGTCTCATTACTGTTTAGCCTATAAACCAGATGTTCAAATGCAGCAGAGTGCCTGATGGGTTCAATTTCATACATGAGGTCATTTATTTGTAACACTCCCCGCAGTCCCCCCCAACAGGCACTGAAAACAACCAGAGACTCAAGGGCCCCTTCCACGTAACCATGATAGTAACAGTCATCGGGGATGAAGGAGTGATCCTCCAAGAGGGCATGTTGTTCTGTGTAGGTGAGTACAGGGAGGTGTGTGGAAACCATCAGCTTCTTGACCCTCATGTGAACAACATGTCTCTGGCCCCCAAATAGCAGGCTATAGGAGAGCCAGCCTGGAGTCTTTGCACCTCTGCCCCTGCTGGTCACTTTCAAGGGGGTCACCACTTCTGGAGAACTGAGACGTTGGGCGGGCCCAGCCTGGGAGAGGCTGGAAGACATCAGAGACACCTCAAGCCAGAGCAACACAAGAGTGACTCTCATGGATGCTCTATCCTCCACAGCCCCCATTATGGAACTATCTATCCCATGCAGAAGAGGACGGAGTAAAAGCCATTGCTTGTCCTGCTCCTTCTCCCGTGGTGCTTAGGGTGCAGGGCTGACCTTTACGGATCTGTGTCCTGGCAGAACTGGACTGTCACAGCTGCAATGCTAAAGGCGAAAATGAAAATAAAAGTGAGACAGGTGGTAGAGTTGAGTAAAGAAGTCAGGGAAGAAAAGGAATGGAGTGATTAAAACTTGAGGAAATCAAGAGAATTATTTGGATTTGCTCTTAATAAATGGGGGTGGAGAGTCAGGAGGGCAGAGATGAGATAAAGCGGGGCTTTATGTTGATAATGGTTGACATTGGAAGATGGGTGCTTGTACAAGTATCTACCTTATACAGATAAAATAAAATTGTTTGCAATAAAAAGTTAGAGCAAAATTAGAGAGCCTCCAGAATAGGGCGACTTTGGCGGACACAGCATTGCTTTATGCCTGTTGTCCGTGCACAACTATTGAAAGTGTTTCATTTGTCGACTGGAGACATCAAAAATAACCACCGTTTTAGGTCAATTTGCATCAATGTCATGCTTTACGTTAGTTTTTTCTATATTTGCTGTCTCCTCATTGTATTCTCCTTTATTCATATCTTGATTAGACTGCAAGTCCTTGATCACATCAATTATCACTTTCACTCGTTTTAGTATCTTCTAAAACATCTTGCATAGTTCTGTGTACAAAGAAAAATAGAAAAAAATACAGAGGTAGTGAAGTACCTATATTCATGTTTGATTACAATTATTAGAAAAGGAAACAAATTCATAAAAATCTGATGTCTGTTAAGCGTATTACTATTGCGTATACCCAAGTTAGCTAAAAATTGTAAGGCAGTTAGACAGGGTTGGGAATTGAGCATAGATGACAATTGAGCCACATTCACTGGTTAGCATTGTAGAAAGAGCAAAGGTACTGCACCCACCTACTTCCCCTGGGGATAAACAGCGGTGATTGATATTCTAAATAGGCCTCAATCTTCCTAGCCCATTTCCCTGTTCATTGCACACATGCTTGCTGCACAACTAACTTCCCCATTTGATCCCCATTTAATCAATATTACCGGGGTGACTGTACTTGTACTCTTATTAGTTGATCATAGTTTTGTCCCACCTTACACCCACCTTGTGATTTCTCATTGGATCACATTAGTTGACTGTAGTTTTGTCCCACCTTGAACCTGCCTCACCTCATGGCTTTGCTCAATAAAATGCCTTTGAGAAGCAGAGTGGACAGGCAATTCACTTTCCAGTCCCCTTTCTAGAAGCCATCTTTCTCTCAATAAATTTTTCTACTCTTAACCTCCATTGTTCCTAGAATTCAGTCCTCAATTTTAGAGAACGACCTCGTAGTTCAGATATCTAGCAGGTTGGGAGTTATATTTCCCTTGTTTGGATTATTTTGCTTGCTTGGATCACTTGCTGCCCTGTATCATTGGGAGGACAATGTTGTTGTAGTAGGAAGATATAAAAGAGAAAAGGCAATGCCTTCAGAAGGAAAATTGAGATTCCATGCATCTCAAAGGCCTAGGGGAAAGAAATGGTCTTATTAAGGCAAAGGCATCAAAGTGCCTGCTATTTTGTTTTTATTTATTTATTTATTTTTAGTACATGTTTGCAGTACATGCAGTTTACAGTCATCTTGGGGAGTGGGTACATGTATGTAATACAACTTATTTCTGTTTTTAATCCCCCTTCCTCTTCCTCTAATTCCCCTTTCCCCATTTTCATTGTTGATATTATTAAGTTCAGCTCGTGGCGTATATGGCGTATAATGTTTATATTTATGGAGGTTATTAGGCTCCTGTACTTGGCATATCTTTATTCTACTTATTTCTCCTTCCCCTCCTCCCCTCAGTCTCTGGAACCCCTTCCCATATGCAATATTGTGATAGCCAACCTGACTCCATTTTGTGCCGCATCACTGTCCCCCTCCTTTCTTGGAAGTCCCCTGGCTTGATGCATGACAGACCACCACATCCCATTTGGTAGAGCAGTCTGCAGCTATGTTATCTGTATGACCTTGTGAACAGAATACTCCACACCTGTGTCATATTTTGTTTCAACTAAACTGTGTGAAACTTCCCCTGAGTCCTACCAACTTAGTAAAGTTCTGCTGCTGTAAAGTTCCGCTTGCACTCCCCCTCTTCAGGAGCCCTCCGCAACTAAAAAAGCCACTTAAAAGAAACCCATAAGCCGATTCCCCCGCGCCCCCCACCCCATGGAGAGTTTTTGTAGGAGCCGCTCTCCACCACCAGCAATAAAAGGACCCAAAATTGGCTCAGAGTGTTGGCGACTCTCTATAATCTCCTGCGATTGAGTATAACAATATGACCCAGCTATCCCCATTCTAGGTATCTTCCTCAAAGAGCTTAAGACATCATACTACAGTGATACATGCATACCAATGTTTATAGCAGCACAACTCATAATAGCTTAGTCTTGGAGGCAGCCTGTATGCCCAACAGATGATTGTATAAAGAAAAACTGTGGCATCTATACATAATGGAATACATACTTTATACTCAGGTATAAAGAAAGACAAATGTGAGGCATTTGTAGGAAAATAAGTGCACCTGGAAAATACGATATTGAGGAAATAACCCAGACATAAACGCTTAAATGCCATATGGTATCTCTTATTTGAGTAAGGCAAAGTACAAAGAGTTAGTACCTGCTCTTTTAGAATTGCCAGGGAAGGGTCCCAGTGTTTGCTCAAATATATTTACTGCCAGTTTTTGAAAATGGGGAATTTTTGTACCTGGCATACAGTCTGCCTGGCAACACGTAATCATTTCTTTCCTTCATCATAACAGAAGGACTTATATGTTCAGAACAAAGAAAGTGCCAGATGTGTCAGGTACTAGGGAAAGAAAATAAAACAGAACACTAATAGTGGTTTGGTGCAGAAACTTGGGGCAATAACAAAAATAAGCTCTAGGGGCCTGTAATATTGAATTCAGTACTTTATTTTGAATATATTAGGAAGAATTCTTTTTATATGCTGAAGAAAATGTCCATAGATTTTGTCATCATCTCAACTAACTGACAAAAATGAGAGTAAATAGCAACAAGACTAAAAACATAGTAAACAGACATTTATTATATTTTATATTGCAAATCAGATTAATCCCAGGCTATACACTTGATGCTTCAGGGGTCCTATTATTGGGTAGACCTCCATAAAGACTCCAGGAAGGGCTCAACAACACATTTTATGAAACTCACCGATTATAATTCATAAACGAGAGACTTGATAAAGGTTTTCTGAAATTTGATAAAAAAGTATATAATTATTGTCCTTCCTACTAATAACAAGTTGGGACACTGAATTTTTTTCTAAACAATGAAAAAAAACTCCTTGGATATGCCATCAACAATACTGTATAACAAAGTAATTCTCCTAAAGGAGGTAAATGAAGAATCAATTTAAAAGACGCCAGAGAAATGCATGACACAAGTGTGTCAGGACTTGATTAACATAAATATTGGGGATGTTCACATTTTGTGATGTTTATGATGCTTTCAACATTTAAAAATTTATGATTTCTTATGATTCCCTTGTTATGCTAAATAAACATTCTTTTTCATACTTTTTACATTTGAAATTTTATGTTCTTTCTCTTAAACTGGGTACCTCATCATAAAGATGCATCACGCCTAAAACCTTGATACCATCTCTGACTGTGAGAAAGCGTATTGACAGAGTAAATATAGTTTCTCATAAGAACAGAGTTAGTTTCTCATAGTATGTATAATCACACTTTTGTGAAGCTTTGCAGAGGAGATATGAAAAATAAAGATGCCTAACCAAGGGTCGATCCAGTCTTGAACTCTGAATCCATTTCTAGTGCATGCTCCATTTTCCCTGATTCAAGTTCCGCTCCACCTCCATACAACTTCTCTTTTTTGATAGCAGATTGGGGTGGGGGAGAGGGAGAGGGAGAGGGAGAGGAAGGAGAGGGACAGAGGGTTGGGAAGAGGGAAAGATGGAAGCAAGGAAAGAGGGAAAGGGGGAGAAGGGGAGAGGAAGAAGGGAAGGAAGAGAGGGAGGAGAAAAGGAGAGAGAGAATAAGAGAGAGAGAACAAACTATACCTTCCACCTCTTGCAGGAAAGCTGGGTACATCGACACACCTTAGTAAACATGAGCTCTGACAGAAATTACTGCTCACTGAAGGCTCTGTCCAGGAAGCCTCACACTTTGTGGTTCAGACTCTAGCCTCCTGCTCTCAGCGGCCCACAAAAGCAATGCTAGGTCATTCATCTTGCACCATCTAACTACACTAACTTCTACATTTCTTTCTTTCTATTTTTATTTTTTAATTTTTAAATTTAAATTTATTTTAAATTTTTTTTCTTTTTGTTTTTTAAGACAGGGCCTCCTCTCTCTGTAGTTCAGACTGGCCTTGAACTCACTATGTAACCTATGCTGGCCTTGAACTCCCAGAGATCCACGTGCTTCAGCTTCCCAAGCACTAGGGTTACAGGCGTGGACCACCAGGCCCAGCTCACATTTCTTATTAACCACTTTTCCACAAACTTCAAAGGCTTTGGCATCGAACTGATAAACGTCTCCACTAAAAATCTTAACTCTCAGCTGGTGTTAGCAAGTAAACACCATCTGTTTTTTGTTTTTGTTTTTGTTTTTTGGTACCGGGGATCGAACTCGGGTCCTTGAGCTTGCGCAGCAGGCGGCGAAACTATAGCTAAATCCCTGGCCCTAAACACCTCATCTGAAAATCGAAAGGTTTTAAAATTTTCTTTAACTTCTTCAATTCACCGTCAATGCGATTCTGTGTACTCATTCATCGCTATAATCTCTCAAAGAATAAACGGTTTCTAGGATTTTCCCCCTTACAAACCTATCAGGATCAACACTTATTTCCATCTCTCTTCTACCTCTCCATCTCAGTCTCCGTGGAAAAGTCATCCTCCTCCAGGATGTAACTCCTTGCTTTCTCGTCTAGAGCACATCTATCTCCTCCTCGAGGACTGGTTCCATCAATGTTACCCACTCACTACAGTATTTTTATGATTTCCTGTTTTAACTGGCAGTTAGGTTAGCCACCTAATTCACCCCGATTTCCCAGGAACTATCTGGCACTAGCCCACACAGTCCCCATAAAACTCAAATGGTTGGTCACCCTATTCACAATACTCTACTCTCTCCCCATGCTCAAATCATTCACATCTTTAAAAGGAAAATAAAACAAAAATTAAGAAATTTTATTGTATCCTAGACATTTCTCTGGACACCAGCTTATGCATACAACCAAACTTAATGAATAACTAACTTACCAGTAGAGAAAACAGTACTTTCCATTGCCCTTTCTGTCTCTACCTGGTTGGTATGATCCTTATCAACAGAGATGTGTAGTTGAGACCACACAGAGCAAAGACAAACATAAGCCCTCACCCTTTTGTCTTTCACGTGACTAAGTTCTATATTTGGCTGCCTAGCAACAAAGACCTCTCACCTCCACACAAATAGTAACTACCTCTCCAGGATACCTTGTTCTGTCTCTGCCATTTCTATACAGCTTTATTTCTACCTTCACTATAATTGGAATTAAAGAGCCTACTCAGCTCCATCTTATGTTCCCCTACACTTTTTTCAGTACATGTTTTCAGTTCATAATGTTCACACTCCTCATGGGAAGTGGGTACCTGCACATAACACATATTAACTTCAATCCCTTCTCTCCATCTGTCGGTTCCTTTTCCATTCTCAAAAAATTTCTCTAGCTATTTCTTATTATGTCTTTTATTTTGCTCTTTATCCATGTTTTTAATTTTTCACATAAGAGAAATGAATATTTAAACTTGTGTGTCTGATTTCACTTAACATTATGGTCTCAAGGTGCATCCATTTTCCTACAAATGATACAAGCTTATACTTTTATGGCAGAGTAGAACTCTGTTGTGTATAAATACCACATTCTCTTTATCCATTCATCTACTGGTGGATGTATAGGCTGCTTCTAAGATTTAGCTGTTGTGATTTGTGCTGCTATAATTGTGGAATGCATGCATCACTATAATATGATGTTTTAACTCTTTTAGGAATATCTGGGTCAAATGGAATTTCTTGTTTTAGTTATTTGAGGAAACTCTATACTGATTTTCATAACAGTTATCCAAGTTTACATTCCCATCAATGGGAAATGAAATGGCTCATCAGCATGTGTTCTCATCTTATTTCTTGGTGATAGCCATTCTTTCTGGAGCAAGAAGAAATCTCGGTGTTGCTTTCATTTCTCTAATGACCAGAGATGTTGAAGATTTTATCATGTACTTATTTTCCATTTGCCTTTCTTCTTCGGAGAAATGTCTATTCATTTCAGATGCCCATTTTCTTTTGGGAAGTTAGTTTTTTGAGTCCTTTATTTATTGTAGATATTAGTCTTGTCTGAAGAACAGATGGCAAAAATTCTTTTCCTATTCTTTAGGTTGTCTCTTCATTCTGTTGGTTGTTTCCTTTGCTGTGCAGTAGCCTTTTAATTTGATATTATCCCATTTACTGATTGTTGATGTTATTTCTTGTGCCTTTGGGTTCTGCTCAGAAAGTCCTTGCCTTTGCCTATGTCTTCAAGAGTGTTAACTATTTTTTGTCTTCCAGCAGATTGTTTCTGATTTAATATTTAAATGTTTGACCCATTTTGACTTTAGTTTAGTACATGGTGAGATATATGAGTCTAGATTCAATCTTCTGCACGAGAATAGCCAGTTTTGCCAGCACCATTTTTGAAGAGGCTATCGTTCCTCCAGCATAAGTTTTTGGGCAATTTGTCAAAGATCAAGTTGCTAAAAGTCCTTGGAGTTGCTTCTGCATCCTCTACTCTGTTCCACTGATCCACGTATCTATTTTATTTACCAATACCATCCTGTTTTTATCATTGTAGCTTTGTACAATAACTTGAATTCCAGGATACTGATGCCTTCTGCTGTGCCCTGTTTTGGTACACATATGTTTATAATTGTTATCTCTTCCTTTTGAATTGGCCCCTTTGCCAATACGCAGTGACTCTCATTGCCTCTTTTGATTAGTTCAGCTTGAAATCCACATTGTCTGAAATTATGATAGCTACTCCTGCTTTTCTCTGGGTTCCCACTGCACAGAATATTGTTTTCCATCCTTTGATTTTTTACATTTGTATTTCATATTGTTGGATTTTGTTTCTTAATACATCCTGCCAATTTGTGTCTTTGGATTGGGACACTGAAACCATTCACATTGACAGTGATTAATGAGAGGTTCTGACTTATTCTTGTCATTGCATTATTTTCCTTTTTTTTTTCTTTCTCCTTTCTGCTTAACTATTCACCCTGCATGGTATTCATTCCATTAGCTTTATTTATTTATTTATTTTTGCATTATTGGCTTCATTGTCTCATTCTAGGATATCCTTGAGAATTTTTTGAAGTACTGGTTTGGTGGTCATGAATTTCTTCATGTGCTCTTTGTCATGGAACTACCTGTTTTTCCATCAATTCTGTTGCTGTGTTTGACTTCTGGTATTTTGACTATGCTGTGGCATGGAGAGGTTCTCTTTTGATAATGGCTACTGGGGGTTCAATATGCATCACTTCTCTGTATATTTAATTCTTTCCCTATATTTGGAAATTTTTGTTATTATTTCTCTAAATAGGTTTTATATGCCCTTTGTGCTGTCTTCTGATTTTTCACTTATTCCAATTAATCTTACATTAGTCTTCTTTGCATCATCTAGCAGCTCTTGAATGCATTTTTCCTGTTCTCTTGTTCTTTTTAAGGTATCTCTGAGAAAATTGGTCTTTGAAGGCAAGCCTATAATTCTGATAGTCTGTCCCTCACATCAATTGCAGCTGCTGGCCATACTTTCAATATAATTTTTAATCTCTTCGATTTCTGTTTGGAACCATCTCATGGACTCGAATTCTTTGCTCAACTGGTCACTCTTGTTCTCTATCATCTTGTTTAGCTCAGGTAGCTTTCTATTAATGTGTTTGGTAAGCCCCCTGATCATTTTCTTTAATACCTCTATCATCTATTTTGTTATATCTTCTGTAAGCCTGCTGAGCAATTTGATTTGTTTTTTCATCTCCTCCACTATCTTTTCAAATAATTCAGCCATGCGGCTTTACTTTTATCCTCCTTGATACACCATGAAGTGGCTTTATGGGAGTTGGGAGTTTTTCGAGACATTTTGTTGCCTTGTCTTCCCATGTTTCTATTATTTTGTTTCCTTGTTTTGTTTTGTGTTTAGATTTGGGGTTGCTTCTAGCAGAAAGACTTTGTTGCTAGTACGGAGATATCTTTATAGTTAGTCTGCTTTTCAGTGATTCAGCAAAGGCATGGTTAACTATATTCCTTTTCTAATGTCCCAAGATCTGACTACGCCCATCAATTTGGGAAGGGGTATGCAGTTTAATTGGCCAGCACTCCAAGAATGGACCACAGTATTGTTAATGTCATCCAGTTAATCTGGGTATTGGCATACAGAAAAAACTTATCAGTAGCATCAGTTATGCAACCCTGGAAATACTGACATACCATAAGAGCCAGTACTGTATCACCCTTCTCCTTAGGGGAAAAACAATCTATATAGTAGAAACACTATGAAAAAACCAAATATTAATGTACAGACATTTAGATATCTACTAAACGTGACAACTATACCTCTATGATGATAGAAAAAGAATTCAATAGTAGTTACATAGAATCAATTATCTAAAGGTTAGTAAAGTTTAATGTTTATATTAGTAGTAGTAGTAGTAGTAGTAGTAGTAGTAGTAGTAGTATTTTGTACCAGTGATCGAACTCGGGACCTTTTGTTTGCTAGGTAGGCACCGGTAATGTTTATATTATTAAAGACAAGGGGTTGGGAATGAGAAAATTCAAGAAGACAAATTTGAAAAATTAAACAAGGGGAGATGAAAAGGAGGAAAGAAAGGTGAGACAAAGCATCCTATTAAGAATTAGAAGGATATTTATAGAATTAGATAAAAGTAGCCAAAAGAGAAAACAAGAAATAGAAGGTAAAAGAAAGGACAAAAAATAATGTGGAGAGAAAAAAATTAAAAGAAAAACAATTAAAAAGAAATAAAATGAGAAAGAAAAAGAAGAAAAAAGAAAGAATGAAAATGAGTCCATGAGCAGGAAGTTTTGCTTTCTCTAATTTTTTTTTCTTTTTTTTCTTTTTTTGTAATGGGAATCACACTCAGGACCTTGCACTTGCAAGGTAGGGGTGGTGCCACTGAGCAAAATCCCCAGCGCATCCTTCTCTAAATTTTTGAATGAATGGTTCCTTTCTAGGATCCACAGTTTTGGAGCCTAGCAAGTCAAGATATTTTCCACCTAGCCTTATGCCCGTGGGTTTGTGAGCTGTGTCCCCTATTCCAGAGGCCCTGTTTACCCCAGGATGTGGCAGTGTCCATGCCAAGACATATCCTTGCTCATGTTTGTAGATAGGGAAGGCAGTCAGACCTCAGCTTTGTGCTGGATATAGGCAGCATGACAAGGGTTTAGGTACTGAATGCCAGCAGGCATTTTCAGACCCAGCCACTTCTGTGCACAACTCAAGCCAGGCCTGGCTTCTCACCACAGGGGATGGGACCTGGCCCAAGCTTAAACTTCTCATGGCATCTTTTTCTAGCCTGCTCCCCGTCTGCAGTTGTCTCCCATGGCCACCTCTTACCCAGTCACTGTGAGAAAGTAACACTGGGAACTCTGAAGTGAAGTTTTGTTGTTGTTCTGAGTCCCAGATTTAAATAATGAACTCCTTCCTGAAATGGAACCTGATTAAGCACTGTCTGGCAAGATGGGTGGTACCTGGGTTGGAATCCTTTTTGGCTGCTGTCTGCTATCCAGAAGAATGTGCTCAGAGCAAAACCCTATGTTGTTCTTGCAGTTCAAAATGGCCATGTGCTCCGTTGTCCTTTCTCCCTTGACCTCCTAGCCCTGAGCATTTACTTAGCTTTTGGGGAGTGAGGTTCTCCTCCTCATAAGCCATGAGCTGGAGCCAGGGAGAAAGTCCAAATAGTTTCATTCTTTTCTCTGCAGTAATGGAGCATCTTTCCTACTTCTCTGAAGCTTCTAATTTTTTTCTGTCAGTTCCTTCCCAATTCCCAGTGATCTACTTCAGTTTTTAAATTTATTTTATTTTATGTTTTTGGACCAGCAATCAAACTCAGGGCCTCGCACTTGCCAGGCAAGCACTTTGCTGCTAAGCTACATCCCCAGCCCCGCCTTTTTCTTTTCACCAAGTTATTTCCCAGCATCTGGATTCCAGATCTCAGATGCTGAATTTTGCTATCCATCAAGCACTCCACTAATTCCTTCCCCTAGGCCTGTTCCCCTAAGATGTCGATTGACTTCTACTTCAGACTTGTTCATGCTGTTGCATTGGCCTTGACTGTCTAATTACTTTTCACTGCTGAACTGAATTCTTATAGCAACTTTTACAAGAGCAAATCAATTATAAAATCTTTTTTTTGGGGTATCAGAGATCAAACTCGGGTCCTTGCACCTGTGAGGCAGGCGGCAGAACCACTGAGCTAAATCCCCGGCCCAATTATCAAATCTTTTTCCAGAAACCTAGCCTACATGAATGCTCCAAACCAATCTTTATATCAATAATAATAAATGTATTTGTGGATTGTAAAATTTATACTTTTGCCATTTTGTCTTTCATATATAAATTTTAAAATTATACCTTTTTTGTTGTACTGGGAATCAAATTCAGGACCCTGGACTTGCAAGGCAGGTGGCGGTACTGCTGAGCTAAATCCCCAGCCCAAATTACACCTTTTATTATAGCACGTTTTTGAGAAAAATATCCTCGAAATGGGTGGTCAAGAATTAATAGTATAGTGCCTGAGACAATATATAATCTATGAGTTTAAGTATATACAACTGCATATAATAAACTCAATAAAATGCATATAACTCAGTAAAATGTGAACTCAGTTTTTCATATTACTATACTGCATTGATTCATTTAAAAATGTCTGATATCCATAAATGAACTTCTGTCTTACAGGTAACACTATATTCTATTTGGGGTTACATAGAAAATGCAGCTTTTACATTACTTTGATTTCATAAATGTTATTTCCCGCTGATTGGAATGGTCCTTGTTGATTTTGTACTGTTTTTCAAAGAGCTCTTTCCCTCATGGTATTGCTAACATCCTTTTTTTTTTTTTTTTCTACTACCAGGGATTGAACTCAGGACCTTGTGCTTGCGAGCCAGGTGTGGTGCCACTGACCTAAATCTCTGGCCCTAACATCCTGTGTTTGGTAGTTTCCTTTTATTTTTTTTATTTTCATTTTCTTTAGTAGTTTCCTTTTTAAAAAGATTCTTTTCCAATCAACCTTGCCAACTACCAATTTACCTGGTACATGCAGAACTCCGTGAGATAACTATGAATTTTAAGTATTGTACATGACAGTTTCCCTTCCATTTCCTCTCAGTAAAATGTTCTATGATTCATACTAATCTCCTCGGAAATCTGCGGAAGTTCCTTTTCCTAATCTGTTCTCTTCATCTGGTCAGAACTGGAGACTCTGTCCAATGAGAGGTAGCTATACACAAGTTCATCTTCAGCTGAACTGAGGGAATAAAATCTCCTCCTGTGCTAGTCATCAAAAAAAAAGAAACATATCCCAAGAAATGAGACAATTGGAAAACACATGAGTTCAGTTTTGGAAAAGTTTAGATGCAAGCCAGTAGCAGCGCTACTACGCAGAGCAAAGAAACTCTACCCAAGAACAAAGATAACCAAGGAAAAACAGAACAAAGAGTGACCTGCAATATAGAGGTGAATAAGTAATGGAAGCTTCCAAAGCAGTATGGCTTGATCTCTCTAGCGTTAGGAAGGAATCACATTTGTTTTTCTTTTTGTTCTTTTTTTTTTTTTTTTTTTTACCATCAGCATGAAGGACTTCTTGTTCCACACAAGATAGACACACTTCTATTTGTCCTGATAGGTACAAATAAAAAATACAGTAACTTATATAGAAAGAGAAGAGCGTTCAGAAGGTAGGGAAGAGAATGCAGACCAGCTTGTAACCTTGGGAACTTCAGAATAACATGGTGATGTCTTCCTGGGTTTTATTTTACCCTCATTGCAATCTGGAGAGGCCTGTGAGCCTGCAATGCCCACAAACACAGACCAAAAACTGGTCCAGTAAAGTTTGCTCTCAATAAAACAAAGATGATAGGAAACAGAAAGACAGACTGTGCAGAGATGGGAGGTGACCTGGGAATGTGGGGAAATGGAAGAAAGGGGAAGGGAAGGGGAAGTAACACAAATTAAGATGCAATATGTGTATGCACCAATTCTCCACAATGAATATACTTATCATGTATCACAAACATATTCTAATAAAATTTGTTTAAGAATAAGCATAGTAAAATAACCCAGAAAGCCAGAAAGATCTTTCTTTTATTTTCTAAAATCATTGTGATGTTTTTCTCTTTTGGTTTTATTATTCTAATCTGAGTGATTCTAGATGTCACATAGAGACTCAAAAGAATTCTAATTTTATGGAAGTGCTTTATAAATGTGCATTATATAAATGTGAATTTCATTGCTAACTAGTTTCCATCTTACTTGATTTCTAAATTATGCAAGTAGAATATTTTTGTGGTTATAATTTAGAGACTGTCTCGCATCCATCCACATGCCCCATTTTCTCTCCTCTTCTGCCAAGCCCGTGTTTTTCTCTCCTGGGCAACCCTGCTGCAGGGAGTACCAAACAAGGACCTTAATGGACTGTTGTAGAGCCAGGCTTCAATGCAGTGATTTACAGATGAAGCTCATCTGGTAGTGAGTTTCCTCATTGCACTGATTCCTTTCCTTAATGTGCTGTTTTTCTGGATTATTTGGGTCATGGTAGCTACACAGCCCATCCCAGGGGAAAACAAGTTCTCACCTATGGCGATGTAAAAGCACAACTTTTCTCTACAGAGCAAGGGACAGGCTCCCTCCAGTTATAAGAGAACTTACTAAAGCTTGATGTAAAATAAAGTCTGGGAAATATTGTCAAAGAAAAAAAAGATTACTTTCTTCAGCGAAAGATCTAAGAGAGGAGCAGTTGGGCTTGATAGAAAAAAATGTCAAAACAACCATCCTTCCCTACAAAAATATTACAGAAAAATTTCATCCTCATATGCAACTTCCTAAGCAAAGTCTATGTGGAGTTAGACTTCCAAACTCACCTGGATACAATGAGATGCCTCCCATCTTCCAGGGGGGCTGTAAGAAGAGTTAGACAAGATCTAAGATTTTTCCCATGACATGAAGGGATGAGGTCTTCATTCTAATGTCAGTGCAGGCCATTTGGGCAGCAGTAATGTCATTCTTTAACTTCCTAGCTATGGTAATATCTAGACAACAGATATGAGGTAGCACTCACCACCAGCAGAGCAACAGAAACTGAATAAAGAATCTGCATGAATGCTACCATCTACTAATAGAAAAGCAATACAACTGTCCCATTAATGGTGAAACATCAGAGTCTTGGTAAGAGAATGACATCTGGAAGCACCGCCCTGGGCCTCCAAGGAGGAGCCCAGGAGCTGAGCCTCATGGGTGGAGCAGCAACACCCCCTACCCCCTACCTCTGGCCGCTGGGCCCCAGAGATGCCTGGATCCACATCGCAGAGGTGCAGGGGGTCATAAACAACATTGTTCTGAGCTCTAGAAGATAGAGCAGACATGAACAACAGAAAGAGGGCCTCTCTGAGGCTCCTCGATGAAAACTGAAGCCCAGTGGAAAAGTGAAGAAAATTTCTGCAACACTGTACTTGGTAAGTTGGAGAGATCAGCACCTCGCATCAGAACCTGGACTATCTTCAGCAGAAGGGCAGCTGGAACCTGCAGTAGAATCTTGCAGAGTTCAACCCATCAGGTCAGGGAGCTCAACTTGGGCCTTGCAGCCAGAAATCAGCCCTAGCCTCAGGGGACTGCTGCTGGTTTGCTGAGACTAATTGACTTAGATCTGAACACTGCTGCCCACCTTGTCTACTGTGACAGCAGAGACATACCCTGAAGGAGGCCCTTCATTTTTTGTTTTTTCTTTTCAAATCTATTTTGTTTCTCTCTTTTGTGTGTGTTTCTTTTTTTTTTTTAATTTTATTTTACTGGTACATTTTAGGTATACAACATAATGACATTCATCACTGGAAATTTCTACCTTTACATAATCTCTCTTGGTTCTTAGTTTTCCCCCTTCCCCTGCCCTCCCTTCAAACCCTCCATTCCTCCCTATTTACAAAGACTTTGTTTCCATTTTTTCATTTTCTCATATTAACCCCATTCCCTTCTGTCCTTTCCCCTACCCCTCCCACTTCCCCTTCCCCTTTGCCCCTTTTCTTCCTACTTCACATTATCTAAGTTTTAGTCCTTATTTACACTTTCAGTCTCTCACTCTAGAGAAACTATGTGGTATCGACACATGTGTGTCCTATTTATTTCACTTGAGTATCACCTCAACGTGCATCCATTTAGCTATAAATGTCTCTAATTAATCATTTTTTAGGGCTGAGTAGTACCCCATTGTATAAAAAAAACACATTGTCTTTATCCAGTCTCCAGTTGATGGGCAATTGGGCTGCTTCCAACTTTTAGCTATTACAAATAGTGCTGCTATGAACATGGGTGCACATATATCACTGTGGTATGATTCTTTTAATTCTTTGGGGAAGATACCTAGCAGAGGAATACGTGGGTCACATGGGACTTCTAGTCCTAGTTCTTTGAGGTATCTCCATACTGATTTTCAC
>NW_004624734.1:30648550-30664991 GCF_000247695.1 Heterocephalus glaber | reverse complement strand
CAGGGGAAGGGGAAAAAAATAAGAACCAAGATACTCATGTAAAGGTACAAGATCCCAATGATGTATGTAACTGTATTTTATACCTAAAATGTACCAATAAAGTTAATGGGGGGGGGGAGAATCAAAGAAGATACTGATTACATTAAGTGTAACATAGATGAGTTTGGAATGTTGTAGGACTTTATCCAATTTAAATTGTGTATTCGGTGCTCTGTTTGGTGTGGTTTCTTTCTCTAATCACATTACATGTGAGATTTATCCATGCTCTGCACCTACCAGAACTATGTCATATTATTACTGAGGATCATCCCACTGAATAAATACATCATTTTTTTTAACCATTCACCTATCAAAGACAGGTTCTTTGTTTCCAGTCTGTGGAATAAATGTAAGAGCCCTTATGAACACTAAGAAGACAAAGCATTTAACCGCCTAGCACTGAAATCTCTGAATCATAACATAGACAAGGTTGAACTTGATGTGGAACTTTGTTTCATGTCCTAATTTTTCTTTTCATGACAACTGTTTAGTCTAACATTCCCTCAGTGACCACCCAAACTCCATTCAATGATCATAAACTTTAAAAATTCCTAGAAAAATGAACATCCTCTTACACTCTTAGTAATGTTGAGGGTCCATCTTTATTAATGCTGAATCTTTATCTCATGAGTTTGTGAAAAATCACATCCGTCATAAAACTGTGTAAAACCAACTTATTCTTCCCCTTGTATGACTTCTCTATTGTTTACAAGTCCATTTTCAATTACATGGTAATCACCTGCCTCACTCTAGTTTGAGGGAAAAAGTCAGAACATTTCCCATATTGCATCAATTCCACTTATCCTTTGGCCATGTAGAACTTCTATTTAGGTATGGAGTCACTTCAGCCCAGGTATACACTACTTTTCCAAGTAGCTGCCACTTTCTCCTTTCCCCAGGGGCCCCACCTTAAGGTGGTCTCCAGCGCACTGACACACAGAAAACCTTGACGAGCACACCTTTGTTAGGTAATAGACTAGCCCTGCCCCTCCCTTGGCCAAGCCTACAGCCTCACTCTGCTCTCCCCAAAACAGCCTGATCAGAAAGTTGGTGTCTGAGGAACAGCCTCGGCTGCCTCCCACTTGACTACACTGGCTTAGGTCCAAGGCTCCCTTACTCATGGGGCCTCCCTGGGCCCAGAATTTCCTGACAGGTGCTCTCTGCCTGCCTGTGTTCTGGGCAGTCCTGTGCCCTGCCTGCTGCTCCCATGACCCACCAATATGGCGCTTCACTTCCTCCGAAGTTTTGATCCCCAGGAAGGAGCCCCACAGAGTGGATGGAAGCAAGATGCCAGACCAGCTCTCCTACAGCATGCGCTTCCGCGGCCAAAGACACGTGATCCGCATGAAGCTCAAGAAGAACTTTCTGCCCAGACACTTTCCTGTTATTACCAACAATGACCAGGGGGCCATGCAAGAGGACTACCCGTTTGTCCCTTGAGACTGTTACTACTACAGCTACCTGGAGGGGGTTCCTGGCTCCACAGCCACGCTGGACACCTGCTCTGGAGGTCTGCGAGGCATGCTGCAGGTGGATGATTTTACTTATGAAATCAAACCACTGGAAGCTTCTTCCAAATTTGAGCATGTGGTTTCTCAGCTTGTGTCACAGTATGCATCAGAGGAAGATGAAAGGTGTACCATTCCAGAGGAAGAGGCAATTCAAGAACTTGAAGAAGTAAAACTTGCTGAAAGTCCAAGAGCAACCCCTGTCTATTTGTGGCGAGTACACATGAAACAGGCAAATATTCACTACACAATAAGTAACTCACTCTGGCTGCAGGAGAAAAATTACAGTCGTCTTGTAGAGAATGTAGTGATTATAAACAACATAATACATAGCATTTACAGACCAATGGGCTTAAATATCTACGTACGTGTTTTGTTCATTTGGGAACAGTGGGATTATGTAGACTTACAAACCATCCCAGTTAGACTTGCGATATCAAACTTTGGTTTATATAAACTACATGCTTGGTTTCACAAAATTCCTCATACAACTTCAATGCTTCTTACAGGACATAAAGTAGCAAACACCACTTATTTTAGTAACCCTGGAGGCCTTTGCAATGCGAATTGGGGAGCAATGTATGTGTTTATAATAAGGTATCACCTATTTCTAGGTGCATCAGTTTTGGCACATGCACTAGGTCATAACATAGGAATGCGACATGACTCTGCAGGTTGTGCCTGTTTTCGAAGAACCAGTTGTCTTATGGCTCCTGTGCCAGATCTTCATGATGTAGCAAGTAATTGTTCTTTTGAAGCATTACACAAAAGGATTCATGGTTATGATGCTTGCTTGAGTGTGAGATATCCTCCATACTATAATTTTCCTTATGTAGCTCCTCGTTGTGGAGACAGGATAGTAAATAACAAAGAGGAATGTGACTGTGGCTCCCTTAAAGAATGTACCAAAAATACGTGTTGTGGAACCAATTGTCTGTTCACTCCTGGCACTCTGTGTGACATGGGGGATTGCTGCTATCGTTGTAAATATGCTGGTCCTGGAACTATTTGCAGAGACAAGCTTGGTATTTGTGATCTGCCGGAACATTGTGATGGGAAAGTGGAGAAATGTCCTGACAACTTTTACATCCAAGATGGAACCCCATGTTCCCCAAACGCTGTTTGTATGAGAGGAAACTGCAGTGACCATGATTTGCAATGTCAAGCTCTGTTTGGATACAAAGTAAAAGATGCTTCATCTCTATGCTATGAGAAATTGAACACAATAGGTGACCGATTTGGAAACTGTGGACTTAAGCTACAGAGACATGGAAGTGTGCCTGCTCAATGTTTACCTACTGACGTTCTTTGTGGAATACTGCACTGTAGTCGTCCTGAAAATGTTCCAGGGGGAGGTGAGCACACTACATGTCATGATATAATAGTAAAAGAAGATACAGAGGAACACTGTTTTGGTTATGATGTACACCATGGGACAGAGATACCAGAAATAGCACTTGTAGTAGATGGTGCAACCTGTGGCCCAGGAAAATACTGTCTTCATCAGAATTGTACTTTTCATCAAGACTTGTATTTTGACTGTGATGTGCAGGTGTGCCATTTCAGAGGAGTGTGTAATAATAAAAAGCATTGCCACTGTCTGCGTGGTTATAAACCACCAAACTGTACAGATAAAGGACCAGGTGGCAGCGTGGATAGTGGCCCTCCACCTGACAGAGAAGAAGGTATTCGAGCCCATATAATTGTCAGTCTAAACCAGGAATTACTTCTAATTATTATTCGCTTGGGTCTTTTTCTGGCTGCAATTCTTGTCAGTGTACTTACAAAATAAAAAGAAGTATAGAAAAGAAAGTGTATCATGATAAATTTGCATGATTCTGAGTAAACATTTACGGGAGCTACACTGACAAACATCACAGCAGCATTTATTGGAAGAAATGATCAATGATCCCTCTCAGAATTACAAACCTTTTAGTGATTCTGATGTCATCTTGAAATAAAATTGTGAGGGAATAAAAATGTGTCTTTGTGTTTAAAATTCTTTTCTTTTTCTTTTAATTTTGAAGCTAGGGATGATACCTGGGAGCTTACATAGGCCAAGCAAGTATTCTGCCAAGTTATCTTCAAAATAGTGAAATAATTGCTGTAACTTCAGGCAGAGTGTGACCTGCTAGCTTGGTATTTATGAATAATATTTAATAGTTCAAGTAATGGGCTATAAACCAAAAATGGCAGCAGTGTCGGCATTAAGGCATTATAGAAGCGATCCTTAAAAGTGTCATTTAATTGTCGCCAGGGGTTTGAGACAGACTCAGCATCCTTCTCTACACAACTGCATTTAATCCGTTATTACTGGTGCAGAAACCTTCAGGGTGAGCCTTTGCAGGATTTGTTTCCTGTTTGTGGAGCTTTATCCTATGCAATGGGAGCTGATGCTGCAGGTGAAATGGTTACAGGTCACTGGAAGTGTAGGGGAGAAAGAGTAGGAATGCCAAAAGGAAAGTAGAGATGAAGATAGAAGGGAGATGGAAAAGGAGTAGGAGTATAAGAAAAAGAAACAGAAGTAGACAGAAATGAGCAGTTCCTTCAGGGTGACAGGAATATCAGACTATTAAAAAGACGTTTCAAGAGACTAGAGGCTGTGAAATAATTTTTTTGCTTGACTTCTTGGAGTCAACTGAAATACACCATCCATGGTGTGTCACCTTGCTTTTTGCCCTTATAAGAAGTCACAAAAATGCACAAGTCTGACGTGTTCCAAGTAACCAAAGGGCCACTGCACTTCAAGATTGTATGTTGTGAACTCTTACTATATTGAGAGTAAGCAAACAAAACTACAACTTTGTGCCAGACAGTATATTGGTACAGACTCGGCCAGGTGACTGTCTTGATTCAGTATTTCTATAGTAAAACAAATAGTTTATACAACAGCCTCACTTAAATTCTCTGCTCATCGAAAGAAATCAGAAAGAAAATATTGACTTAGGTCTGAAAAACAGATGGCCTAAAAAATAAAACCTGCAACTGCTGGAGACCCCTGAGGTCAGGTTCCAGTACCCACCTGCCCAGTGTACAATGCAGGCCTGAGAAAAAAATACACTGAGAGACAGAACTACGAGAGCAAAAGCAGGGTTCCAGGACGACCAGTGCCGGTGCAACCAACAAAGGCCCTGGCCAGTCCCAGACACTGACTTTTATTGACAATCAATTAAGGTAAAGGCAACAAGTGGTTTCTGTGGAAATTAATGTGAACAAGGCTCATAAAGGACAAGACAAAGCAATCTCAAATTAGGAACAGAATAGACAAAATACACGAATGTAATTAGAACATTGTTCTTGTCCGAAGGTTTAAGTTGTGGGAACAGAATTTGGGTGCGAGTTACTCTGACCTTTACATGTAGGCTTCAGCCAGACTCACTTCTCAAAAGAAGCCAATTGTGGGGTTAACTCTTTACTGCCTGCCTTGGGTATAATCAATATTACGGTCCTCTGCATGCAGCCTCCATGCTATGAACAATTAGGAAATACGAGGACTCACCTCTCCACTCAAGTAATTTAAGTTTCTTTGATACATAATATTTTTATATATATAGGAATATACATATATAATATATAGTATATATATATATAAATTTTTCCACATAGAAGTTAAAGGCTTTATTCACTTGAGACGACATCACAAATGAGAAGTCACTGGGAATTTTACAGGACAGAAAGTATAAAGAACGTAAGTAACTCTAGTTCTCATCTTAACTAAAACTTGTGGGTGGGATTTCTTTCAGTTTACCTACTCTGAGTTGGAGTCTCCAAACCCAACACAATGGTATTCTGGTAACCAAGGCTCACACTTTGTGGGGTTTTTGCCGAGTCAAGGGATGTGGCTGGTATATGGCAAAAAAGAAAGGGGAGCAAAGGGGAAAGGAGACGTGGAGCCAGAGCACTTGCCGTAATGGGCATTTTAAATCTTTTACATCCTCATCGCTGACGGGGCTGAAATATTGTCAGGTCTCCATTGCTATTTGCATTCATTCACATTACTGTTCCCCAAGGGTATTTCCAACTGCCTCCTAAATTAACCCAGTAGGTTCCACATATAATCTGCCATTCCTCTGCTGAGGATCACCAGCCTCATCTTGGCATGCTACTCAAGGTCAGTAGGTCAGTTCCCCTACACAGAATGATGACCCCTCCTTCCACCTCCTGGGGCATTGGCATGAGTTGTCTAAAATGTGACAATGCCAGCTGTAGGTGCACTGTCATGGTGGTCACGCTGTGCTCCCTGGAAAGTGCATTCTCTTTGTGGACGGAGACCTACAAACACACGGAACACACAGTTGCAGGGAAGGGAAACAGAAAAACCACCAGAGGATCATGAAGAGTGCAGATGTGCAGAACCACCCAGTTGCTCCTCTTTGGTGGTTGTTCCTATATATTCTTCCTGTTGGAAGACTCCAAATAGGAGGCTTGGATTTAACATACATATGCATCCTGAAGTATGACACTTAATCCTTTAGAGAATTATCTTGAGCTATCACTGTGCCAAAGGCTATGCCTTTGGTAGGCCATTCCTAGCAGTCAATGAGAAGAGACATTGCTATTTGATAAGTGATGCAAACAATACATCCTACTGCTACGGACCTATTTCCATATTTCGGTCACTGAAGAGTGTCTTTTGTCCCCATGCTTAATGATGTGTGGTACCATGGCACTGGCAGAAGCTCTGCAGCCAAGACAGGTTGCCGTTAGGTAAATATCCTTCTCTGCCACATGTTCCCCTTGCCATGATATTCTACCTCAGTACAGGGCCCATAGCAATGAAGTCAGTCCACCATGGACTGAAGCCATGAATCAAAATCTTTCCACTTGGGCCAGGGATTTAGCTCAGTGGTGCCACGCCTGCCTTGGAAGCCCGAGGTCCTCAGTTCAATCCCCAGTCCAAAAAAGAAAATCTTTACAAGAGCTTATTATGGCAGCCTAGAGACAGAAACACTCACAGGCTTCTCGGGGACACTTGCCATGGTCAGCAGGTACCTAGCTGCAGCGGTTGAATGAGTGCTTCTCAGTGGGAAGGCAACTTGAAAGAGAAGACACAAAGATTAAATTCAGACAGGCATGGTTAATATAAAGAACAGGGCCATCACTAGATTCTGGCAGTGCCTATGGACCAAGGTAGAGAATATGGCTTGTTGGGTAATGGACAAATCCCTCTAAGGGAAAAGGCTAACAGCTTCCAATCTACATCCAGCCTACCTGCCACCACCCAGTGTCCACTGGGCCTAGTGATCCCACTGAGACATATAACCAATGAATGAAGGACCTGCTAAGCAGCCCTCCATGGACCAGAGAACCATGGAAAGTGCAGCTAATGAGACATTCAAGAGGCAGTGGCTGAGATAGGATCAGCGAGGCTCAGTACAGATAGAGGAGGAAGGCACGGTCCTGGCTAGGGACATGGAACCAGTTCCTGTGGGATCTGTGAGACAGTGATAAATACAAGGGTTGGAAGCGACTCTGACCTGTTAGAAGCATGGGTGGAGAAAAACTTCCAGATTGACCCTGGTAGGGACTTTCTTCTGCTGATTCACAATACCACAGAAATCACAGGCTGGAGAAGACCATCAAGAAGCTGAACAACTGGAAAGCTTGTGACTGAGGGTGGAAGAAACATTCTGGATCAGTCCCTACAGAAGCTCTTTCCTGATGGTCCCAAGAAGCCACTGAAATCATGGAGCAGATAGAAACTCAGAAAACAGGAATACTGGAGTTATCTGTGTATGGGGGGGTGTCATCAGATTGGTGCATGGGACGTGGAGGTACAGCCTCCTGCCTGTCCTCTTGATACCACTGATATTGTGGACCAGAAAGAGAAGTTTGGCAGAACAGAAGCATCACTATAAACTGAAGATTCCAGGGCACTAGAGCAGTGAATATGGGGAAGGAAGTAGCAGAGCCCATGGTAGGAGCGTGATCAGAAACCTGAGGCTGAAATACAGAAGGAGGAACATGAGTACCCTGTCAGCACCCTGAGAACACCAGAGACTCCAAACCATGTATGCCTAAAGATAACAGCATAGAGAAGCCAATTGAAAATATACACCCTAATCAAAGAACCAGGATAACTGTCCTCAAACTTTTTTTTTTTTTGGCTTGAGTTTGGTCTTATTATGTATGTGTGTATGGACATAGCTATATGTATACGTTCCCTGCGGTTGATTTTGTAATGTTCCATGTGTTTAATAATATATGTCCTCATCAGTAATGATATCTAATGTTGCTTAGCTAGCAATTCAACAAATGGATATATGTATCCTATGTCTCCCCTTCCATTTATAATCTCTTCCTTTTGCTCTCTTCTTTATTTTTCCCACATGGCTTTTCTGTTTCTCAATTCCTATCCCTAAAACTTCTTCTTTCTGTTTTTTACCTTTTCCTTTGATCTTCTCCTCATTTTTATACATATGTATTACAATTAGCCTACATTTCCAGGAGGTTTGGGTTTTTCTCCCCCACCATATTTTACTACTCTCCCTGTCTTTTCCTAGTATAACAGAAGAGTATTATCCTCTCAAAGAAGTTCCTAATAAGTTGATAATACATAGGACTGGCTTCTCAAGTGTCAGTGTTACTAGTAGTTATTCTCTCCTCTCTGAATGGTGTTAGGGGTCTAAACCTAGCATTTAGAGAGACTAAGGGAGAACTCTCACAGACACAAACCCGCAACCACAAGCACATCACACAGAAAGCCACTCACTTAAAACATCCCCATGAGATAGTGGGAGATATAACCTATGCATAGAAACACAACTATAATGAGAAAATACAGAAACTGATTCCTAGAAAAGCTCCTACCTTGCCAAAACTAATCCCATAGACACTGAAGTGGCTGAAATTTCAAAGAATTCAAGAAGTTAAAAGATAAAATGATAAGAGATCAAAGAAAAACACAAGTAAGTGGGTGAAGAAAATAATTTCTAAAATGCCCAACATACTTTTAAAAAGTGCAAATAAGCAGTATGGTCCATTAGTGGTTTCCTGTTGTTTGATGAGGATGGCTTATTTGCTGAGAGGATCTCACTCAGGTCAGGCATGACACTTTTTAGTTATTACTTCCAGTATCTGTTTATTTATCTTCTCTTATCCCGTGGAGTACTTTTTGAGCTGCTTTCTAACCTCCTCTGCTATCCTTTTGATTAATTCAAGTGTATACCTTATCCTATTCTGCCCTTCAGTATTCTGTGAATTAGCTTCAGAGGAGTTGGGAGTTTGGGGAGGCATTTTTTGTTTTTTTTTCTCATATGTGTGTTGGTTTTGTGCTTTTTTTTTTTTTTTTTGGTTTTTGCTGAGGTTTATAGTCTAAAAATTTTGTTACCAGTACAGAGATCTCTTCAGTTGCTTTTCTGTGATGTAAGTTGGGCACGCGTAACTATAATCTTTTGCCACAGCCCAAAGACTCGATCAGCTTGGTTAATTTGAGAAGTGAGGATGCAGTGTAATTAGTCCAACATCCAAGCTGTCTAGGAATGTACTCTAGTATTGTTATTGTCACAAAAGTTATCTGATTATGCACTTACAGAGAGAAAGCAACAAGTATATGACCCTACCAATATTAAGCAAAACAGCCAGAGTAGCACAGCCCAAGACAGATTAGACATTAACAACCCAAAAGCATCAATTATGTTCCATCCTTAATTGTAGAGAAAAAGTCAGCAATTGTGACACAAACATTAATACAACCCAGGAAGTGACCTATAGCTAATATGTACTAAATATGACAACAAAATCTTCACTAATTCTAGAAAATAATTCAATAGTAATTCTGCAAATATAACTATCAAAAGGTTAACAAAGCTTTTCAGTCATACTATTGAAAATATGGGGTTTGGGAATGGAGGAATGCAAGAGAAAATTTAAACTATGTTCTAAGGAGAGAAAAGTGGTACAAAAGATCTTAGTGGGGAGTAGCAGGATATCTATAGAATTAGAGGAAAGTAGGAAAATAAATCTGGCAAGACAGAAAATAAAAGAAAAAAGGGAGGAAATTTAAATTTATAATCAGTGAAGCTAAGCGAGAACTATGAAAAAGGAGAAAAATTGGAAGGAAGAAGAGAAAAAAATAAAGAAGAAAAAGATTAGGAGCAAGACGGGGGCAAAGGAAGGTTACCTAAGCCCCAGGAAACTGTTGAAGAAGGAAGAAAGTGAAGAAAAAGAGAGGAAAAAAAAGAATTTCTCTGTGGTTTCAAATGTGTGGTTATCTTCTGGGGCACAGTCTCAGGGAAAAGACCAATTAAAGAAGTGTCCACGCTCTCGCTAGCAGACAAAGAAAGTAGTCAAAGCCCAGGTCTGCACTGGATACGGTCACCAAAAAGCAGGCAGTAGGAGCAGGGTTGAGGCATTAACCCCAGGGCTTTTAATTTCAAGCAGATTCAGACTAAACCTGGCCTCTGACCACAGGGGTAGGGTCTGAGTCCTTTAGCTCAAAACATTGTCTCTTGCCAGCCTCATCACAGTTCCTTGACAACACATACCTCCAGCTGCTGACTCCCACCCAATCGCTCCGAGAGTGTAAAGCTGGGAGTCCTGAAATAAAGCCAGCCAAAAAATAAGAACCAAGATACATCATGTAAAGGTACAAGTTCCCAATTATGAATACAACTGTAGTGTATGCCTAAAATGTGCCAATAAACTTAATGGAAAAAAGAAAGCCAGCCCCTGGCCACTCCCAGTCAGGGCCTTCCTTCAGAAGAAACGGCAGGCGCCAGTGCTGGAGTCACTCACCAAGGATTGTAGCTCACAGCATCTGCTGCTCCATTCCACTGATGGGTTTCTCTGAGAGCTTTTGGAGGCCTCTGCATTCATCACATCTCTTGTAGATTCAGCCCACCTTTTTCATTAGCCCTAAGTCAGGAGCCAGGGAGAAGGTGTAAACTGCCCCTTCATTTTCCCACATTACGTTATTTCTATAATTATATTATATTATTTCTATAATTTCCCACTCAATGAGTTTGTTATTGGTGTACAGGAATGCTACTGCGTTTAGGGGCTTGATGTTGTATCCTGCTACACTACTGAATTTAGATATTAGTTCTAGGAGTCTTGTGATGGAGTCTTTGGGATCTTTTATGTAGAGGGTCATGTCATCTGCAAATAATGACAATTTAACTTCTTCCTTCCCTCTCCGTATCCCTTTTCTTTCTTGCTCTTGTCTAACTGCTCTAGCTAATGTTTTGAGAACTATATTGAATAGACATGATAGTGGACAGTGGGGTATCGAGGTCCCCCATTACAACTCTACTGGTGTTCATCTAATTTTTCATGTCCATTAATGTTTCTTTTATGAAGTTGTGCATGCCAGCATTTAGTGTATATATGTTTATATTTGTCATCACTTCCTATTGAATTGTTCCCTTAACCCATATGCAGCGACCTTCTATGTCTCTTCTGATCAACTTTGGATTGAAATTCAGTTTGGCTGAAATTAGGGTAGATATTCCTGCTTTTTCCTAGGTTCCCAATGCATGAAATATTTTCCACCCACTGATATTTAATCTGTAAATTTCTTTTTGAAATAAATGTTTTTTGTATACTGCATTTTATTAGGTTTTCCTTTTTATCCATTCTGCCAATCTGTGTATTTTGCTTGGGGAATTGAGACCATTCACAATGAGTTATTACTGTGAGCTATTGACTTATTCCTGTCATTGCATTGTTTTCCTGTTGCTGATTTCTTTCCTTCTTTTTTCCTTTTGCTTAGCTGCTCACCTCACCAAGTGTACTTATTCTTTTTTTCTTTTTTAAGTATCAGCAGACATTTATTAAGTGCTCTTTTTTTTTTTTGGTACCGGGGACCAAGCTCGGGTCCTTGCGCTTGGGCAGCAGCCAGTGAAACCACTGAGCTAAATCCCCAGCCCAAGTGTACTTATTCTTATTAGACTTATTGGCTTTGTTGGTTTCATTGTCTCTTTCTAGGGTATCCTTGAGAATTTTTTGTAATGTTGGTTTGGAGGTCATGAATTTCTTGAGGTGCTCCTGCCCTGGAAATACCTTATTTCTTCATCAATTTTGAAGGAAAGTTTTGCAGGATATATCACTCAGGGTTGGATGTTGTTATCTTGCTAAGCTTGAAACACCTCTCTCCAAGCCCCCTTAGCCTTTAATGTTTGTGTTGGAGTCTGCTGTAATTGGTTTACCTTTATGTGTTATTTGTCATCAGTCTCTTATCAGCTTGCAAGATTTTGTTTCTATGATAGACTTCTGGTACTTTGAGTATAACATGATGTGGAAAGGATTTCTTTTGGCTACGGCTATTTGAGGTACTATATGCCTCACTTATCTGTGTTTCTTTCCCTATATTTGGGACATTTTTGCCATGATTTCTGTGAAGAAGTTTTTTATGCCATTTGTGGTCTTCTCCTTTTTTTACTTATTCCAATTACTCTTAGATATTAGTCTTCTTTGCACCATCTACCAGCTGTTGGATCCTTTTTTCATGTTGCCTTGATACTTTTAAAGATATCTTTAGTAGGTCTTTGAAGGCATCATTGTCTTATACTTCTGAAATTCTGTCCTCACACTGGTTACTTTTCTGACCATATTTTCAATATAATTTCTATTTTTCTGGATATCTAATAGATGCCTTTTCCTGCACTCTAATTCTTTGCTAAACTGTTCATCCATTTTTTGTACCATTTTATTTCACTCATCCAGCTTTTGATCAATCTTTTGAAAGCTTCTGGATCATTTTGGTTATTACTTCCATTGTCTGTTTAGGCATATCTTGTGTGATCCCACTGGGTACCTGTTTGACCTGTTTCCTAACCTCCTCTCTTCTCCTTTCAAGCAATTTGGTTGTGTGCTGATCCTATTCTTCCCCTTGGTTCTCTGTAGAGGTATTAGGAGTTTGAGGAGGCATGTTGTTGCCTTACCTTCTCATGTTTCTATTGTTTTGTTTTGTGCTGCTGTTTCTGGACACTCACAATGTAAACACTTTTTTGCTAGTATAGAGATCTCTTTAGTCAGTCACTTTTCAGTGATGTACTTTGGGCATGGCTAACTATTGTCCTTTGCCTCAGCCTGAAGGTTCAGCCACCTTGGTTAATTTGGGAGGAGAGGATGCAGTGTAATTAGTACAGTATGCTCTAGTATTGTTAATGTCACAAAGGTAATCTGAGTGTTGACTTAGAGAAATAGCAACAATTATGTGCTCTGGCTATATCCAAACAAATCAGCTACAGTAGGATTGTCCAAGACAAAGTGGATGTTAACGTACCATAAGAACCAATTATGTACTGCCCTTAACCCTACGGACAAAATCTACAATTTTGGCATAAACATTAAGACAACCCAGATATTGACTTATGGCTAATGTGTGGGAAATGGGACCCCTGTATATCTGCTAATGATAGCAAAGCAATCAGCAGTAATTTTATAGAGTGAACTACAATAATACCTTGGTTCACCAATACATCTCAGAAACATTTGACAAAAGTTTGCTTCATGAACTCTGCACTGGAGTATGAACACAAACATGGTAACGTTCCCCACATGAACACAAATATGGTCATCTTCCCCAGAGTCACAGAATGAATTAAGTTTATGAACTGAGGTACCACTGTATCTAATGATTAAGAAATTTTTACCATTATACTAGTAAACATATAGGGTTTGGGAACAGGGGATGTGTGAGATAAATTTGGAACCTTAAATTATATATGAAAGAGGCAAGAAAAATGGTATAAAGGATCCTATTGGGGAATAGAAAGCTGTGTATAGGGCCAGGGAATTAGCTCAGAGGCACTGTACCTGCCTTGCAAGTGCAAGGTCCTGAGTTTGATTCCTGGTACTGTAAAAAAAAAAAAAAGAAAGTTGTATATAGAATTAGCTAAAGATAAGAGAAAAAACTCATGAGAAATAGTAGATAAAAGAAAAAAGATAGAGAAAAAAGAAATTATATAGGGAAAAAAATAAGAGAAAATAATTAAAGGGATAAATGTTAAAAGAGAAGAGGAAACATAAAATAAGAAAAAAGAAATAAGAAGACAGGAAGAAGGACAAAGGTACATTCCCTAAAGCTCAATAAACTAGTGAAGGAGAAAGTTGGAAAGAAGAAAGAAAAGAAAGAAAGAAAGAAAGAAAGAAAGAAAGAAAGAAAGAAAGAAAGAAAGAACCTTCCCCCAAATGCATACATTTACAAAAAGAACGAAAGGAATAAAAGAATAGAAAAAGAAATTTCTCTGTGATTTGAATGTGTGGTTTTCCTCTGAGACCTACAATTCTGAGGCAATGTCTAAGTCAAGACATGTTCCCATACGTGCTGGGAGATAAAGAATGCAGTCAGACCCCAAATCCATGCTGGATGCAGGCCCTACCAGTCAGTAGGATTAAGGCAAAGGTGTGAATTCTTTGACTTTCAAATCCAGAGCAACTGAAGCTGGGTCTGGCCTCTGGCTGGGAGGGTGGGCAGGTCTGTGTCCTTTAGCTCAAATCTCTCAGGTGGTCTCTTTCAAGACTGATCACAGCTGCCTCTCACCCAGTAAGTGTGGGAATGTAACACTGGACCCCCTGAAGTGAACCCATCCCATGGCTGCTCTGAATCCCAGGTTCAACTGTTCAACCCTTCATTGGAATGGCATCTCACGGAAGCACTCTCTCCACGAACACGGCAGGTGTTCGGACTGGAGTCACTCCCCAGTTGTTGTCTGTTGAAGGGCTCACATGGGAGCAGAACTCCATACTCTCCCTGCAGCTCATGAACCTACTGGTCCATTCCACTGCCATGTTTCTCCTTGAAGCCTTCTGGGATCCCCAGCTTTGTCTGTGTACATTCAGTCTCCCTTTCCCATGAGCCAGGAGTGAGGAGCCAGTGAGAAAGTGCAGACTGCCCTTTCTCTTCTCTGTGTTGTATTCTGTCTCTTCAGTTTTTCTGTAGGTTTTAATTTTCCCATCAGATCCTTCCCATTCCTGGGGGTCTACCCCCCGTTTTTTTGTTCATCCAAGTTCTTTTCTTCCGATGTCTGGATTCCAAATTTCAGAGAAGCTGAGTGGTTCCTTACTACCTTTAATTTCAATAGGGCATCTATCACTTCTTGACTATTATAGGCAAAGAATTAATCTTTCAGAGTTTCAAGGTCTACATTCTATATTCAGAAATGAAATTTACTGCTTCAAATCATTGTGTTGATGAAAAGAAAGTACCCAAGAAAGGCTTATTTTGTGTTAGGCATGTAATACATGCTGGATGCTATTAGTCTCATTGTTATTCTCATTCTGTGCTAAACTTGGGGTATTCCAAAATAATGTCATTGGGTCTTTGTAAATAAGGAAGGGTGGAAGGGGTGAACTGAGGGCAGGGGAATGGGGAACAAATAAGAACCAAGATACATCATGTAAAGGTACAAGATCCCAATGATAAATGTAACTGTATTGTATACCTAAAATGCACCAATAAACAATTTAAAAAAATAATGTCTTTGGCATTTTCTCTTTAATGTTAAGTTAGTGCATCAGTGGTAACTTAAGCACATAAGTGGTTTGTGATGTAGCAAGTCTTAATGCCTTAATGTGAAGACTACAGTTGTATAAACTCACCTACAGGAGATGATGTCTTTTAAGGCACCAGCTTGGAAGTGGTAACTGAATGCTTATGAGACACCTAGCTTGCTAACACTATGATCATGTACCTCACAGCCTCTAGATTTCTAGAAATTAATTACTCTTCCTTATAAATTACCCAGTCCATCCTATTGTGTTATAACACCACTCACAGGATAAGATAGGAATTAGCACAGAGGAATGTGGAGTCAATGTCACAAATACATGAACATAGGGAAGCAGCTTTGGATCTGGGTAGTGGGCAGAGGTCTGATGAGTTTTGTGGAGCAGGCTAGAAAAACCCCAGATGGTCATGAATGGAACATTGAGGGTGATTTTAGTGAGGGACCAGATGGAGAGCATCTTAGCAAAAGAGCCTAAAATGTAGAGATGATCTAAGTGATCATGAACAGAATGTTGGTAGAAATGTGTACAATAAAGGCTTTTCTAATGAGATCTCAAAAGCAAATGAGGTATAATTGGAATTAGTAGGGTAGCCATGCTGTCATGAAGTGGCAAAAACTTGGTTCAATTGTCTCTATATAAGGACTATATGAGAGACAGGATTAGAGAGCTGTGAATTAGAATATCTGGCTATATTCTAACTCTGTAAGAATTTTTTCAAAGGAAATTCGCTAAGCCTATATCTTTGTTTGGTCATGTCTCTGTCTCTTTAACTCCTGTTGACAATATTTTAGCACAAATTTTCTTGGATTCCTGCCGCATTTTGAAGATAATTTTTTCTTGAAAAGTGTTTCCTTGGTAGTTTAAAACTGATAGTTGCATCCATGGAGTATATTCTGACAGTTTCTAGGGTTTTTCTTAGTGTAAATATTCTCCTCTTGGAATTTTTGATCTGCCAGAATACAGTGATGGAAAATGGATAGTTGCCCAAAGGACTTGCACACCTAGGGAAGAACCCCATATTCACCAGTAGCCATTTATGTGAGAGGCAACTGCAGTGATCACAATGCAGTGTCAAGCTCTCCCTGGATATCAAGTAAAAGATGCTTCATTAGCATGCTATCCAAAAGTAAAGACACAGAAGGCTGAGGTAAGAGGATTTCTTTGAGTAAAAGGCCAGCCTAGAGTACATAGTGAGACCTTGTCTTTTAAAAAAAAATTGAAGATGATAAGTGATGACTTGGAAACGGGAGGGGTGGTGGTAGGTTGCAATGAGATGAGGGAGAACACCTGTTAAATATGAAGATGAGATCACACGCTCCTAGGGCAGAGAAGCTGAGCCGGTCCCAGCACCCGGAGGGAAGCTCCCCCAGCACCACCCCAAGCTCCTAGGGCAGAGAAGGTGAGCCGCGCGAGCGCCAGAAGCACACCGCCCCCCCCCC
>NW_004624734.1:30600614-30645645 GCF_000247695.1 Heterocephalus glaber | reverse complement strand
AAGGGAAGGGAAAAAAAAAAGAACCAAGATACTCATGTAATGGTACAAGATCCCAATGATGAATGTAACTGTATTTTATACCTAAAATGTACCAAACTTAATGGGAAAAAAAAATGAGCTCAGGGGGCCGGGGATTTAGCTCAGTGGTTCTGGTGCCTGCCTCGCAAGTGCTAGGTCTCAAGTTCAATCCCTGGTACCAAAAATAAATAAATAAATAAATAAGCTCAGGACCATGACAAAATCCATGAATTCCCAGCACAGAAAAGAAATGTAAACCATGAACATCCAACATAAGAAAGAAATGGAATACATGAAAAGAATTCAAGCAGATATCCAGGATTTTAAAAACTCCACTGAAAATATTCACAGCAGAATGAGCCAATGTGAAGACAGAATATCAGATATAGAAGACAGGATTGCAGTTAGTGACCATGAAAAGAGAGATTTTTAAAAAAAATAGTAAGGGACCGTGAGAAATCAATCCAGCAGATGCTACATGATGCAAAGAAGAATAAGACCGATAGGATTCCACGAAAAAGCTGGAGAAAGTACAAATGACATAAAAAAACTGCTCATAGAAGAAATGGCAGAAAACTTCCCAAGCAGAGGAAAAGAATTTGACGTACCGCTAAGTGAGGCATATAGCCATATAATCATGATCCAAAAAAATCTACACATAGGGCCGGGGATTTAGCTCAATGGTTCCAGCGCCAGCTTCGAAAGCACAAGGTCCTGAGTTCGATCCCCAGTACAAAAACAAAAAGCAAAAAACAGAAAAAAATCTACACCTAGACATATAATAGTCAAGATCCCAAAAACCTTACAGAAGAACAAAATACTACAGGCAGTTAGAGAAAAGAAACAAATCACAGACAAAGGAAAGCCCATCAGAATCACAGCACACTTTTCGACACAAACCCTCAAGTCAAGGAGAACCTGGAATTAAGTATTTTAAGCCCTTAATGAAAATAACCTACAACCTAGACTGATGTATCCTGCAAAGTTATCTTTCCAAATCAATGGGGAAAGAAGATACTTCCATGACAAAGAACACCTGAGAAACTTCATGAATAACAAACCAGTACTCCAAACAATTATAAACAATATCCTAAGCTCGGGGATTTAGCTCAGTGGCATTGCGCACTGAGAAAATGAAAAATGAAAGCACCAACAACAGTAAAATATCATGACAGGGATAAGTCAATATGTATCAGTTATAACCATCAACGTTAATGACCTCAATTCGCTAGGCAAAAGAAACAGACTGGAAAATGCATTAAAAAGCAAAATTCAACAATATGCTGTATACAAGAAACACACTTAATACAAAAAGAAATTCATAGACTGAAAGTAAAATGATGGAAAGCAGTTCTCCATGTGAAAGGTACCAGGATAAAAGCAGGGATAGCTATCTTATTTGCAGACAACGTAGATTTCAAACCAAAACTAATTGAGAGAGACAAAAAAAGGTCACTACGTCCTTGTAAAGGGAACAATCCAGGAGAAAGGGACGACAATCATAAATATACATGCACCAAACATTAATACCCCCAACTATATAAAACAAATATTAATAGTCATGAAAAATCAAATAAGCACTAATACAATTGTAGTGGGGGACCTCAATACCCCACTGTCATCACAAATAGATCATCTAGACAAAAAACAATAACAAAATACTAGAACTGAACCAAGCTTTTGAACAAATGGACTTAATAGATGTCTACAGAGTGTTCCACCCCACAAAACCCAAATACACATTCTTTTCAGCTGCACATGGGTCATTCTCCAAAATAGACCACATGCTAGCTCATAGAACATGTTTAAGTAAAAGAAAATTGAAGTTATCCCCTGTATACTATCAGACCATACTGCAATTAAATTAGAGATCAATAACATAAGAAACCCCAAGAACTCCACAAATCCATGGAAATTGAATAACACTCTCCTGAACAACCAATGGATCACAGAGGAAATTAAAGAAGAAATTAGACAGTTTCTACAATTAAATGATAATGTCAATACAACATATAGGAATCCATGGGACACAACGAAAACAGTTCTATGAGGGAAATGCATAGCAGTGAATACTAAGAAAACAGAGAGAGCTCAAATAAACAATCTAATGTTGAACCTCAAGCTCATAGAAAAAGAAGAGCAAGACAAACCCAACAGCTTGTACAAGGGAGGAAATTATAAAGATCAGAGCAAAAATCAATTCAATGGAGACTAAGAGAACGGTACAAAAAATTAACAAAACGAAGAGTTGGTTCTCCAAAAGAATAAATAAAATCAACAAACCCTTAGCCAAAAACAAGGAAAGAAAAGGCTCAAATCCATGCAATTAGGAATAAAAAGGTTGAAATCACAACAGATTCAGCAGAAATCCACAGGATCATCAATACCAACTTCAAGAGCCTGTACTTCACTAAACACAAAACACAGGAGAAATGGATAGATTCCTAGACACATATGTATTACCAAAGTTGAACGAAGAAGATATAAAAATTCTAAAAACCCCAATTTCAATCAGTGAAACTGAAAACATAATTTAAAATATTACAAAAAGAAAAGCCCAGGTCATGATGGCTTCACTGCTGAATTCTACAAGAAATTTAGGGAAGAGCTAATGCCACTACTTCTCAAGCTCTTTAACGAAACTGAAAAGGAAGCAATACTCCCAAATTCATTCCTGGAAGCAAGAATTACTTTAATTCCAAAAGCAGAGAAACATCCAACCAAAAAAGAGAACTACTGCAGGCCAATCTCCCTAATGAACACAGGTGCAGAAATCTTCAATAAGATACTGACAAACAGAACACAGAGGGTCATCAAGAAGATCACACACCCTGATCAAGTCGGATTCATCCCAGGGATGCAAAGATGGTTCAACATATATTAATCAATAAATGTACTACAGTATATTAACAGAGTTGAGGACAAAAACCATATGATCATCTCAATAGATGCAGGAAACGTGTGTCACAAAATCCAACACCCATCCATGACAAAAAAAAAAAGCCCTACAGAAAATTGGAATAGGTGGTCTTTATCTCAATCTGGTAAAGGCTATGAAAAGCCAACAGCCAACACAACATTATACTGAATGGTGAAAAACTGAAATCTTTCACCCTAAAATCAGGAAGAAGACAAAAATTCCACTATCACCACTTCTGTTCAATACAGTTCTGGAAACATTATCCACAGCAATTAGACAAGAGAAAGAAATAAAAGGAATAAAGATAAGAAATGAAGAAGTTAAATTGTCATTATACACTGATGAGATGATACTCTACATGGAAGACCCAAAAAACTGTTAAATATCTTTTAGACTTCTTTGAGAGATTCAGTAGAGAAGCTGGATACAAAGTCAACACTCAAAAATCAATAGGCAGGGCCCGGGAATTGGCTCAGTGGTGCCGCTGCCTGCCTCACAACCACAAGGTCCTGAGTTCGATACCCAGGACCAAAAAAAAAAAATTTGCTGGGGATTTAGCTCAGTGGTTCTGCCGCCTGCCTCACAAGCGCAAGGTCCTGAGTTCGATCCCTGGTACCAAAAAACAAAACAAAACAAACATCAATAACCTTCTTCTACACAAATAACAGACTCAAAAAAACCCCACAAAAAGCAAATAACAGACTCACTGAGAGAGAAACTGAGGAAACAATTCCTTTCACAATAGCATCCAAAAAAATGAAATATCTAGCAATCAGTCTAATGAAGGAAGTAAAAGATTTCTACCTGGGAAACTACAGGACTCTGAAAAAAGAGATCAAAGAGGATATAAGAAAATGGAAACACATCCCTTGTTACTGGATAGGAAGAACTAATATAATGAAAATGGCCATACTTCCAAAACTGCTATATAGATTCAATGTAATCCCTATTGAAATCCCAACAGTATATTTCACAGAACTAGAGAAAACAATCCAAAAATTCATTTGGAACCAGAATAGACCTAGAATAGCAAAGCAATTCTAGGTAACAGAGACATGGCAGGGGATATCACAATCCCCAACTTGAAACTATACTACAAAGCCACTGTGATAAAAACAGAATGGTACTGAAAAAGAAACAGACCTGAGGATCAGTGGAATAGATTAGAAGATGCAAAAACAACTCCAGACATACTCAACCACCTCATCTTTGACAAAAGAGCCAACCACCCTCATTGGAGGAAAGATAGCCTCTTTAATAAATGGTGTTGCAAAAACTGGATTTCAACTTGTCAAAGATTAAAACTATACCCCTATCTTTCACCATGCACTAAACTAAAATTGAAGTAGATTAAAGATCTAAATATTAAACACTAAACTTGCTGGAAGATAAGGTAGGTAGAACACTTGAAGATTTTGGCATAGGAAAAGACTTTATGAACAAGACCTCAATAGCACAGGAACTAACATAGAGAATCAACAACTGGGATCTCATCTTATTAAAAAGCTTCTACACTGCTGCAAGAGAAACCACAGAGCCAAGAGACAACCTACAATGTGGAAAAAAATTTTTACCAGCTGTTCCTCACACAAAGGACTACTATCTAGACTATATAAAGAAATTTTTAAAAATTAGACCCCCAAATTTAAAGACCCAGTTCAAAAATGTGCATCTAAAATGAACAGACATTTCTCAGACAAAGAAGTAAAAGCAGCAAATAAACAAGAAAAAAAGTTTAACATCACTGGTCATTCAAGAGATGCAGAGAAAAAAAACACTGAGATTCCACCTCACTCCAGAAAGAATGCCTGCTATCAAGAAATCAACCAATAACAAATGCTGGCAGGGTTGTGGGGAGAAAGGAACCCTTCTCCATTGTTAGCGGGAGTGCAGACTGGTGCAACCACTGTGGAAATCAATATTGAGATACCTCAAGAAACTAGGATTAGAGGTCCCATTTGACACTACTAGTCCTCTGGTGGATATCTTCCTTAAAGAATTAAAAGAATCATGCCAAAGTGATATATGTGCAAACATGTTTATAGCAGCACAGTTTGTTTTAGCTAAGCTTGGAAACAGCCCAATTGCCCATCCCCTGGAGAATGGATAAAGAAGATGTGGGTTTTTTAATATAAAATGGTGTACTACTCAGCCATAAAGAATGAGAAACTAGAGTCATTTATAGTGAAAGGGATGCACATCGAGACCATACTCAAGTGAAACAAATAGGATACACCTATTTGTGTAAATACCAAATAGTTTCTCTGGTGTCAGAAACTGAAAGTGTAAATAAGAATCAAAATGTATAATAGATAATGTGAAACAGGAAGAAAATGTCTAAAGGGGAAGGGGAAGTGGAAGGGGTGAGGGAAAGGAAAGAAGGGAAAGGAAAAAATATGAGAAAAGGAAAAAATGGAAACAAATTCTTTATGAATAGGGAGCAGTGGAGGGGTTGAAGGTAGGACAGGAGAATAGGAAAAAATAAGAACCACGATATATCATGTAAAGGTACAAGATCTCAATGATGAATGTAACTATACTGTATACCTAAAAAGTACCAACAAACTTAATGAATAAAAAAAAGAAAAAGAAAATGTATTTGAAAGTAGTGGATCTAAATAAATACAAGTGCAAGCCTATATACTGGAGGAAATAACCTTGGTAACCACTAGAAAAAAATTATCACTAATTACTGACAATTATACAATTTTTCAGTGATTCTAAGTTTTATCATCTTGAAATAAAAATCACATGGTAACTAAAAATACACCTCTCTGTTCAAATTTACTAAATTCCACATCTGGTTATATTAATAGTGCTATAGGCAATAGCAGAAATATTTAGCACAAGGCTGAGCAGGAAGATCAAAAGGGTAACTTAGTGAGACCCTGTCTCAAAATAAAAAATACAGTGGACCCTCAAGTTATGACCAGTCTGACATATGAACAACTTGGGTTTTGACTGGAATTTTAGTTTTAACATACAGCCAAAGTCTTGAGTTACAACCCAAATGGCAGCCACTTGTGCTTCCAGATGGTCTCAGATACAGAGTTCTGGAAGGAACATTACAACAACCTTTCCTGTGTGGGGTTGAGAAATCCTGGGCCAGTGTCTAAGGTCACTGAGATCTGCCTATATACAGGAGAGACTTTGAAGGCTGTATCGATGAATCTGAGCCTCCAATTGACCAACTTCAGTTACAATCATCCCTCAGGAATGAATTGAGTTCATAAGCCAAGGGTCCAATGTATTTTCCCCTTTTCTTTTTCTGGGTTTCTGAAATACCAGAGGGCTTTATAAACATGTTTAAATTATATGTTGAGAAATGGTTGGCTCTTTAGATGTTGATATTACTGAAAGTTCTTTTCACCTCACAAAGCAGTAATAACTACTGAACGTAGTACTTTTGAATAGGCTGAGGGGTTATTTTCATACTGAGACATACCCACAGAGTAGGGAACATAACAAAGAGAAAACCACTTACTAAATAAGTCCCTCACACAATAGTGTTAGAGATGTCCAGCCCAACTGATCCTCAAACCTGAACACAAAAACATAAAAATCATGAGAAAACAGCAAGGTGTCTGTAAAATGGCATAATTCCCCAATACTGTTGAAAAAGAGAATGAAATGAATAAAATTCCACATGATGAAAATTTAAAAGATAGTTAAAATGATTAATAAGAAAAAAGATAAAAATAAGCAGTGGAGTGAATCAGTTATTAAAATGATCAATTTACTTATGAAGATACAGATGAGTAGCTAAATCATTTAAGGAAGACTATGCAGAATATGAAAGACTACTTCAGTAAAGTGATAGTGGTTCAGAAAAAGAACCAAACACAAATCCTCAAAATGAAAACCTCAATTAGTCAAAATCTAAAGTCTCAACTATAGGCTTGATGAAATGAAAAAATATCAGGGCTTGAAAGTAAAACGTATGTACTAAAATATTCCAGGAGTATTAAAGAAAATAATTAAGATCAATGAATAAAATATTCCAGATTTCTTGGATAATTCTAATAAGCCAAACTGAACAATCATTGGCCTTGAGGAAGGTGAAAAAACACAGATGAATGAAAATATACAATGGACCCTTGACTTATAAACTGAATTCATTCCCATGGGCTGGTCATAACTCAAGTTGTTAATTCAAAGCTCAGAGTCCTCTACATAAACTTGAAAGTTTCTATCCTATGTATAGGCAGATCTCAGCATCCTTAGAGAGAAATTGGCCCAGGATTTTTCAATTAATCCCATACAGGAAAGGATGTTGTAATGTTCCTTCCAGAACTCTTGAAGGGTTAAATCTGTATTTGAGACCATTGGGAAGCACAAGTGGCTGGTATTCGGGTCATAACTCAAGACTTTGGTTTTAAGTTAAAACTAAAATTTCAGTAATAATCCAAGTTGTTCATATGTCAGGCTGGTCATAACTCAAGGGCCCACTGTATTCACTAATATTATACCAGAAAACTTCTCAAATCTGGAGAACAGAGAGATATTCTGGTACTGAGGGCATTTGGAACATCAAATAGCTAAGACGACAAAATATCAGCGTGAAATTACAAAACCTTCAGAATAAAGAACATTAAAAGCTGTTAGAGAAATATCAAATCACTTATAATGGCAAATCCATCAGAATAGCAGATTTCCCAAAAAGAAAGACAGAAAGAGAAAAAGAAAGAAAGGAAGGAAGTACCTTAGAAGCCAAAAGAACTTGGAATGATATATTTCAAGTCTTGAAAGAAAATAAGTGTCACCCTACATTGCTGTATCTTGCAAGGTTACTATTCATAATAAAGAAGAAATGAAGATGATCCAAGATAATTACAAGCTAAATAAATTCATGACCATCAAGCCAGCACTGTAGAAAATATTTAAAGGAATCCTAAGAAAAGAAGAAACACAGCTATGAAAGCCAGGGATAGAAAATCTCACTGGACAAGTAGATAAATGAATAAGAAGCAGAAATGGATCAAACATGAGGAAAATGACAAAATCACAGGAATTAGTTCATTCCTTTGAGTAATAACACTTAATGTAAATGATGTGGATTCTCCAATTAAAAGACAGATTGGCAGATTGGAGTAAGAAACAAGGCTCAATTATATGTTGCTTTCAAGAAACATCTCATCTGCAAAAACATACACAGACTGAAAGTGAAGGAATGGAAAGTAATATTACAAGCATTTGGAATCCAAAAGGAAGCAGCAGTAACTATATTTATATCCAACAAAATAGGCTTCAGAGCCAGGGATTTAGCTCAGTGGCACTGCGCCTGCCTCACAAGCATAAGGTCCTGAGTTCAATCCCTGGTACCAGGGGAAAAAAAAGTGAACAAAGTAGGCTTCAAACAATTTAGTTCAGAGACAAAGAAGGCCACTATATACTGGTAAAGGGAACAATGCACCAGTAAGAATAACAACAATAAATATATATGCACAAATGTCAGCATACCCAATTTCATAAAACAAACACTACTTGACATGAAGGGATCGACTCCAGTATAATCATAGTGGGTGACGTCAATATTTCTCACAAATAGATAGGTTAAACAGAAAAAAAACCCCTAAAAATATCAGAGTTAAACTATATTATCATTCACATGAGCTTTGGTGATATATGCATGACTATCCCATCAAGAGGGTTACACCATGCATAGTTATACATGGAAGAGTCATGCATGTACCACCAGTGGTTCAAATTGCCCATTACCTAGACATACAAATTATGGCCACATCTTGAATATGTTAACAGACATCTACAAAGTGTTCGATCCAAAACAAGCAGAAGACACATTCTTCTCAGGACATAGAACTTTATTCAAAAATAAATCATACTTTAGGCCATTAAGCAAGTCTTAATAAACACAAAAAGAACTGAACTAATCTCATGTATCTTAACAGATCACAATGGAATGAAAGTAGAAATCAACAGGAAAGGAAACCACAGAAACTACACAAACATATAGAGACTGAATAATACAGTTTCAAACAATTACTGAGTCACTGAAGGTTGTACAGAAAAAATTCTAAAATTCATAGAATCAAACAATAGAAATACAACATATCTGAATCTATGGGATACAATGAAAGCATTTCTAAAATGGAAATTTATACCTTTAAGTGCCTATGTTAGAAAACAGAGCAATCTCAAATGACCTAAGGATATATCCCAAAGTCCTAGAAAAACAAAAACAAGAAAGAAATATTAAGAGTAGAGCTAAAAGAAATGAAATATAGACTAAAAGATCAATACAAAGGATCAATGAATCAATGAGCTGCTTCTTTAAAAAAGTTTAAAAAGATTGATAAACTTAGACAAGCCTACCAAGCAACAAGACCTAAATTAATAAAATTACTGATAATAAAGGCAAAAGTAGAATAGACATCACTGAAATCCAGTGTACAGTAAAGCCTTGACTTGAGAGGTAATTTGTTCCAGAAACATGCTTGTAATTCAAAGCACTTGTATATGAAAACATATTTCTCCATAAGAAATAATGGAAACAGATGATTCATCCCACAACCCAAAAATAATCGTATAGAAATGATGACAATACCGTAAAATAACACAAAATATTAAAGAAATATAAAATATAAAGAAAAATAAACACATTAACCTTCACTTACCTTTAAAGACTTTCATGGCTGGTGTGAGGGAAATGAGAGAGAAGGGTTACTATGTAGGACAACTGTCACTATCACTAAAGGAACCACTACTTTCAATTGGCTCAATGAAATCTTTCTTCTTTCGTGCAGTTTTTTCTTTAAATTCTTTTATTGGTACATTGTAGGTATACAACACAATTACATTTCTCACTGGGAACTTGTACCTTTACATGATGCATCAGGATTCTTATTTTTTCCCATTCCTAGCCCTCCCTTCACCCCCTCCACCCTCCCCTATTTACAAAGACTTTATTTCCATTTTTTCCACTTCTCATCATTTGTCCTTTCCCTTCTTTCCTTTCCCCTGCCCCTCCCACTACCCCTACTCCTTTGGACCTTTTCTTCCTATTTTGCATTATCGATTATTCATTCTAATCATTGGTACATTTTAGGCATACAATATAATGACATTCATCATTGGAAATTTACACCTTCACATAATCTCTCTTCATTCTTATTTTTCACCCTTGCCTAGCCCTCCCTTCAACCCCTCCATTCCTCCCTATTTACAAAGATTTTGTTCCTATTTTTCCATTTTCTCATATTAATTCCATACCCTTCTTTCCTTTCCCCCACCCCTCCCACTTCCTTCCCCTTTGCCCCTTTTCTTCCTATTTTACATTACCTATTATACATTTTAGTCCTTATTTACACTTTCAGTTTCTCAAACCAGAGAAACTATTCAGTATTTATACATGTGTGCTGTATTTATTTCACTTAAGAGTATCGCCTGAATGTGCATCCATTTAGCTATAAATGTCTCTAATTTCTCATTTTTTATGGCTGAGTACTACTCCATTTTATTAAAAAACCACATTTTCTTTATCCACTCTCCAGTTGACGGACATTTGGGCTGTTTCCAAGTTTTAGCTATCACAAACTGTGTTTCATGCAGTTTTAACAAGGAACCTATCCAATGACACTTGCTTTTTCTCCTTTTGAAGATTTCATGGAAATGTAACTGCTTTGTCATTAAACAGATTCATCACTAGTACTTCTACAACCTTATTCAGGTGGTTCTTTTTTACAAGAGTTTGTAGTGTTTCCTACATTTTATACATCTACCTAATCTCATTTGAAGTGAAGGATTCCTCCACCTTTCTCTCCTCCTCCTCTGCAGAGGAGATCTCCTTTCTAACCTCTTGTGGTTGGGAGACAATCCTACAATCCTGCAGAGAGAAAGAGAGAAAAACCACTGGCTCAGTTGTGATAATGTGACATTTGTCATCATGTACTACTCATATTGCAAAACATCACTTGTTAATTAAGTTAAAATTTATTCGAAATGTTTTCTCATTTTGCAGAACACTTGCAAAACAAGTTACTTGCAATCCAAGATTTACTGTATCTAGGAATCAACCTAATCAAGAAATTGAAAGATCTCTATAGTAAAAACTACAGATCTCTGAAGAAAGAAATTGAAAAAGACTTAGAAATTGGAAAGGTATTCCATATCCATGGATTAGTAGAACCAATATTACTAAAAATGCCATATTATCAAAAGCAACTTAAAAATGTTAAATGATCCCTGGTAAAATACCAATAAAATCCTTCACAGCCCTAGGAAAACAATTTTAAAATTCAAATGAAATCAGAAAAGATCCAGAATAACCAAAGTGATCCTTAGGAAAGATAGCAATGCTTGAGGTACAATATCAAAGTTCAAGTTATACTGCAAAACCACAGCACTGACACAAAAACAGACATGTAGGTCAATCGAGTAGAACAGAAGATACACAAACCCATACATCCACAGGGAACATGCCAAGACTCTACCTCAAAGTAAAAAAGAAAAAGACAACACACATGAGCAAGAACACCCTGTCCAACAAATGGAGCAGGTGAACTAGATGTCCATATGGAAAAGAATGAAACTAGACCTCTATCACTCACCAGCTGCAAAAATTAACTCAAAACAGACTAAAGACTTAAATATAAAAGCCCAAATTAGAGGAAAACATAGGGGAGATGCTGTGCGACACTGGTCCGGGTAAGGACTGTTTGGTTTTTGTTTCTCTTTCTCTTTTTCACAAGAACATACACAGATAAAAAAAGAACAACATAGACAAAAGGAGGTATGTCAGGGCTGGGGATTTAGCTCAGTGGTTCTGCCACCTGTCTTGTAAGCACAAGGGCCCGAGTTCAATCCCCAGTACCAAAAAAAAAAGGGGGGGGGGTATGTCAAAAGAATATGAAGCTGGAGGTAGTGCAACACACCTCTACTCCCAGTGTAATCCCATCACTCAGAAGGCTGAGGCAGGTGGATCACCATAAGTACAAGGCCAGCCTAGGCTGGATAATGAGTTCAAGGCCAGTCTGAATTACATAGTGAGAACCTGTCTTTAAAAAAAAAAAAGAAAATGCTCTACATCACCAGACAGCAGGGAAATGCAAATCAAAACCACAAGCCATCTGTTCATCTGTTAGAATGGCTACAATGAAAAAGGCAAAAAAAAAAGACAAATAGTAGTGAGGATGGGGAGAAGGGAGAAATCTTATACACTGTTGTTAGAAATACAAGTACAGCCATTATGGAAAACAATGTGACATTTCCTGAAAGAACTAAAAGCAACTACCATATGATCCAGCAATTCCACCACTGGGTACTTATACAAAGGAAAAATGAAATTAATGAGTGGAGATACCTGTACTTTCACGGTTACTGCAGGACTATTCATAATCATGTACTCAATGTCACTGTGCTTAAAAATGGTTAAGATGGTAAATGTTGTTGCATATCTTTTACTATGACTTAAAAAGATAAAATAAGAAATAAAACCTTTTATTCAGAGAAGATATGATCATGGATATAGAATATGCTAAGGAATGTACAAAAATCTACTAGAATAACTGAATTCAGTAAGGTAGTAAGACACAGGTCTGGTGCTCGCTTCGGCATCACATATACTAAAATTGGAAAGACATACGTCTGCTATTTAAATAGCAAGCTATATCTATATTCTAGAGCAGTAATGGTCAACCTTTTAGAGACCAAGTGCCCAAACTGCAACCTAAAACTCACTTATTTATTGCAAAGTGCCAACACTGCAGTTAAACCGGTTCAGCAAAAAGAACTCATACAACTCGTAAGATTATCACAGAGAGGACTCTGGATACTTGCTGAGGCACACATGCCATTGCCATCAGGGTTCTAGAGACATGCTTTATATGAAATATATACAACAAAGTAAAATAATGACAAGTAATTCCCATAAAACTGAGGATACAGGTGACTGTTGTGCCAAGCGAGCCGATAAATCACCAAACACCGGGACCAACAACAAAGTTAAACTGAAAGGAGTTTATTCACGTGTATGGACTCCACTCCCTAAGTGAAGTGAAGCCCTGAGTCCAGGAACAGCACAGTTTATATAGGGTGTTATAGCAGCATGGCTTTTATAGGTGTTATTTTAAGAAGAGAAGTTCAATGGGAGGTTAATATGTTTTTGACTAGTTGCAAAAGTAATTTTTCACAACTCAGCTATCTTGCTGTCAGGTTAGGGCAATTTACAGTAAAGGGAGGCACTAGGCACTATCTCTTTCCGAGAAGCGATGAAGCAAGTTTACAAAAGCAGAACAAGCAGTTATAAAAATCATGTACTTTATAAGGGGAGGGGTATGAGGGGAGTTCATCTACAGGCCAAGATGGTGTTTCTTGGATTTATCCTGGTCTCACAGTGTCCTCTAATTGGAAAGATGAAGGCTGGGGTTAGAAGAAAATAAATTTAAATAAAAAATGAACTGAACCATCTATCTTGGTCACTTTGTCACTAAGATACAATATCCAATACCTACAAGTTAAAGGAGGAGAGATTTACCTTTGCTCACAGTTTCAGAAGTTTCAGTCCACTGCTGACAGGCTCAAATGTAGAAACAGCATGGAGGAAGGGCCAAGAAAAGGAAAACCACTCCGGTCATGGCAGCCAGGAAACAGGGCAAAGGGAAGAGCCAGGAGGTATACCCTTCCAGGTCATGCCCCCAGTAACACACCTCTTTTGACAAGGGTCCAACTCCCAACAGCACACTCATTCACTGAACTCACCAGTAGATGAATCCACCAGTGAGTATGGCATCCCCATGATCCAAGCACCCTCCAAAAGCCTTGCCTCTGAGTGCATGAGAGTTTACAAGGACACTCAAGATCCAAACTACAACATTCCAACCCAGACCCCTAAAGGATTAATGTACATCTCTTTATGTAAAATGCATTTAGTCCATCTCTAAGAGTTGCAAAATTTTAGCACTTCAAGCATTGCTAAAAAGTCCAAGTCCAAAGTCTCCTCTAAAACTCAAGAAAAAATCTTAAGTGAGATCCGGTAAGAATTTTTAAAAGTTAAACACCGCAAACACACAATGGCATAGGGTAAACATTCCCATTTCAAATGGGAGTAACATGAAGAAGAAAGAAATTGGACAAAAACAAGACCAAAACCTACCAGGGCAAACATTAAATCTTGTAGCTCTGTGCCCAGCACTCAGGGCAAATTATGAACTTCAATGGGTTTGAGTGGCCCTGCCCTATAGCAACTAGTTGCAGCCTTCATGGACTCTCCCTTGGGGTGCCTTTACTCATTGTCTTTGCTCTCCTCAGCAAACAATCAATATTCCTCACATCTAACTTCCTGGGGTCTCCACCACACTTTTGGCTTCACTCGCATGTCTTCACACACTGACTCCTCAAGCGCATACTGCCTGGCCTCCCAGGTGTTTTTCTGAATAAAATCTCATAACTTTTGCATTCTGCATGCCCATAAAATCAGTAGCACCTGGATGATGCCAAGGTCTACTGCCAGCTTGAGCAGTAGCCAAGCCCTCTTGGACCATGGCTGCAGAGACCTCTGAGTGGCTGGATGGCTGAGCACTGTGAACCAAATCCTAGGGAACCAATTCCTTTGGTGACCCTTCTCTAGTAAGGTGCTCCAGGGCTTTCTTCTCAAAGTCTTTCACTTTTACACACTCGAGCCTGCAAAGGGCAGGGTCTTGCTGATTCCTGAAGTGGGCCTCAAGGGAGCTTTCCTATTGTCCTGATGCAAACTATATGGCTTCTTTTTAATGGTAATCTTTGCAGTGATGCGTTCTCCTTTGCTCCAACATGCATACATTTCCTTTCTGGTAAAATTGAATGAAAACTTTTTTAAATGGTTATTTTACTTGATTCTCTCAGTAGATCTTGCTAAAAGCTTCAAGCAGTACCCATGCTAAACCCTGAAGGTTGAGGTATCTTTAAATTTCCTTTGCTAAATTAGTCCACCACCCTTAATCTCAGTCTCCTGCAAAGACTCAGGACATAAACAAAATGCAGACAAATTTTCTATCACAGTGTAACACACATGGTCTTAAATCCAACTGAAACCTCCTCAGCCTAGCATTTATTGTCTGCATTTGTTTGTATTCTGGTCTTCTGAGCTCTGAACAGACTCTCCCATTAAGTTTGGCCTACAGCCTTTTAGGGCTTCTCTACCTGGCATCTCTAAACCTTTCCAAACTCCTCCTGCAAGCCAGTACCAAAGGCTTAACTACATGGTCAGGTATATTCACAGCAATGACTCCCCTTCTTTGCTACCAAAATCTGTATTAGTCACTTTTCTCAACACTGAAACAGAACATCCAACCACACAACTTAATGGAAGAAAGATTTATTTTGGTTCAGTTTTAGAAGTTTCTGTCCATGGCTGGTAGTTTCAAACACAGAAACAGCATGGAGGAAGGGCAGGAAGCAGAGAAAGAAGGAAGGATCCAAAAGGGAGATACACACTTCCAGGTCATACCCCCAGTAACCCACTTCTGACCTGCCCCCACCTCCCAACAGTATACTCAGCCACAGAACTCAAGCAAAAGAATTAACCCAAATAATTTTTAACACAGTATTAAAATGTCTTCAGGGTAAAGATGAAAAGAACTCTAAGCCAATGCTGAACTCTAATTATAAAGGGTTCTTTGTAAAGAGGGATAGGTTAGCAATTCTAACACTACTTTGTTATTTTAGGATGAAGCAAGTAAGCACACTAAAGATAATAGCAGCAAGATTTCTCACAAATGTGGGACAAAAATGCTAAGATAAAAGAGAACAGAAAAAACCTTGTGGCCTGAGTCAGAGGCACAAGGGTGAAATGATGATGGATTTTAATCTAGGCAGGCAGATACTGATGTGTGTGTATATATGCATATTCTTTTAAACAGATGTGTGTGTGGACAAGGGTACATGTGTGTGTACACATGTGCTTTGTTATTGCTTGTGTTTTCATGCATCCACCCCCCAACCAAATCTCATGTTTTTCAGAGGTGGCTGAATCTAGAGTGTGCGACTGATTCACGGTGGAGGTAGGCCCAAGGGCACTAGGATTAAGGGCATGAGTGCTACCTGTCCCAAGTAGTCTGAATAAGATAAAAGGGGCAAAAGGATGAGGTTATGGTCCCCCTATTGCTTTGCTTCCTTCTGGCCACCACAAACTGTTTCTCCTCTGCCAAGCCACCCTGCCTTGGAGCCAACCAATTACGGACTGAACGTCTACAAACTGTAAGCCAAATATACTTTTCCACCTTTAACTTTGGAAATCAGGTATTTTGTCTCAGCAAAAGAAAAGGAACTAAGATATGCTTTTTATCAACTGAAAAATCTAGAACCAAAGGCACCCTAGAAGCACACCCCATGATTTCCAAATGATATTCCTTGAAAGGAAGAAGAGATTCTTAACAAACTGCTGACTTCAATGTTGGGATGAGCCTACAATATCTTACTGTGCTAAAGAGAAAAGAAAATACTCAATGTATAAATTCATATTTTAAAAACCCCCACAGAAATCAGGTTAAAGGAGCATGGTGACTGGCCGAATGTGAAACAATTTGAGCATCAATATAAATTTAGATTTTGATCAGCATCACCATGCCTGCCTTGTAAGCACAAGGTCTTGAGTTCCATCCCTGGTACCAAAAAAATAAAATAAAATAAATGAAAGTAAAATATAATCCACTGAATAAAGTAAAAATCCAGAAATCGGGTAAGTACCAGAGAAATGAAAGTTCTTCTTTATAGCAGATATCCCAGTAAGAAATATACAAAAAACTACTGAATTAGAAGATAATTGGGTACCATCATACTAATAAATTATTTAGGCAAATACCATCATGAAAGCTAACTAGTAAGTACAAGTTTGAGAAATAACAGGATATTTACACAGCCTCAAAATATTTCCTAAAAACACCTATAACTTACCAAAGAAAAAATAACTTTATATAGAGTAACCTAACAGACACTATCTTAACCGACTGATATGAACGTCAATAAGAAATGGGATGAGCTGACAGCATGTACCATCACAAACATCTTTTCTGTAATATTTCTGAAAAATAAAGTGCGTGAGGTGAATTCAATTATGAGAATATATTAAACAAACCCAAACTCAGGTCAGTAAAATAACTGGCTTGAACTATTAAAACTCAAGGTCCAGAGTTCGATCCCCCGTACCAAAAAAAAAAATCAAGGTCATTAAAAAAAAAAAAAACAAGAGGGGCTGGGGATTTAGCTCAATGGTTCTGCTGCCTGCCCCGCTTCAGAAGAACCCAGAGTTCGACACCCTGTACCAAAAAAAAAAAAAAACAAGGAAATTAAAGAACTGATCCATACTAAAGGAGACTAACAACTAAACAGATACAACAACTAAATCCAATGCACAATTCAGGATTTTATTTTGCTGTAAACATCATCACTGGTAATAATGGCAAGATCTGAGTAAGATCTACCGATATCTGTATCAGTTTTATTTTGATTACTGTAGCTATGTGATAATGTCTTTGATTTCAGGAAATGTATATTAGGGAATTTAGGATTTTAGGGAAATGGGCATGACTGCAATTGAATAGAAAAATAAAAAGGATGTGTGTGTGTATATTTTATATATATATAATACATAAACACGAGGAATAAAATACAGAAAAATGTTAATATAGGGGAACTGTGTCAAAGGTATACAGAGAAATTCTTTGTACTAGTCTTACTTTTTTTTGTACATCTGAAATTATGTCAAACAAAAAACAAAAACCTCACAGAAAATGAGACATTTCATGAAAGCAAAAAAAAGATGAGAAATTGTTTTAGCACTTCAGAGTTTTTTGCTACTTAATTAGCATAAAACATGCAAATGGCAATATTTAGTGGTATAATATTCTTCTAAACCTGGTATTTTCCTACTCTGCCATTTGAGTGATAACTACTGTCACAATGTGAGACAGCGACAGCGCAGAGGATGAAAACTACTCAAGGACAAGACTTGGTCTGAACACCAAGAGGCCCAAAGGGACTGTCCAGAGATCACCCAGCATTACAGAGTCTCCAGGGAGCAGCCCTGAACTAAGAACTCTCTGGCTTTTATTGCAAGGAAATACAAGAAGTACAGCTTCCATACCAAGGAACAAGGAGGTCTGCTATATAACATTCTTCAGGTTACTCTAAGCAATTTATTGGGCAGGGGGAAGGACAATAACAGAACCTAGAATGCTTCCCTGTTTTCAGCACTTTGGATTCAGGGTCTATGTGCTTTTGCCCTGTAGGTCCTCCCTTAGTCTTTAACCATATACTCCACGGCCTACATGGTTTTGAACCACAGCCCCCTTCATGACTTCATTCAGTCTTCTGGCCAAGTCCTCCACAAACTATTCCAAACCTTTTGAGAAAAACTTGGTAATATGGACTAAGAGCAATAAAAAAAGTACAGACTCTAGTGAATCTACCTTTAAAGTTCTATCATAAAAAAACAACAACAAAAAGTTAGGCTTGGTGGCATATACCACTAAGCTGGGCTTGGTGTGCCAGCAAAAATGCCGCTGGGCTGCATCCTGCTCAGTGTTTGGAAAGAGGATGATGGGATCAAGGGGCTCCTACACCCCCAGTTTATCCTGTGAGACTAGACTCTGCCACATTATTTGGATTGCTCTGGCTACATGGGAGGTTCTCAAAATGGCTGTTTCCAGGGTGGGTGAGGGTGGGAGCCCCGAAGCCAGGCTTGATGGTGCACACCAGTAATCCCTGGGAGGTTGTTATGGTTTGTGTCCCCCAAAGCCTCTGTGGTCATAGGCTTTTTCAGAGGTGGCTGGATCTAGCTAGAGTGTGTGATGCTGGAATTGATTCATGATCCAATGCTAGGCTCAAGATCACTAAGATTAAGGGTGTGAGTGCTACCTGCTCTAAGAAATCTGAATAAGATGGAAGGGGCAGAAAGACACTGTTAAGTTCCCTTCCTGATTTGCGACCATCTTTCCTCCATGAACTGTTGCCCCTTGGCCACCCTACCTTTGGAGCCAGCCGATTATGGACTGAAACTTCTACAAAGTGTAAGCCAAATAAACCTTTCCCCCTTTAACTTTGGGTGTCAGGTATTTTGTCTCAGCAACAAAAGAAAAGTAACTAACACAGAGGCCAAGGCAGGAGAATCACAAGTTCAGCCACATCCTGGGCAACTTAAGTGATTCAATGAGACCTTGTCTCAAAGGAAAAATAAAAAGACCTTGGAATGCAGCTCAGTATGAAGGCCCTGGGTCAATCCTCAGTACAAAAAAACCTCAAAAACCAAAAAGGCATTATACACAAGTATAATCACTGCAGTCTTATTTGAAATATGCAACCTGAAAAAACATTAAATACAGAACAGGAAGTGTTTAAGATAGGAACTCTTCAATCACTAAAACAGTGTATAATATCTAAGTGTATGGGCGGGGGAAGTAGCTCAGGGGTAGAGCATTTGCCTAGGATAATTAAAGCCCTGTGTTCATTCAGAACCACCAAAAAAAAAAAAAAAAAAAAAAAAGAGTAAACATGTACCTAACAATATGATAAAGTAAAGTATGTATGAACAGTATAATTATAAACTATGATTTAGAAAATATCTCTGTAGAGAGGAAGGACACAACATTTATAACACTTGTATAATCTGTAGGATGATAGCATAGGTGAGTGAGGTTTTTCCTTTATATCTGAATACACAACTAGAGGGCAGATCCAACATGGCTAAGTGGGGCCACTCAGAGATCATCAACTAGAAACAGGTAATTTGAGCAGGGGAGTGACATACACACTGATACAAAGAATCAATTTGAAAGAAGCTACAGATCAAAAGTATGTATAGAAGTTAAAAAGAGGGGTAGCTGTCCATCAGGGCTAGTAGGCTGAGCTCCTACCCTCATCCACCCCAGGAACAGCCATTTTGAGAGCCTCTCATATAGCTGGAGGAATCCAGGAAGTGCAGCAGTCTAGTGTCACAGGACAGACTGGGGGTATATGAGCTCCTTCGTCCCATAATCCTCTCTCCAAACACTGAGCAGGCAGAATTTTTGCTGGCACACATCAGGGGCAAGAGATCAGGGGCAGGAGATGCTCCCTCCCCATATGCCCAATCTCAGACTGAGAGGATAAAAAGAACACTGTATCTAGAGTCATCAATATTAGACCCTAAGCATATCTAAGTCACCACCAAGTGACTAAAGTTTGTCCTATGCCAACTAGGACACTTACCCAAGCACACAATGCTAACACTAGTCAAATGTGAGTCTGTGCCCAGCACCTGGACTCACTTGACTCCACTCCCAGATCCAATGGCCCTGCACTACTTAATAGACCAGCCAGAGACTCTGTCTCACATCTATCACCAGTCCTGGCCAACCTGGGTTTCCATGGGGAATTCCAATCTTATCTAAGTCTCCTGCTGGTGTGCCTGACCTGTGGGAGCCCAAGGTGTACTGCCCCCACCCCTGAGTGCAATAGAGTCTCCACCATGCACATCTTCAGCGTCCAGGTGAAATCCTTACCCAGCACATTAGTTAAGTCCCCTCCTGGGTTAGCAGCTAGGGCCAAAGGTTTGCTGACTTGCCCTGTGGTCTGGATACCCATGAGACACAACCCAGTGCTCCATACCCTCATTAGGCCTACCAGAATCTTAAACAAATGGAATTTAAATAACACTCTCTTGAATACGAATGAGTCACAAATGAAATTAAAGAGGAAATTAGACAGTTTCTACAATTAAATGATAATGCCAATACGACATACCAATGGGACACAATTAAAGCAGTCCTATGAAGGAAGTTTATTACAGTGAATTTCCACATCCGAAAAAGAGTGAGCTCAAATAAATAACCTAACGATCAATCTCAAGTTTCTAGAAAAATAAGAACTACCAATACCCAAAGCTAGTACAAGGAAAGAAATTAAAAAGATTAGAGCAGAAATTAATGCAATTGAAGCTAAAAAAAATAGTACCAATGAATCAAAGACTTGGTTCTTTGAAAGACTAAATAAAATAGACAAACCCCTAGCCAACCTTATCAAAACACGGAAAGACCCAAATCCATGCAATTAGAAATTAAGGGTGAAATCACAATGGCTCCTACAGAAATCCAGAAGTGTATTGGTACCTACTTTGAGAATTTGTACTTTAATAAAGTGAACAATTCATAAGAAATGGGTAGATTCTTAGATACACATGAATTACCAAAGTTGAACCAAAATATAAAAGTTCTAAATAATCCAGTATCAGTCAATGCAATTGAAGAATTAAAAAAAAACCAAAAAACTACTAACTAGGAAAAGCCTGGGACCCAATAGATTCAGTGCCTAATTTTATAAGAATTTTAGAGAAGATCTAATGTCATTACTCCTCAAACTCTTTAATAAAACTTAAAAGAAAACACTACTCCCAGTTATTCCTGCAAGGGGCCAGGGATTTAGCTTAGTGGTTCTGCTGCCTGCTTCACAAGCGCAAGGTCCCAAGTTCGATCCCCGGTACCAAAAAGAAAGAAAAAAAACAAAACAAAACAAAGTTATTCCTGCAAGCTACCATTACCCTGATACCAAGACAAGAAAAGGATCCAACCAAAAAAAAGAGAACTATAGACCAATCTCTTTAATGAACATAGATGCAAAAGTCCTCATAAGATACTAACAAACAGAATGTGGTAAATCATCAAAAAGATTATATAGCATGATGAAGTAGGATTCATGCCAGGGATGCAGGAATGGTTCAACATACACAAATCAATAAATGACCCAAGGGGACCGGGGATTTAGCTCAGTGGTTCCACTGCCTGCCTCACAAGCACAAGAACCTGAGTTTGATCCCCAGTACCAAAAAAAAAAAAGACCCAAGACCCAAGGATAAAACCTATATGATCATCTCAATAAATGCAGAAAAAGCATTGGACAAAGTCTAACATCCGTTGGGCATGGTGGCGCACACCTATGATCCCAGAACTTAGGAGGCTGAGGCAGGAGGATTGCTGCAAATTTGAGACCAGCCTGGGCTACTCAGTGAGTTCAGGGCCAGCCTGAACTACAAAGGGAGACTCTGCCTCAAAAAAAAAAAAAAGTCCAATATCCATCCGGATAAAACTCTACAGAAAATTGAAATAGAAGGTCTTTATCTCAATCTGAAAAAAGCTATCTATCTTCATCTGAAAAAAGCAATCTGACACAGCAAACATCATACTAAGTGGACACAAGCTGAAAGGTTTCACTGTAAAATCAGGAACAAGACAAGGATGACCGCTATCACCACTCCTGTTCAATGTAATTCTGGAAACATTAGCTAGAGCAAGCAAAAGACAATATAGGAAAGGAAGAAGTTAAATTATCATTATTTGCTTATGACATGATTCTCTACATAGAAGATCCCAAACACTCCACCAAAAGACTCTTAGAATTAATAACTAAATTTGGTAGCATAGGATACAAAGTCAACCCTCAAAAATCAATGGCATTCCTTTATACCAATAACAAACTGATGAAGAGAACAATTAGGAAAACAATGCTTTTCACAACAGCATAGAGCAAAATGAAATACTTAGAAATCAACCTAATGAAGGAAATGAAAGACCAGATCAAAGAAGGTATCAGAAAATGGAAAGGTGCCAGGGATTTAGCTTAGTGTCACCGTGCCTGCCTCACAAGCTTAAGGTCCTGAGTTCGATCCTCCACACCAAAAAAAAAAAAAAAGTCAGATAAAGAAGATGGAAAGGTATTCCCTGTTCTTGGATAGGCAGAACCAACATGGTAAAAATGGGCATACTTCTAAAACTGTAACACAGATTTAATGCAATCTCAATCAAAATACCAATAGCATTCTTCACACACCTAGAGAAAACAATCCTAAAGTTCATATGGAACCAGAGGAGACCTGGAATAGTAAAAGCAATTTTGGGCAACAAATTTGAATCAGGGGGCATCACAACAACTGATCTAAAGTTATACTACAAGGCTACCATGATTAAAAAAGAAAAACAGACTTGAGAATCAATGGACCAGAACAGAAAATGCAGAAACAAATCAAAGCAGATTGAGCTACCTTGTCTACTACAAAGTGGCTAAACACTTTCACTGAAAGATAGCGTCTAACAAATGATACTGGGAAAATTGGCTTTCCACATGCCAAAGATTGAACCTGATATATCCCTAACCATGTACTGAACTAAAATCAAAATGGATCTAGGGCCGAAGATTTAGCTCAGTGGCACCATGCCTGCCTCACATGTGCAAGGTCCTGAGTTCGAACCCCAGTACCAAAAAAACAAAGATCAAAGTTCTAAACATTGAAACAGAAACACTTAATCTGGTGGAAGACAGATTAGATAAAACTCTTGAAAACTTACACGTAGGCAAAGACTTTATGAGCGAAACCCCAACTACACAGAAGAATCAATAGGACCTCATCTCATTAAAAAACTTCTGGACAGCAAGCAGAAGAAACCACCAACAGAGTGGAGAAACAACCTACAGAATGGGAAATAATTTTTGCTAGCAATTCCTCAAAGGACATATACCTAGAATATATAAAGAACTCAACAGAATTAGACCCCCCTCCCCAAAATTTAAAGGCCCAATCTAAAAATAGGCATCTGAAATGAACAGACACTTCTCAGATGAAGAAATACAAACAGGAAATAAATACATGAAAAAACATTCAACAGTCGTGGACATCTGAGAAATATAATGTTAATTAAAACAACACAGATTCCATCTCACTCCAGAAAGAATGGCTATCATCAAATCAACCAATAACAAATGTTGATAAGACTAGGGGGGAAAAGGAACCCTTCTCTCTTGTTGGTGGGAGTGTAAATTGGTACAACCACTATGGAAAATAGTATGGAGATTCCAAAAAATATTAAAACCTAAAACTAGCAGTTCCGTTTGATCCAGCTATTCCCCTTCTAGGTAGCTTCTGGAAAGTATTAAAGGCATCATACCACAGTGATACATGCATACTCATGTTTACAGCAGCACAATTTACAACAGCTAAATCTTGGAAACAGTCAAGATGCCCATCAACAGATGAATGGATAAAGACAATGGGGTATTTGTATAAAATGGAGTACTACTCTGCCATAAAGTAGGATAAACTTGAGACATTTTTAAGATAATTGGATTCCTCTTGAGACCATAATCTTAAGTGAAATAAAACAGACAGACAAGTTTAAATACTGCATTGCTTCTCTTGTGTGAGAAACTCAAAGTACAAATAAGGAGCAAAATGGAAGATAGATATTAGGAAGTAGGAAGAACATGTTCAAATGGGAAGCAGAACAAGAAAGGGGGGAGGGAAAAGAAAAGGTATTTTTAAAAAAAGAATTGAAGGAGAAAATGGAAACAACTTTTGTAAGTAGGGAAAGGAAGAAAAGTTGAAGAGGGGAGGAGAATGGGGAAAAAAAGGAATTCAGATATATTATATACATGTACAAATTCGCCATTATGAATGTGACCATTATGTACGGCAAATATGTCCTAATAAAAAATGTTTAATAAAATAACTCTTAAAAATATTCAACTAATACAAGAAAATGTGGTTACTTATTACCATATTAACATGAATGCTTTGTGTCCTCAAAGTGAAACTGAAAAATTTCAGACAACAATATGAAAGAAAAAGTCATCATAAATGAATATATACAAATACTTTTATTTTTGTCTTTAAATATAATACAGATACATATTTGAGTATGTAGACTGCTCAAGTCCAGTAGAGGAAAGGTTACAAAAGATACATATGAAACAGTCACACAGCATGGTACAAACAACAACCTTTCTTAAAGAATAACCACATTCCATACAAATGAGAGGGTTGTGAAAAGGGGTTTAAAGCTCAAAATTCTACAATAGTACTGAGGTATACTAATGGAGAATAGGAAGTCTTCCGGGGTTTCCTTTTGTCCCATACTCACTGAAGTCTTATCCTTTTCTCAGGTGGGCCTTTAGTGCTCAGTGTCTGTTGGACATTCTTTGTGGTCTCTTTCTCCTCAGATTTTATAGTTTCTGGTGTTGGTTCTGCCTCTTTCTTTGTTTGATCCACTGGACATCAAAACCAGGTTTTTTAAAGAGGAATGAGGGTGGAAGGATAAATTGAGACAACAGTTATTATGAATGGTTCTCTCTTTTTTTTGTTTTTTTGGGTACCGGGGATCAAACTCGGGTCCTTCCACTTGCGAGGCAGGTGGCGGAACCACTGAGCTAAATCCCTGGCCCTATGAATGGTTCTCTTTGAAATTCTTTTTTTTTTTTTCAACACTTACCTCAAGTTTTACATTTAGCAGTTTCCTCAAGCACATGTATTTAAGAGGCTAGTTATAAACCTGACAATCTATTATTGCCTCAGGGAAATTTGTGATACACAAAAACACATGATATTTAAATAAAACATCACGTATAAGCAAGTATGTAATTATTCTATCCCAGTGCAAAACCATTTTCAATTATGAAACTGAAAATAACCTCAAATCAACTTGACTTCCACACACTTTCTACTCTTTCCACCCAAATTCTTTTTCTCGTTTTGTTTTTTGAGACAGGGTCTCACTATGTAGTTCAGCCTGACCTTGAACTCACTATGTAGCCCAGGCTGGCCTCCAACTTGTGGCAGTCCTCCCGCCTCAGCTTCCAGAGTGCTGGGATTACAGGTGTCCACCACCACACCCAGCTCCAAATTCATCTTTTAATTACCAGTATCACTACCACAAAAGTGGCAATTCAGCAGGTCTTAAAGGTCAGGAATAACAAATTACAATAACTAAAGAATGAAATAACCTTAGCTCATCTCACCATTGTCATTGTTATTAATCAAAACATTTGCTCTTATTTCAAGTTTACTAAGAATATCAGTTGAACCATATTGAAACATACCTGGGACAGGCTTTTCTCCAGATTTTTGCTATAATTTTAAAAACAGGGGTTAGGGGGAGGAGACAAAAACAGGCCAGGTTAAGCAAAGTATTCTTCTTGATTTTGTATTTCTTATTAAAATGACAGCATGAATTTACATTATAAATGACCGCATAAAGAAAAATTATCATGTGCTATAAAATTACTATTCATGTGCCATATAAAAGCACATTTGCTCATTTTCTACTTTTTACCCCCATTCCAGAAACAAATCAGAGCAGATGCTGGGCGTAGTGGCACACACCTGCAATCCCAGCACTCAGAAGGCAGAGGCAGAAGGATCATGAGTTCCAGGACAGCCTGGGCTACATAGTGAGTTCAAGGCCAGCCTGAACCACATAGTAAGACCCTGTCTCAAAAAAACAAAAACGGGGCTGGGGATTTAGCTCAATGGTACCACTACCTGTCTTGCAAGCACAAGGTCCTGAGTTTGATACCCAGTACCAGAAAAAAAAAAAAACAGACTAGTTAACCACAAAAACCCTGACATCTAACAAAACCCTTTGCCTCAATACAAAGGCTACAATACTGTTCAAAATGTAGTTAAGTAGAATTCAGTGAGAGAAATAATGAAAACTTAAAGACGCAAAACTTAAGACTGACTTTTAGAACTGGCAGGCATCAAAAATGAGAGAAAAGAGGTATCTTCCTATGAGCATAACATGTGATAAGGGTACTATTACAAGTCAAATTGCAGGAAAAGTGAGGGGGGCATTAGAGATCATGAATAATGTTAAGTCCTTTACACACCAATTCTTTTACTTAATTGGACCCTGTCATCTCCCTAATCCCATGATCCAAGTTACATGCTCTAAAACACCTTCTTTCTCCTCAGAGTCCACAACCTATTCCTCATTCTCAGTCAATGACACTCAGCATTCTATGTTTAAAAGCAAAACAACAAAAGAAGTATTTTGGTTGAAATGGTACTGCCCCCACACCCCTAGACTAATCTACTGAGGGCTTCATGACCAATGCAGCAATATTCAGAGGTGGGGCCCAGACAGGTGACTGCATCATGCGGGTGCCAATCCCAATTCACAGCTGTATGGGCTATGAGGAGGTGCAGCCCAGCTCGAGGAGTAGGGGGTCACTGGGTACGTGACTTTGAGGGCTGTATGTTGTCCCGAGTCCCTTCGTCTCTGGCTCTGTCTCCCCCTATCCTACTTGCCCCACTTCCTGGCTGTCAAGAGGTGAGCTTTCCTCCACCATGCCTTTCTGCTATGATGCTATGCCTCACCACAAGCCCAGAAACAATGGAACCAGGTGACCACTGACTAAAACTTCTGAAATCATGGAACCAAAATAAATCTCTCTCCTTTAAGTTATTATGTCAGGTATTTTGTCACAGCAACAGAAAGGTGACTAACACAAATACGACACCAATACCTCTTCCAATTTACTTTTCAATTTATTGTACCTTTACTTTCATTTCCTCTCCTTCTGTCCCTCCCTCCCCCTCCCCCCTCCCTCTCTCTCTCCATATCTTTACATGCTTCCATGTCATCTCAGAGGAAACACTAATCTCTTCATTTCTAACCCTAATGTCTTCATCTGTTTTCTAATTTCTTTCTGAATTTAGGAGCGCTCCCTAAACTTGCGTACCTATTCCCTTGGATAACAATTACAATATTTCGGGTATCACATGTTCCAGATTCATGCTCCCACTTTTATACTTAACAAGACCAAAACCAAGTCCCATATTATTATCCACTATGCAAAAAAGGGTTAACACAGAACTACGAGAAGCCCATCCTCAGAAAGGCCTGCCTTGTAATGTTGGCCCTTGGTTAATAACCTGACAGGGCTCCCACCATTTCCCATCTGATAGCAGTGGCTCACTGTGCTTAGACTGCTCACACAAATAATGCAATTTATGCCAGTTATCTCCTTTCCTTCAGGGATTGTGAAATTTTGGCATGTGCTAGAGGGTATCTACATGATGAATTCCCCTGGCCCCACAAAATGTGGGTAGTCTCTAGTGGATTTTTCTGGGCAGAATTAACATACATATGTTACCAATTTTTGTACTGTTGAGGTGAAAGTATTTTGTTGTTGTTGTTTTGGTTTGTTTTGAGACAGTCTTGCCATGTACTCCAGGCTAGCCTCAAACTCACAATCCTCTTGTCTTAACCTCCCGAATGCTGGGATTATAAGCATGCATCACTGTACCCACCTCTGAAAGTGCATTCTGTATAACCCCTTTATGGTAAGGATAAAGTCTAAGTCCTTCAGACTCCATCTGTGTCTTTTTCTGTTAGGATCTGGCTTTATATCTTTACTCTAACAAAGTAACAAATCTCAGCCATTGAGCACAACTATATACCAAATCCTATGAATCCTTCTAGCAAATCTCCAAATATGGAAGGTGGTCATGGAAATTCTGATCCTAGCCACATATCACATATCTTTTAAACATATTAGGACTCAAACATGGCTAAAGTCATTTGGAAGAACAAATAATTTTTCTTACTTTAAAAGAAAAAAGTAAATAAATGTATGGAGTAACACTGAAGGGACAAAATTTTGAGAAAGGAGATTTTTATATTGCTAGCTCTGAACCATTTAACAATAGTGAGACATGCACCAGGGATGTAGCTCAGTGGTGCCGCACCTGCCTCGCAAGAACAAGGTCCTGAGTTCCATCCCCAGTACCAAAAAAAAAAAAGTGAGACACAGGAATAATATCATTATCTATCCGACATACAGTAACTAACATACACTAACAAATCTTTTAGTGAACACAGGCAAACTAGCAGGAAATGGGTTGAGATGGCAAAGAGGAGTGCCTTTCAGACCAAATTTAATTAGGAATCTTGAGAAAACCTAGGTGAAGTAATTTCCATGATATCCTAGCAGCTTCTGAAAAAGCACTAAAAACACCCTTCATCAAAAGCCCCGAGGACCTGAACCCCAACACATGAGTGAGTATCAGTGTAACTTCCAGCAGTAGCAAGAATTAAAATATGGAAAAAGAAGGCTTCAAAGAAGCAAAGGAAACTTCTCCCATATTTTCCTGTGTACCCCCGGTAGGAGCAACATCCCTACCTACACTAGAAGCCTGACTACTAAATACAATGGAGAACTAGGAGTAAATCCTGAGCTACAAGTGGTTCTGGAAGACACAATGAGTAAAGAGAAGTTCAGATGAGTGGTTGTCAGAGACTTCAGACTGTTTACATCTCTAGGTTTGAGGGGAACATTTCTGGTAGTTTAACAGAGTAGGCCATCTTTTTCCTACCTCTGTTACACAGAGCTAGATGTATTCTCCCTTCGGGAGTTGGCTTTTGATCCTTCGATGCCAAAGCTGGGGGTTCAAGAAAATGACAACTTAGATATGGCTTTTGCTAAAGCTTTTGACAGAAATGTAAAAACTCATAGAAATGATATGAAGTCTATAGTCTGCTTGAAACTAACTGTGAAAAACTGGGAGAAGACAGAAAGCAAGATTGGCCATGTTTGATAAATTGTGGAACAGGGTAATAGATAATGGGAGTTTCATTTTTAATTATTCTCTCTACTTTTTTTTGGTACCAGGGATCAAACTTGGGTCCCTGAGCTTATAAGCCAGACAACAGAACCACTGAGATAAATCCCTGGCCCCTATTCTCTCTACCTTTGTCTATGTTTTATATTTTTCATCATTTTCTGTAAAGTAAAGCTTTTTTGTATTAAAGATGAAGGCTGTCTTTGAGCTTTCTACAATGTCCACATTAGCTCACTAGGTAGAAATCCACAAACGAACCAAGGCAGGAACCTTAGCCCGAAAAGGAAGTGCTCATTCACTGGCATACCTCAGAACCCAAACTCAGAAGCTGCTCAATATTCTGAAGGTTGATCAATGTAAACAGAACCTTGAACAACTATATTTCAACCAAATTCTGTTGTTTCTCCTATATTCTGAATTTTAGTTTACAATCAACACCTTGTCAAATTCTAACCCTGAAACCCCAGAATCATCTTTAATGTCAATCTCTCCAAACCCAATGTCCAAATTTAAGCAATCTCAGCTCTGAAATATGTCTTGACTCTATCTCCTCTCTAACTAACAGCCACAGAATAAATTCAGGCTTTCCCTCATCTATGAAATCTCTGACTCCAAACTTTAATCTCCTTAGCTCCTACACTGTTATTAGTTATCTTCCTAAAATACAAAAAAGTGACTAAAGTAGTCCCTTTACCCATGGCGAAGATATATCTCAAGACCCCCAGTGAAAGCTTAAAACTGTGGGTGATACTGTATTTCCACAAGAAATATGACCTAACTGGAAAATAAGCCCTAGCATGGTAGTTCAAGATGTTCATAATATAAGCCCTTCCCCCAAAATAAGCCCCAGTTCAGATCATCAGTCAGATGGACACAAAATAAACAATATTACTGACATTAACACTTAAAATAAATAATAATATAAATTACAATTAAGTATCTGGAAATACCCAAGCAGGTACCTTTGGATGAGAGCTAAATGCCTACATAAACAGATGAACTTTAGGCTTATTGCCAAATGAACAACTGGAGTACAGATACAATGTACAAATAACGTGCAATCTTGATAAGGAAGAGAGATGGTTGTGTCTAATATGAATCTTCATAATTCAATGCCATGTGTTATAACAGATGTACTTAAGCACTCATGTGAAATAAAGAAACGTTTTCTGAATTTTGGTATCTGAGATTTTTCAGCACTTTCGGGTGGATTATCATTCTTAACTATCACCATTTTGATTGCCACTCCTGTCTTATGAGTCTTCAATTAACACTTGATTTAATGGAAACTTTGTGAGAGAATTCATGGGTTAAAATCACTGATAGCTGTGATGTCAATGCACTACAAGCAGGCTACATGGACAAAGAATGATCATTTAAGGACAGCTCTATTGCTGGACACGAGAGATTGGAGCCAATGCTTCTACAGGAAATGGAGTCACAAGAAATTCAGGCCAGAATTTGGGGTTTGGAGAGTTATGACAATGCTCCAGAAGAAATGATATGACTGCATTTGAATAAATGTAGACTTTGGCAAATGAATAAATGGAATTTTTGTACATGAATAAACAAATAAATGTAGACTGTTAAATATAAGTATAAATTGTTGTACATGAAAAAATAAGACAATCCCTCAAAATAAGCCCTCTTGTGTTTTTGGAACAAAAATTAATAAGACCTGGTCTTAATTTCAGGGAAATCCGGTATGTTCCAACTTGCATCCTCTGTTCCCTTCATTACCATGTAATTATTACAATAACATATTTCTCTCACTATAGTAACAGTCGGGGCAGGGAAGAGAGGCCTGTTCTAAAGTCATCTCATAATGCAAAAGTCTCATTTAATTTACAACTATCATTGAAAATTCCTTAAACAGCTCTTAAGAACAATGGCATATATATGACTATGGGTGTACACGGACCCATAAAGGTCCATAAGAACTGCAACTAATTGTGAGAATAACATGTTCATATGTTCTATCTATTAACTACTTCAAGAGCTCATTGAGTAGAATTTGCTAGTGCTGTTAGAACTCCCTCCTCTCAAATCATATAGGACAATTCGTATAACTTAAAAACCAATACGAAGGGGCCAGAAATTTAGCTCAGTGGTACTGCACCTGCCTTGCAAGTGCAAGGTCCTGAGTTTGATTCCCCAGTACTGGAAAGAAAAAACTCAATATGGCATAACTCTATTACTACTCCTGTCTTTCATCATGCTAAGCCTTCTACCAAAAATGCTCTATTCTCTTTGTTACAAATTTTAACCATCCAATCATTTAAGGAGCACAGATACCTATACTACATCAGGCTCCACATAGAGTAAAAGAGAATTTTATATCTTAAAAGTTTTTTACTACCTGTTACACTTTTAACAATCTTTAGAATGAGAATATTATCAGCAGGGCTATTATTTTTAGGTCATACCTGAAACCATTTTCACTTAAATAAGTATATGACAGCAAAAAATGTCAAATCACACACAAGCACAAGTGCGCACACACACACATTTAAAAAAAAAAACGAAACAAAAAGTATTAGCCACACATTCTTATTACCTGCACAAATTTAGGTGGAAATTTTTGTCTAAGGTCCACAAGTAAAGCATCCACGCGCTGTCTCTGAAAAATAGAGCTTGGTTCTTCTTTTCTTTTAGCTTTTGGTTTGACTTTATCTATTAAAATATAAAATCCAAATCAAAACATTACCTAGTTTCATATTTTATAAATCTTTATCCACCAAGAATATACTCAAATTTCAGTATTTTGAAAGGCTACTATACTCATACAATTTCCCAAATAACTTACACACAGCATATGTGAAGTATTCCAACTCTCCTTAAATTATGTTAAATCCTGACATTTAAAAAGCTGGTAAACATGTCTTTTAAAGACACTTCAGTTTCAGTGTGTCAGCATTGACAGATGAGTTTTAAGGCTAAAGTTTTTCATAATTACCTAAATTACAACCTAGATTATTGGTATGACAGTATCTTTATGTATTTTAAGTTTATTTAGTGGTCTTTTTCCCATAAAACCTACTAGGAATAAATGAAAAATGAAGGTTTTATAAACTCAAGCTACCATGCTCTAATTCACAGGGCTGGGAAAATTATGAAGCCAAGAAAGAAAAGAACCTGAAGGAGAAATTCTAAAGCTATTCACATGTAAAATTTGCAACAGTAAGGGATGGGAGGTTAGGTGTATTGGAGCACTATCTTTAAATTATCTTAAACTCAGGGTTCCAGATAAGTGTTACTCATTAGGATAGAGGAAAATAGCTCTTGGGGCAAGTAAGGCAAACTTTCTCACATCAAACACTGCTGCCTGCACCTATTAAAATCAAAATAACTACATCAGAAAGACCATTCTACAAGTCTGAATTCCATACAAAGGCCACCTTACCCACTATAACTTATTCTGAGTTTCTATTAAAGAAAATGCAGAGTGGGCCAGGGGTGTAGCTCAGTGGTTCCGCCGCCTGCCTAGCAAGTGCAAGGACCCGAGTTCAATCCCTGGTACCAAAAAAAAAGAAAAAAAGAAAATGCAGAGTATAAAAAAACTGCTATAGACACATTTCTGTAAGTAGTTATTCTGGTAAAAAATACAAGTAGCAGATTAGCAGCCACGGGAACCAAGATACCTAGTGCCACAGGAGGTACTAACACAGAATAAAAAAACAGCCTGGTCACCTAAGAACAATGCTTAATTTCCCCTACTTTTGAGACTAGAGGGAAAAAGAGTTCAAAGTTTCAAGATGACTCAATAGATAAATAGGAATACCTTGTTCATTGCCATCACTTTCTCTTCTTTATGCTCCAAATATTTTAAAACCTTAAACCACATTTATTAAGATAACCAGTTATCTAACACATCGAATTTATATCTATCCCTATATAAAAGCTATTATTATCAAACCTAATTACGTGAATCATAGTTTCAAAAATGTCATTATGGGGCACGGGATTTAGCTCAGTGGTTTCATCGCCTGCTGCGCAAACGCAAGGACCCGAGTTCGATCGCCAGTACCAAAAAAAAAAGTCATTATGCTATGAAAACCTAAAACACATCTAGAAAACATTAATAGCTGTTTCCTAAAGAAAACAGCTTCATCCCTGGAAAATCAAAAACCATTTTAGGAGGCCCTAGGTGCTCTACCTACCTTGTTCTTCATGATCTTTGAAGTGCCACCAATACCCTTTGGAAGGATGATATCGACAATAAGACATAGCTTCATCAAAAGCTGACTGAATGCCATGCACTGCAGTAAGCTTGTAAAAAGAAAAAAAATTCTAAATTTCTCACTAGATCAACCAAATTTCCAAAGTAAATACAAAATGTTACATATGCAAAGAGAGTAATTTCCTATTTTTCAGAATCTATATCACTATATAACTGGAGTTGCACAGTCATCCCTCAAAATCCATAGGGGATTGGTTCCAGAACCCTCCACAGATACTAAAATCCATGGATTCTCAAATCCCTTCTATTAAAAGGATATAATATTTGTTTAAAAAGATATAATATTTGCATATAATCTACATACATTTTCCATGTACTTTATACCATCTCTAGATTATTAATAAGGTGCAATATAATGTAAATATTTAAATAGCTGTTACACTATTATTTAGGGAATGATAACAAGGAAAAAGTCTGAACATGTTCAATACAGATGCAACTTATTTTTCTGAATATTTTCATCCACAATAAATGGACATGGAACTTACTGATACACAAAGCCAACTATATGTAATAGCATTGACCTGGCCTATGATAAACAAGCCTCAAGTCACTGTAATGGTCAATACTTCATACTAACTTACACAAGGGAGAGGAGCTCCTGCTTGCTTCTTAGAAGCAGGCTAGCTCAATTAAGTTTTCTTTAATGTTTAAAAAATGTGAAGACACTTACCACTCTGGAGTTTATAACTGATCCCAAGTCTGGTGCCTGATAAATCACCCCAGCAATGATATAGTAATCAGCAAGAGGAATAACTAAAGCAGTGGGGGAAAAATGCTTGTGAACATAGCTCTGGACATAAACTTCTAAATAGATATTAATTTAAAAAACAAGCAAAACTTGACATTTTCCCAAACTAAGCTTTATGGCAAGCTTTGGTAATTTTTGTTTTTATAAAGTTTTACTGGAAAACAGACATTCATTTGTGTGTTATCTGTGGCTGCTTTGACAACAGTTGAGATGTCACTGAGACTAAGGGGCCCAGAAAGACCAAGAATTTACTCTCTAACCCTGCAAGATCAGTACTTCTCTAATGAGCATCGACATTACATCACATCAGTTTCATGTGCATTTGTGGCACTAGTGCTATTATTAGTCAACCAAACTTTCAGGAGAAAGAGCTTGCAGCAAGAGTGACAAGGATCCCAGGATGAAGACATCAGATGCAGTAAACTCACCTCTAATCCCAGGACTGAATCTCACTGCCTAGCTGTCCAGGGCCATCTTGTATACCCTGTACAGATTCGATACCCTGAATCCTCTTCACATGGTCTCACCTTTCACTAAGGTCTCTTTTTCTCTAGAGACTCTAAATCTTCCATTTTGAAACTAAAGTTGGGTTCTGGAACCACAACTGTTTAGCAATCTCTGAAATCAATACTAGAGTAAGGGTTGTTCATAAATGTCTTCATGAGGGTATCTAATTGAAAGATATAGCTGAAATAACACTATCTGGCTTCTCTACCTTGAATTGTCTCTTTAGGGTGAATTTTTCCAAAGTCCTGGTTCGGTTCTAAGATGTCTTATAGTTCTGGTCATCTCTACAATAAGTGTCTTAGCTCTCGTATTCAAAACCAAATCTGGATTCTATACTCCTGAGTAGTATTTCTCAAGCAAGCTTTCATTTGGTAGTAAAATCCAGGTAAGACTTTTGGTTGAATGTGTCACTGAGGATATTTAATTGATTCTCTATGAATTTGATAAGATTTCAACTGCTATGTACAGTATTTTGTGACAGAATTGATTCAGTTCACTGAGATGAGAAGAAAAGTTACTTGGGATGCCTGAGACTCAATGGGATCCCAACAACTATGTTCACAGAAAGAGTTGAGTTGTTCTGACTGCTAGTGCCTAAAGAATTGTCCTTGGGCATGTTTGCAAAAATTATGGTGTCCATGCATATGAACAGTAGAATGTGGCTTTTGAAACATCCTGGCAAAATGTACAAGCAATGTGAATATAAGGGACATCTAATTTCCTTCTGGAAGTCTGAAATTCTGGTGGACAGAGGATGCTTAAAGACCAGGCCTCAATAAAAAAACCCTAAGCTCTGAGTTTAAAATGGGCTTCACTGAATAGACATATACACGTGTGGCTGCATCTCACTGCCGAATAGCAGCCATGCCCAGTGTGGCTCCTCACAAGAAAAGCACAGGAAACCAGCACATGGATTCCTACAGACCCTACTTGTTATGTCTTTTTCTATTACTAATCTGACTGTGTAGCCACAACGAATCTTACTCATGAGCAAAACTACATGCTGAGTCTGATGAGTGCCCCAAGCAAATTACTGAACATGTATGTGCTTTGGAACCCCTCAAAACAGAACTCAATCCATAAATAAATAGATCGTGATATTTTAAGAAAAAAAATGCCTGAAGTTTACCTTGAGCAGGAGACTGCCGCTGTTGCTTTCGAATGATGAAAAGAATTGGCTCTTGAGCATGTAAAAGGATGTACTCAACTCCAACCATCTGACTGAAACAGAGAGACATCCCAATCTATGAATGCCTACAATGATTCTGTAGGACATTCCAATCACATAATTGCAGCAACACTGTAAATAGAGTTAAAGTTGTCTCTGTTTGGTGTTAAAACTTGGTTGTTGAATAAAACTGGCTAATTTCCTGGATAGGTGATATATAGATAAAGAATTGAGTTATTGTCCATCCCCTCCCCCATGGGGACCAAACTCAGGACCTTGTGCTTGCAAGGCAGGCACAGCAACACTGAGCTAAATCCCTGGCCCAAGAGTTGGTTTTTAAACAACAAAATTTCTCTACAAAATTCATCATGAGTTTAAATGAGTACTTTTCAGACAGAAAAATACACTGAAGTGTCTGTTTCAAAATGGCAATTAAAAAACAATGTTTCCTGACCAACACGTATAAATATATGAAATATAAAAATAAACACCAAGGGGCCGGGATTCAGCTCAGTGGTTTTGCTCCCTGCCGTGCAAGCGGAAGGATCCGAGTTCGATCCCCGGTACCAAAAAAATAAAATAAAATAAAATAAAATAAAATAAAATAAAATAAAATAAACACCAAAAACCTTATCCTCACCCCATACTCTTTTTGCCCTGCCAGATTGTTTAAAAGCAACAATACCTTATCTTATTAAATAGCTCATAACAGAAACCATTTAAAATACTATAGAAATTTCATAAAATCTACCACCTACAATATTCAAGTAATATGATAAATTATATATTATACTTGTTTCAGAAACTTATATAATAGTAATAAATTCATTATTTAGCATCCTTAGTCTGAAGAATCTTGTTTTATGTTTAGTTGAATTTTACTACTTTCTCTACTTGTCATACAAAGAAAAATCCAATATAAACCAGATTATGGCATAAAACATTACAATTAGATTTAAAAGAGAACAATAATTATGATTGTCTGGTTGAGAAGAACAGCTGCACTGCTAAAACCACTCAACAGTTAGATTTTAAATAGACATTATGAAATTATACAGAAAAGACTAAATTGCAAGTGACTACTAATAATTCCCTTGGATGTTACATTGTATAAACCCAAACAAAGCTTAAATTTTTCTTCCGAAAGTTCTACTCTGTATTTTATAATCCACAGCTCAAAAGAAACATTTGCTACAAAATCTCTAGTTGGCAAAGATGCTACCTTCTTAATAAAATAACTTACTTCAAGTGTTCTAATGTTAGCCTCTGCATTTTGACCACTTCATTATTACATGTCCTGTCATAAAAAGGATTACTTCTTTCTGAAAAGTAATCCAGGACACTACCACTGTTCAAAATGGGAATCCAAGAGCTGTCGACCCAAGAGATTCCCAGCAGATTATCTATAAGAAAGAAACAAGGTGATAACAATTAGAATAGAGAAAAAAATCCAATTTGACAAGCATCTCTTAGGGATCTAATGTAGCAGGCACTAAGAATATAAAAATAACAAGGATCCTAGCTTATGTATTCTCACAGTAGAGAAATATGCAAGAAAACAATGACAACACAATATAGTAATACAAGTATGGATAAATGAGTTATGAGAGCACAGAAGAGGGAGTAGACTATTTTACCCAGAGGGAATGAATACGATTTTTCATAGGCATAGCAGGTGGATTTTAATACTGATTTTAATACTTGAGCAGGTGTGAGGGTGCATGCCTATAATCTGAGCAATAAGGGGGGGGGGGGGGCAGAGGCAAGAGGATCAAGTTCAAGTGCAGCCTAGGCAACTTCACAAAATCAGTCCCAAAGTTAAAAATGGAGTGGGGATGTAGTTCAGGGCTAAGGCCCTGGGTTCAATCTAGGAAACAACAACAACAACAACAAAAATCTCACCATAGATAAAAGGATAAAGTAATTCTAAACAAAGAGAATTCATATACAGAAGTATAAAAATACAAAGTATATTACACATTTACAGAATAATTTGATTAGGTAAAAAAGTGTTAAGGCTTGATATCTAGATAGATCTTTTCAAAAACTGAAACTCCTGAGTTTTTATATGCTAGCCAGTCATTCAAAAAACTTCAAAGACATCAGTTTGAGATCTCAATTAGGGTCAAAGAAATACATTGTGGAGCTATTACTACAGATGAGATGATATAAAATTTAAAGGGTAAATGGTAAGTAGAATTCCCTTATTACAGCCACACTGTTTCATATTTGAGGAGAATTAAACCTTTAAAAGGCATGATATAGGGCTAGGGATTTAGCTCAGTGGCACCCACGCCTGCCTCGTAAGCACAAGGTCTTGAATTCGATCCCCAGTACCAAAAAAAAAAAAAAAAAGACATGATAAATAGATGCATTTAACTAATGAGGTTTTTTCTTTTTTGTTTGTTTTTTAGCAGTACTGGGAATTGAACCCAGCACCTTCACAGTGAGCACGCCTTGGGTCTGAATTTGAGATCCTTAATCTCAGGCTCCCTGAGTGCTGGCATTACAAAAGTGTGCCACCTGGTGGACTGTTCTCCAAGCTCATAACAATTACTGGCTATTGGCTGTGTGGATGTTTCATCCACTATGGACTATACTACAAGGTTTAAATCATGAACATCAAAATGTCTATATAACTGGTTGAAAAATTTCAACCTCTTATATGCTGCAATTATTTCTGGCATCTTTGAAGAAGTCAGACCTAATTTAAGGTGACAAGCAGTTCTGCACAAAATGAATCAAATCACAGGCACTGTATTTTTTTTTTAAGTAAAAATGCAAAATATGCTATATGCCCCCTAAAACAGACAAACAAATGAAGTACACAGTATCCAAAATAATAGTGCAATATTACTGTTACTAAGTAAAATAAAGAAATCAATAAAGCATTCATGTAACCTGAAAAAATAATTAGTATAGACCATTATACAGTTCATAATAAGGGGATCGTGCCATAACCAAATGTACGAGACACCAGGAAATATTTTCAGAAAAAGTCATTTTTTCCTAATGAAAAGCAACAAAGGATAATCATTATTCTCAGTTAAATTCTGTAGTCTAATTATTAACACAAGTTTATTTTCAACAAAACTCCCCATGCAATTCTTTTTAATTTTCTTAGGAAACTACCATTCCCCTCTCCCCACTAAAAAATGTTTCCTATATCCTTATCTTTCCATGCATTGCTATTGATTTCTATCAGGCCTTCATTATTTCATGCCCATATCTATTAACTCTTCCTAACTATTGGGAGGTAGGATTTTTAATTATGAATACTTGCTTATATATGTAAAATGCTTAGCACATTGTTACCTAATAAATGTCAAATATGATAATACTGGTGTTGGTGGTGCCTTTTTCTCCATTCTCATGGCAATTTTTATATACTTCTATTACTAATACTCATAAATCAAAAATTCAAATGTAGATGGAGGGAAAGAGAAACTGAAAAGAATTTAGATGTATTATATACATGTACCAACTTTACACAACAAATGTAATCATTATGTCCTGCAAACATGTACCAAAAACATAAATGTTAAAAAACAGAACCACGGGCCGGGGATTTAGCTCAGTGGTTCCGTCGCTTGCCTAGCAAGCGCAAGGACCCAAGTGCGATGTCTGATACCAAAAAAAAAAAACAAAACAGAACCACAACAAAATACAAATGCACCCCTATTAAACTGTAGGTTTTACTCATCAGGAACTAGCACAGGACTTGATTCGTAGAAATTAGCAAATGCTTATTAATTCATGAGGGCCAAGAACAAGTTATGATTTACTCTACTAATTAGAGATATTTATCAATGCACATAGACTCCAATTTCCAAAGATGCTCATCCACAAAATGGTTAACTAAGATTAAGATATGTTCTATAGCTATAAAATAGAGCATAATTATCTGTCCCACTCGGAGATTACCTGTCACAACTTCATAAGAACACAATACCAAATCAAGCAGACTCCAAACACTTCTTCCTGTCTCTACTGTTAACACCCTAGCCCAAGCAACCTCCAAATCTCCATCTACTTTAGAAACAGTCTCCTACCTAGTTTCTCTAAGTCTACCCTTGCCTTCCTACACTGTTCTCAACTACGGTGATTTAAAAAAAAAAAAGTCAAACTATGTCATCCATCTGGTCAAAATCCTCTGGCAGCTCTCCATTTTACTCAAGTGGAAAATCGAAAGAGCACCATGGCTTACAATACCTCTCCAACTTCATCTCCTTCCCACATCTTCCCTCACTCAGCCTCTAGCCATACCAGCTTCCTTGTTGTTCCTCTAAATCACCACTCTCCTACTACTTTAGAGCCTTTGCTAACAAATATAAATAAAAAGTAAAACATTACAAATGCTAACTACTTTAATGTAGTCTTATGGATTAAATGCTTCTCTTTTTATTCACTATCTAGCAAAGTGACTTATAAGTACAGCACTCTTGACAATCTGCAAGTGATGAAATTAAGCACTTGAAACTCTCATGATGAAAGACAAATATGTAAAAACATGACCCAGAAATGCAGAAGATCGCTAAATAACCATAAATAAGTCTGTTAAACCTCAATTCGGTTATTATAGAAAAAGGCATCAAAATCACTTGCCTTTAAATATAAGTATACACAAGCAAAACCTTACATACTTTGCAAGATCAAGAAGTAACTAAGAGGTTGCATCTCCACATATTTATCCACTGACTCAACAAGTATTTTGAGAAATTCTACAGTTCAGCCATGAAAAATAAACGACTCCTGACCTAAGCAATTACAGTACGGGGTGTTAAATACAAAGTATTATAGACTCAAAAATAAAACATACGTGGGCTGTGATCTCAAGAACAACGCAGTCCCCCAAATTAAGTCCCAAGAAGATACATCAAAACAAGTAGGCCCATTATCTCTCTGACCAAAGGCCATCCTTGCACCCTGATATAATAGCTCCCATACTGCTACAGTACAGAGGTAGTATGTACAACATAACTCCAAACAGGAGACTTTTTAAAGACGCTCATCAGGATCTACGGAAAACTCGGCAACTTTTCTTTATTAACAGCCTTGGGTCGTCTATAGAAACGATCGAGAAGAGGGAAAAAGACTTCACAAAGTAATCTGAATCTTGCCCCCGTGAATTGTAAACCACAGACGCGTTCACAATTATGTAAAAAGCACAACGGCATTACCTCTGATATCCACTGCAGCCATAATTCCGAAATCGAATCGCTCCTAGACTCTCCTTCCGGCACCGAGTAAAGGACCTGACGTAACGTCAAAGGGACGGTTCAGTGTAGTACAGACAGTGAGGAGGGACAAAAGAGGGCAGGAAGGACGGAACTCCGCGAAGAGAGGGGCTCAGTAGCTGGGGAGATGGGCGGGGTTGGGAGGTGCGAAAGCGGAGGGAAAGAAAGGAGCGTGCCTCAGGGCGTGGCGGCAGGGGAAGGGGCGGAGCGAGTAGAGAAGGAAAGAGAGGCTGGAGCGAGGCGAGGAACCGAGGGGCGGGGCTGAGAGGTGAAAGCCCGGAGGTAAAGAGACCCCTGCAGGGAGAGGCTAGAAAGTTGAGGCAAAAGGGTGGGTGGGCCACTGGGCAAAAACTTAGGCTTGCAGGCAAAGGACAAGAAAGGTGGTCCGGCGTTAGGCTTCGAATCTACTGAGGGTATCGAAAATTCACTCTTGATTCCCCATGGCTATCAAAATGGCAAATTCTAAATCTGGCGTAGAGATGGGAGTGCCTCCGATTTAAAAAGCTCTTCTTTCGTATCCCAATGAACTGTTAAGATTTAGGAGCTACCGGCCATTCTGTTTTTCTCTGCTTGGTGTGGGGATGGAACAGGATTCAGAAGAGAATTTGAGTCCTTGGTTTCTGTGTGACCACCCTTTTGGCGTTTACCATAAGAATGGCTCACCAAGGGTGGACCATCCACTCCCAGCCTCAGACTGAGACTAGGACTATAGGTTATCGAATTCCACAGATTTCTACGTCCCAAAACACAAAAGATCTCAGTTCCCAACTATATAGTGCCTCATTTCTTTGAGCACGCGCACTCCACTCCTGAGTGGATTCTATATCTTCCTCTAATCTTTCTTATCCATCTTTTTTACTGATGAGTCCTGAAAATTTTTTTCCCGAGGCAGGAGTCAGCAAACCCGCATACTTAATTTAAAAGGGCGGATTAAGTTCCTTATCTCAGCCTTGGGGACCCTCATAATGGCTGCATTAGCTGGAACACTTCGCAAGACTCCAGAGAAGGAATGGTTCTGTGATCTGGGAAAGCCAAAGAAAGCCGTAGACTCAAGCTCTGGTTCAGCTCTATAAAAGCAAAATGTTGGAGATGCCTGCAAACAAGCCAAGGAGAAAAGAGAATTCCAAAACCTTAAGGAAGGATGAGTTTCTCCAAAACTTAGGGACTATGAAGACTCCCCAGAATTTAACCATTACCCATGGGTAAAGGGGGAGGACCATGAATTTAACTGGTATTTTTCCACTTCGTAGGGAATTCAAAAATTTTAAATCTCAATGGAATAGAAGTTTATTGCTTTACGCTTTAATTTTTGAACTGGGATTTTAGTTTTATACTTGAGATGGTATGTATAAAATAAGTGTCCCCAACAGAATGTTCACTTAATGAGTACAGTTTTGAAAGGCAGTTTTCCAGGCAGAAACATCAAGCTTTTTGTATTGACTGATTTTCTTTCTGTTATGTTTTTAAGAGAGAAGATTAGAACAAATCGGGACAGTGATACAGGGGAAGAGATGTAACTAGATACCGAAATGCAAGTTCGTGTTCTCTAAAACTGAAGAATGAATTCTAGGGACAACGGAGGTTAAGAGTAGGAAAAATTTATTGAGAGAAAGAAAGGTGCTGCCTAAGAGAGACAGAAAGGGGACCAGAAAGTGGGTTGCCCACCATCCACCCACCCCACGTTTCAAAGATGTTTTATACAGCTAAGCCATTGGTGAGGCAGGTACAAAGTGGGAAAAAGGCTTTGGAAATTTACAATGGAAATGGAAATTTACAAGATGGGCATAAGATGGGTCCAAACCATGACCAACCAATAAGATTACAAGTACAGTCACCCAGGTAATATTGAGTAAATGGGGATCAAATGGGAAAATGATAGATCTCCCACTACCTCAGCAACTGTTATGTATAATAGCTGCCCTCTTCCTATCGTGCCTTGCCCCCTCCCCTGTGTGACGTCATGCCAAGATGGTTGCTCCCACCAAAGAACAAACCCTTCTTCCCAGCATGCCCCTGTTCCCACCTAGAGAGTAACCTAATACTCCCTCACCTCCTATCACTTAGTGATGGCACTGGCTCCTCCATCCCTAGTCACTACCTCACTCAATCCTGCCTCAGCCCCTAAAAACCCCACCTCAGTCTTTATAAAAGAGTCTCCCTGCCTTGGCCATATTGCTTTTTGTCTCTCCTTTGTTCGGAGACATCCTGGCAGATCTATTCCCCTAATAAAGGCTTGTTGTGGCCTGGTCTAGTTTTGGTTTTCAGCCCTTTTACCTGGCAGAAAACAAGTCACATACAAGAAATTTCCCGTTTAGAATATCAATCACTGCTGTCTATCTCTAGGGGACCTGGTGCCTCTTCTTTTTATAATGCTAACTAGTGGATGTGCCTCAATTGTTTTCCATGTTGGTTCCTTGCTGTGTTGGCTCCTGGAGGGATGACACCTTAAGGGTGGCCCTGTCTAACTGTCTACAATATATCTAATTAACTTATCTATCTACAATAACCACAGATCTGTAGATGATAAAATACATGGTAAGCACAGTAAACAAGACCTGGGAGCTCAACCATTATTTTGTAGGCAATAGAATAAATGTGATTAAGATTCCAGTTTAGGAAGATTTGAGGAGGATGAGTTGAGGGTGTTTATAAGACTGAAAGCAGGGAGTGCATTTAGGAGCCTGTTGCAAACTAATGGTAACACTAATTCAAATGAAGTTGTAGGGAGAGAAGAGAAAGGATTAAAAATATTTAGGTGACAGAATCAAAAGCCAATTAGTGACTAATAAGTGAGCCTGGTGAGGGAGAGAGAGGACATAAAAATGAATCCCAGGATACTGATTTATGAGACTGGGTGCCATTAACCACGTTAGGAATAGTAAGTAATAAATGAGTAGATGATTAGAGGGTAATAATTTATTTTTGAACATGACTATGTATGAAATGTCTGCCACATCCTTTAGTCTAGAGTTTTTAAGGCTTTGCACTGTAGGGACAGGGCCCCTGTAAGTAGAGAAAAGGTAGGATTAAGGCCTCATTGAGCTTTGTTAGAAGTTAATAGAGCAACTAAGGGCAGCTAGAAGCAGTTTAGTAGAGGGCCTCTACTACTGCAAATTAGACTCCAGCAATTAGAAAGACAAAGGCAGCTAGAGTCAAGCAATCAGAAAGAGCAGGGCAAAAAAAACTAAGCTCAGGAGGGTCCTAGGTAGTGCAATTAACATAAGAATTAAACATTTCCCCTTTACTTACTACTTAAACCTAAACTACTTATCCATAAACCCCACCCACCCATAATCTCATCCTCCCCCAAAGGACTGGAAAAGGTCAAATAACCAGAAGAAATCCAAGGAGAGGACCAAAAACAGCCAGGGAGCCAATCAGATTCCAGGAGCCTACTGGGACAAAGATCTCAATAAAAGGAGCTGCCTTATCAGACCATAGTGCAATTAAACCGCAGACCAATACCATCAGAAACCTCAAGAGCTTCACCAACACATGGAAAATGAACAACACTCTCCTGAATAACCAATGGGTCACAGAGGAAATTAAAGAAATTAGACAGGTTTTAAAACTGAGTGATAATGCCAGTACAACATACAGGAGTCTATGGGACACAATGAAAGCAGTTCTACCAGGGAAATTCACACCAGTGAGTGCCCACACTAGGGAAAACAGAATGAGCTCAAATAAACAACCTAAAGCTGAACCTTCAGTTCCTAGAAAAAGAAGAGCAAGACAAATCCAAAGCTCGCACAAGGGAGGAAATTATAAAGATCAGAGCAGAAATCAATGCAATGGAGACTAAGAGAATGATACAAAAAATCAACAAATCAA
>NW_004624734.1:30520761-30589804 GCF_000247695.1 Heterocephalus glaber | reverse complement strand
AGATACATCATGTTCAGGTACAAGCACCCAATAATAAATGTAAACGTATTGTATACCTAAAATTTACCAATAAAAGAATTTAAGCAAAAAAAAAAAAAAAAGTCAGCCTAGGAATGTAAAATTCTGATCACTTTTTGCCTTTGGCTATGTCACACACACAAAAATACTGTTAAATCCCAATGAGGAAGTCAGAAAAAGCTATAGAAAATAGGCAAAAGTCACATAGGAACAATATGAATTAGGCATGATATTTACATAACTGTAAAACTTTTATCTAGAGCTGTCTTAAGACAAAGTTTTAAATTGTGTATACTAGGATACTTGCCAAAAAGCAGATAAAATCAGGGTGTCATGCTGCAGTTCATGGGAATACTTTTAAAATAATGTTTATCAAATGTACAGCAATTTTTCTCAGGTTTTACATTTTTCCTCTTGTGAAATATACATCAAAAATGCATAGAATTTATAGGTATAGTTTAATAAATAATTATAAAGGAAATACATAACATTTACACGTGGAGGAAGAAACCACCAGCAGCAGAAGCTCCCCGAGGGGCTCTCCGTCATCACCGGTTCACCCTTCTTCCCTACTCTGCCCTGTGCCGAATTTTGATGATTATTTTCTTCATCATTTAGTACCCAAACTACTCCAAAGCAGTATACATTAGCTTTGGCTGATTTTTAACCCTTTCCTATTCTTTTATTTTGAAAAATCTCAAACCTGAAGGCAAGTAGCAAAGAAGTAAAATAAACCTTTTCATGCTATTCACCTCAATTCCCAGTTGTTGTTGTTGTTTTTGGTACCGGGGATGGAACTCAGGTTCTTGTGCTTGCAAGGCAGGTGGCAGAACCCCTGAGCTAAATCCCTAGCCCCTTCCCAGTTGTTTTCTTTATAGCCCTATAGATGGGAATTTTATATGCCGAACTGTTTAAAGTATTGATTTTGAAATTTATATGAACAGACTTACACTATGTATATTATTTTGTCTCTTTTTTAATTTTTATAAAGTTTGGGAGATTGATTTAAAAAAAGAAAAGAAATCAACCAATAACAAATGTTGGCAGGGATACGAGAAAAAAAAGAAACCTTGTTCACTATTGGTGGAAGTGTAGACTGGTGTGGAATTCAGTGTGGAGATTCTTCAAAAAACTAAAATAGGGTTCCATTTAACCCAGCTATTCCTTTTCTTGGTATCTTCCTGAAAGAATTAAAAGCTTCATACCACAGCAATATATGCACACCCATGTTTATAGCAGCACAGTTTGTACTAGCTAAATCTTGTAAACAGCTCAAATGCCTATCAACCAATGAATGGATAAAGAAGATGTAGTTTTTTATACAATGGAATACTACTCTGCCATAAAGAAGGATGAGCTGGCCTGGGGATTTAGCTCAATGGCACCATGCCTGCCTTGTCGCAATCGCGAGGTCTTGAGTTCAATCCCCAGTACCACAAAAAAAAAAAAAAAATGAGCTTCAGCATTTAGAGCTAAATGGAGGGACATTGAAACCATACTCAAGTGAAATAAATCAGAATCAGACACACGTGTTTAAATACCACCCTGTTTCTCTGGTGTGAGAAACTGAAAATGGAAATAAGGATTAAAATGTATAATAGATATTAGGAAATGGGAAGAAAATGTTCAAATGAGAATGGGAACAAGGGAGGAGGGAGAGAGAAAGGAAGGAAGGGACAAGAAAAAAGTGAAAATAGAAGAAAAAAATGGAATCAAAGCTTGTGAACATAGGGAGGGGAGGGGCCGGGGGGGGGTAATGGGAAAAAAAGGGTGGGATGTACCATGTACAGGTGCAAATTCCCTATGAGGAGGGCTATCATTATGTGTGCCTAAAATGTACCAATAAATGTTTTGCTATTATAAATAAATAAATTTTGGGATTATTTTCTCTAGTTCTGTGAGGCAGGCTGTTGGTATTTTGGTTGGGGTTGCAGTAAATGTATTTATCACTTTTTGGAAACATGGCCATTTTTACAATATTGGTTCTGCCTATTCAGGAACAGCGCATACCTTTCTACTTTCTGGTGCCCTCTTCAATCTCCTTTTGTCAGAGTGAACTACTTTGCATCGTAGAGGTCTCTTAGTCCCTTGGTTAGGTTAATTCCTAAGTATTTAATTATTCTTGATGCTATTGTGAATGGTATTCTTTTTATTCTTATGAGTCCATGTTTTCAGAATATAATGATTACATTCATTGTGGGAGTTGGTACATGTACACAACCCATCTTAATTCTCTTCTCATCCCCTCCCCACTCTTCCTTCCCCTTCCTTTCATCCCTTAACCCCCTTCCCTTTTGCAAAAGATCTCTCTCCCTGTTTCTGATTACCTTTATTTTGCTCTTTAATTTATTTATACTTTGGGTTTCTCATATAAGAGAAACCATGCAATATTTAAGCTTGTGTGTCTGATTTTTTTCTGTTAACATTGTCTTGAGCTAATCTATTCTCCTACAAGTGACTTAAGTTTATCCATCTTTATGGAAGAGTAATATTTTATTTTGTGTAAATACCACATTTTTAAATCCATTCATTTGTTGATGGACATATGAGCTCCTTCCAAGATTGAACTATTATGAATTGTGCTGCTGTAAACATAGGAATGTATGTATCACTGTTATATGATGTCTTTAACTCTTATGAGATGATACCTAGAAAGGAATAGCTAGGTCAAATGGAATTTCTATTTTTAGTTTTTTGAGGAATCTCCATACTAATTTACATAGTGGTTGTACTAACATAGATTCCCACCAACAATGTAGAAGGGTCTACTTCATAAGCAATTTCTTGCTTTTTTTTCTAACAGCTTTTAAGATTTTTGTCTTAGTGTTATAATGACAGAGACTTTTGAGATTTTGACTATGCTGTATCATGGAGAAGTTCTTTTCTGATTGTGGGTATTTAGGGTTCTATATTCCTGCACTTATCTGTATTAAGTTCTTTCCATTTATTGGGAAAGTTTTCAGTTATTGTTTTTGTCAGTTGACTTTTTATGCCATTTGTGCTGTCTTCTAATTTTTCTCTAATTCCAATTAATCTTAGACTAGTCTTCTTTGCCTTATCTAGCAGCTATTGGATCCATTTTTCATGTCCTCTTGTTTTTAAGATATCTAAGTATATGGTCATGTGCATCCACCCTATCTTCTATTCTGACACTGTGTCCTTACATTGGTCAGTCCTTCTACTATCCATACTTTCAATAGAATTTTAAATTTCCTGGATTTCTATTCAATATGATTTCATGGACTCTAATTCTTTGCTAAACTGGTCATTCGTGTTTTGTATCATTTTTTTTTAGCTCAGCTAGCTTTTTATTAGTGTCTTATTTAAGCTCACTGATCATTTTGTTTATTAAGTTTATTATCTGTTTAGTTATATCATCTTTGAGCTCACCAAGCACTTGTGTTTTTTTGTCTCCTCTTTTACCATTTTATATAATTCAGCTGTTTGGCTCTTTATCTCCTCCCCATTAATGCCCTATGCATCAGGGTTGGAGGAGTTGGAAGTCTTTGGAAGCATTTTGCTGCCTTGTCTTCTCATGTTCTATTGGTTGTGTTTGTGTGTGTGTGTGTGCATGTGTACATGTATGCATGCTGTGAGGTTTGTGGGTCAATTTTAGTGGACTCTGTTGTTAGTACAGAGCTCTCTTTAGTTAGTGTCTGCTTGTCAGCGATACACCATGGGCATAGCTAAATACAGACCTTTGCCTCTGTCTCAAGATCCAACCACCTCCATTAATTTGAAAGGGAAAGATGCAGTGTAATTGGCTCAGCACCCATTGATCCAGAAATGAGCTGCAGTATTGTTGATGACATAAAGACAAACCAGATATTGGCATACAGTAAAATCCAATTAATACCAATAACTATGACACCTTGGAAATAGCAACAAAGGCAACAATAATATAGTCAAGAACAAACTGGATATTGGCATACCATAAGAACCAATAAAAGCTATTACCAAACTTAGGACCGGGAATGCAGCTCAGTGGTGCTGTTCCTGCCTCCCAAGCACAAGGTCCTAGGTTCAATCCCTGGTACAAAAAAAAAAAAAAAGGTATTACTAACCTTAACCACAGGAAACAGATATAATTATAAACACAAAGACAAAATATTGACATAAAGTTCGTATCTACTCATTTCAACACCTCTACCACTATTAACAACTGAAAATCATCTTATAAGTAATTTTTTGTTTTTCTCTAACCCCTGTGTTCTTTGCAGCCTAAGCTTCAACTTTTAGAAGGGTCTGTTTCTAGATCACACCCTTTCCATGACTATCTCTTGTGGCTGTCTCCGACTCAGTCACTGTGGCAAGGTGATAGCAGGAACCCTGAAGTATAGTGGTTCTGTAGTTCAGTCTTAAGCATTTAACGCCTTCCCCAAAATGGCTCCTGATTAAACCCTTTCAAATATGGCAGGTGCTGCAGTAGATTTCTTTCCAATTCTAGACTGCTATGTGGAAGGAATCACTTTGTTAAAAACCACACAGTTTTTTTGCATTTTAGTCTAGCACTGCCAGCCTGGTCTGCGTTTCTCCCTGGGATTTCTGATCCTCTGAGGGTTTACCTTGTATCAGTGGAGACAGATCCCCCTCCTTGAGAGCCAAGGTTAGCTTTCCAGACTGCTTTGTTCTGTTCTCTGTGTTCTCCATTTTTCTAGCTTCTCTGTAGTTTCTAGTTTTCCAGTCCATTCCCTCCCAATTCCTGGAAGTCTACTTTTTTTTTTCTCTTCACCAAGTAGTTTTCCAGGTCCCAGAGAGGCTGTATTTTGCTGCTGGTCCTTACTCTATAATTTTTTTCTCTCCTTCCAACTGAACAATTTTATAAAGGATGGATTGCAGGTTATAAGTGACAACAGGCACAATTATCTATAATATAAGTGAAAAAGTCTGAACTGGGGAAATAGCAATGGAATAAAGAAGAAAGAGTGGATGTGATGGGCATCAAGGGATTCAAATCTAAAGGGCTTCCTGACTGAATGAATTTGGGAGTGAGTGAAAAAGTGTATGCAGACCCCAGGTTATTTGGCTTGGGGGAGGGTAGATAGCATTCACTGAGATATGGATTGAGGAAGTAGAGGAAGAGTCTTGAACATATTAAGCTTGAGAAGACTATTGAACATACAATTAGCGATAGAAGGCAGTTGGAAAAAGAGCTAGAGTTCAAAGAAAGCTGTATACTAGGGTCATATGCACATAGGTGATATTTGAAGCAAAGAAAAATCATTTTTCCTCCCTGTAGCCCTTGGCTCATGAACTCATCATGTCTCTTTTAGACCATTAAAAATACCTGCATATTAGTGTGAGCGGAGTACTAGGGATTGAAACCAGGGCATTTGCTCTGAGCTTCTCTTTATTTGTTATTTTGAGAGAGGATCTCACTAAGTCACTAAGTTGCCTAGGCTGGCTCAAACTTGCAACCCTCCTGTCTTAACCTCCTGAGTACCTAAGGTTGCAGGCATGCCTTATGTGATAGTTAACTGACTGTGTCAACTTCAGTAAGAAACACTCAACTACATGGGCTCAGTATAGTTCCAGGAGTGGAAGACTACCCCGCTCCAGGCCTGGGGGATTGTTGCCAGAATGCTATAAAAGGGAACTGAAGAAAGAAGCCTTGCTTCTGTTTCTTTGGAGGAGCTGCAGTCTTCACATTCACCTTGGACATCATCTCCCGGCTTCTAGAGCTTCAAAGGGATCTTTTGGATCTGCAGTGGGTAGACAGACAGACCTTTTGCACTCTTCCACACCCGAGTCTGTGGCAGCCATTGTGAGCCAATCTTGTAAATTCTCTCTTTTTTTTTTTTGGTACCAGAGATCAAACTCAGGACCTTGTGCTTCCCAGACAGGTGCAGCACCGCTGAGCTAACTCTCCAGCCCTATTTTTATATATTTGTATATCTGATGATGCAGTGGGACTGACTGATGCACCCACTACACCTAGCTTCCACATTCATCTTCAGGCTTTAACTTTTCCAATTCTTTTTTCACATTCATATCAGGTTGATCTTTTAAAACATATATTTTCTCACTTAAAACTTGTAATGTCTATCTACAAGTTTGCAAAACAAAATATACACTCTTTTTCTTTGCATCTCTTGACAGAGAACAGGGTAGCCTCACTAAAAACATTTATTTTTATATCTCACCTTACTAAGATATCATCCTTGGGCCAGGGATTTAACTCAGTGGCACTATGCCTGCCTCAAAAGCTCAAGGATCTGAGTTTGATCCTTGATACAAAACCAAAAAGATATTATCCTTTATAATGATTCCAAGGAAATCTTGGGCAAGTGGCTCCCACCACGTATGTCTGCTGATGGCACTCTGGAAAGACATAGACAGATAGTCAAGACCCTGACCCCGCCAAGTGCTTAGCTGTCTTTTACTGCTGTCATGAAATCTCAGACATACTAGCTATGGCTTTGGCCAGTGGGACATCTAGATGTGAGCTATCAGGAATAGGCAGTTTTAAGAAAGCTAAATAAATGCAGAGAGAGAAATTTCCTTGGCCTCTCACTCCTAGACCTGTTCCCTAATCATTACCTCAACTCTATATCACTCCAGTGACGAAAAAGTAACCAAAAATGACTCAAAGGAAGAAAAGGTTTTTTTCTTCCCACTAAATCTCTAGGATATGAGCCAGAGTTTAAACTTGTAGCTTCCAGGCCAAGTTCTACTTGCAAACATTTTTCGTTAGCCAACACAGTGATTCCTTGCCTAATACATTTTTTAAATCTTTATTCCTTCACTGCTATTAAAAATGTGAAATATGAACTTGCAGTAGGGATGGGTAAGCTTTACAATTTAGCATTTGCCAAACCACAGCAGTATGCCTCATTTGGGGTATTTGGTTTCTAGTTCATCACCCCTAGACCAGCTCAATCATGTGGATTAGGCCAGTGCTTTTCAATTATTCATGTGATGCAAAACAACTTGAGAATTCAGTTAAAATTCAGCTTCTGATCCAGCAGGCCTGGGGTAAATTCTCAGATAATCCTGACTCTGCTGGTCCAAGAAACCACACTGTCAGTGTCAAGGAACTGGGCCGGCAGCATAGTAGTTGTGCGCCTCCTACAATCCCAACAGTCCGGTTTTGGATCCTAGTTCAGCCACTTACTGGTTGTAAGTAGTTCATTTCCCTATGGAAAAGTCCTGCATTATCTATGCCTCTGCTTTATTCTTTACAAAATGGCTCTAAATTAGTTTTTAAATGATTTCAGAAAAGATTGAGTTACTTTATGTGATAGACTTCGAAAGAGTGTCACATATTTTAAAAACCAGTAAATATCAACCATTATCATTCTTTTTTTTTTTTTTTTTTTTGCAGATAAAATAATAAAATTTCTTCTTGCGAGTGAGCAGGAACGCCAGAAACCGGTCTGGTTAGTATCTGCACACCCTTTTTTCAGCATTTGCCTTTTTATATCCTTTTTAGCCTTTATCTTATCCCTAGTGGTCTTTGATATATAAATACAATTCCAGTTCCTATTTACAAGTCACAGACACAAGATAGGCCATATACATTGTAAATTCACCCTGGCATGGTAACTTTGTTAGGTTAATGAAGTTACTGGTTAGAGTCAGATAATCTTCACCTTAAACAAGGAGTTATGGGAAAAGCAATTCTTAAAAGAACACGTTACTTATTTTGCTTCTACAACTACCTTAATATTCAATCTATTAAGTTATCTAAAACTTTTCTGTGTCATTCCTCCCTCTGTTTACTTTGGGATAATTCTTCTATTCATTACAAGTTCTATCCAGTTTATCTACATTTCTTAACATTAGCATTTGATAATCTTGAGCTGCAGTACTGTGCTACTGTATAAATTTTGAAATCCATTGGATGACACAAGGACCAAACATTAATATTAAAGCTCCCCAGGTGGTTTCAATGTATATGGGGGTGAGGGGTGGGGACCATAGCTTAAGAGTAAGAAAGGAATCACATATGTTTATTCACCTAGGAATAAAACTCAGGACCACTGGCTAGTATCAGCCTAAACTCTAGACCAGGTGATGTCAGCAGGACAGAAGCCATCTTATGCTCTGTGTCTAAGCTTACTTTCTGAATCTAACTTACTGAATCTAAACTAGCTTGTTACCCGTGTGATAACCATACAAACTGTGTGCGTGTGTGTTAACTTATGTGGTAAGCATATAGTGTGATAATCACACAGCCTGTATGCCAAAACACTTTTGTTGTAAACCCTTTTGGAGAAACTTATAAAAATTTTTTCTAATTTTTTGGTACTGGGGATTGAACTTGGGACCTTGCGCTTGCAACGCAGGCGGCAGAACCACTGAGCTAAATCCCCAGCCCTAAAAAATTTATTTTTAACATAAAGAAAAACACATTTTTATCACTGTAAAATTAGCACATGTTGTTTGTACCAAACTCCCCATAGCATAAAAGATGAAACTCCTGGCTGCTCTTGGGCTCAGTCTTCTGGCTCAGTGCCTGTGGACTTTGCCCCGGTACTGCTCTTCACAGAGCTGCCATTTGAGTTCCGCAGCTGTCTGTGACCATCACTCTGCCCATCAGAATGCCCCATTTGGCTCCCCAGCTGCACCAGTCTCCAGATTGCTGTGAGTTCCAGTGCTGCTCATTGGGCCCCAATGTTTACATGGCACATTGACTGGGTGGGAAAAGATTATACACAGTCGACAATGCATCCAGCTTCCAGTTTATGCCGTGGGTGAGCGCCCCTCTGTCTTGCTGTGAATGCAATAAATGCTCAATAAACCATTGTATTCGAGAAATTGTTCAACTGTTAGGATCTTTGGCAGATGGGCCAACTCCCTTTGGCTCCTCCAAGCCCCAGGGTGACCTAACTCAAAGGGCCTTTTGGCCTCAATCATGGCCACCATGTCTGCTCATGACACCAGTTTCTTCCTTAATTATTTGTCCTTGAAAGAGTCATTTATAAAGAACCATCTCCAGGGCTGGGGATTTAGCTCAGTAGCACCACCCTTACCTTGCAAGCACAAGGTCATGAGTTCAATCCCCGGTACCCAAACAAACAAACAAACAAACAGAACCATCTCCAATTTTTCAAGATAGACTGCCAAATCTAATCTCTTGGTCACATCTCAGGCACTCTGGTGGGAAAGCAGAGAGGACATTTGAAGCTACTCAGCAGGTCCTAGGTCTAATCCCCAACACTGCAAAAACAAAAAGAATTTTATTGAGAAATAATCCACAAATCATACAATTCACCTATTTAAAGTGCTCAAATCAATGGGTTTTTAGCACATTCACAGAATGTAATGTGTTGGGGATTAAACCTAGGACCTCACACATGTTAGGCAAGTACTCTATCACTGATCTATGTCCTCAACTTTTTAAAAAATTTTATGTATTTATTGCAGCCCCAGGGCCTTCACATTGTGCTACATCCTCAATCTTTTAAAAAAATTATTTATTTTAGGTAGCATCTTATTAAGTCACTAAATTACCCAACCTGGGCTAAACTTGTGATCCTCCTCCCTCAACCTCCTCAGTAGGTGGGATTACGGATGTCATGAATTACCACACCTGTTAATAAAATTGTTTTTCTAAAAACCATCTCTCCTCAAAAAAGTCATGAGCAGAGGATGGTAATTAGGAAAAAAGTAGACTAAGAAGATTCCTTAAGGGAATAACAAAAAATGATTGAGAAATACATCCTTGAGCCAAAGAACCAAATTTCATTTTTAATCTCTGTATTCCCAGCCCAAACATCAGTGATGATAGATGCCCTACTCAGCCTGAACAGGTTCTGGGTTGATCCTACCCAAATCAGATAGTATCCTATAGGCCTTATCTCCACCGGTAAGTCTTTCTACCCAGAGCCTGGTCTCTAGGAGTGGCCAGGGTGAGAAAAGGGGTGAGGGAGTCATATGGAGATCAGGAATCATGGCAGTCACCTTCTTAGAAAATGTCTACTAGGATGAAGGTATTACTCCTTCAGAACAGCCCCTAAATTCAGTCCCCAGCAAAGAGAGAGAGAGAGAGAGAGAGAGAGAGAGAGAGAGAGAAGAGAAAAGAGAAACTTGGTTGGTTGAAACCACTAAAGGCCCTGAGCACAGAAATCTCTACTCAGTAATACAGGTAACCATGTTCTCAGAAAGACAGACTGACTCACATGGTTAGCAAGTACACCATTTATTAGGAAGCACTCTCGGAATCAACATTTGTGGGAGAAAGGAGAAGGAAATAGGATTCAGTAGAGCAACTTTTTGTACCAGGGACTGTGTCTTAGTTATTTTTCTCATTGCTGAGACAAAATACCCAACACCCAAAGTTAAAGGAAGAAAGGTTTATTTGGCTCACAGTTTGTAGAGGTTTCAGTTCATAGTCAGCTGGCTCCAAGGCTGGATGGCATGGCAGAAGAGTATGGCAGAGGAGAGACAGTTCATGGCAGGCAGAAGGCAATAAAGTGACAAGCAACAAGCAGTTACCCTCTTTCTGTCACTTATACCCTAACTCGGCTACTCACCATTAGGGCAGGTAGAAGTCACACCCATGGTGCGACAGCCTTAATCCTAGCATCACACCATGAATCAGTCACATACTTGATCCCAGCATCACCTACCCTCCAAAAAGCCTCACCGATGACCACCTGAGGCTTTGGCCTAGATCTAGATACAAGCCATAACAGACTGGTTTCATGGAAGAATATTTTTTCACAGATGGGGGCAGGGATGTTGGGGATGACTCAAGTGCATTGTATGTATTATGCACTTTATTTCCACTACTATTCCATTGTAATATATAATGAAATAATTATACAACTCACCATAATGCAGAATCATTGGGCCTCTTGAGCTTGTTTTCACATAACTAGATGGTCCTAGCTGGGGAAGACAACACCCAAAGTGGGCTGTTTCTATCCAGTCTGTCCCATTATTTCATTTTGGCCAGCCATCAGATACAACTTATTTGCTACCTCACTAATAAGGTCTTGATGCGCCTGCAGGCAATTGATTTATTATGGTCTCCGTACAGTCAAACCTCTCTGCTAACATTTATCTGTATTTACATCCATTTCCTAGTGCTAAGCAACAGTTTGATAACGAGATTATTATGAATAGAAGGATGACAAATACTACTCATTAGGACAATGGAAGAATGACCCTAAAGGCATTCTAGAGATCCTTGGGGCTGCCATAGCCGAGTTTCTGCTCCTTGTATTGAGGCACAGCACTCCTCAGCCATCCTACCTGTGCCCCAAGGTCAGGCTGCCCTCTGAAAGCCACAAGCTGTAACTTGGTGGCATCCATTCAGTGCCAATTCTACTGTCACATAGAGTGCAACAGCCAGGGGCACGGCCTTTTCACCTAGATTTCAAAGGATGCCATGCAGAGCCTTTGGGCTCAGTCAGGGAACTGCCACAAGATCAGTGCCACCCTAGGAACTCTCCACTAGGGCAACATCTAGTAGACTTGAGGGAGCAAGGCTGCTCCTGAGATTCCAAATCTGTAGAGCCATGAGCAAGAAACACTAGCCTGGGAGAGCTCCAGGCATCAGATTCCATCCCCTGAGCGCTGCGGTAAGGACGATGCCAGTGAGGCCATTGGACTGGAATTGCCGGAAACCTTGGGGATCCAATCCCCGTCTTAGTATTCCTGAAAACAAGGGCACAGAGGCAAAGATTATTCTGGAGCCTTAAGAATGAGAGCTTCCCCTGTTGGGTTTTAGACTTATTTGCAACTAGTCACCCCTTTCATCTTTCCTCTTTCTTCTTTCTCCCTTTTAAGATGGGAATTTCTATCCTATGCCTGCCCTGCCACTGTACACTGGAAGTACACAACTTGTTTGATTATATAGGTTTATAGCTGGAGGGGAATTTGCTTCAGACTTCACGATGAATTAGATCTTGGGTATCTCCTATATCTGATTTAGATGAGACTCTAGACTTCAGACTTTTGAACTGGTGTGGGATGAATTAATAATTTGGGGACTATTGAGATGGAATGAATGTATTTTTCCTGTGAGAAGGATATTGAGGCTAGGAGCAGAATGCTATGATGTGACAATGTCTTCCAAAATTTTTGTGTTGACACTTAGTTGCCAATGTGATAGCATTAAGAGGTGGGGCCTTGAGGAGGTGATTAGGCCAAGAGGGTAGAGTTCTCACTAAAGGGATTAATGCTTTTACACAAGAGGCTTCAGAGAGCTGTTTGGCTCTTTTTCCCTCCCACTTTTTCCCATGTGAAGACATAGCAACAAGGCACTGTCTTGGAAGCAGAGACTGAGACTTCACCGGACACTGAACCTGCAGGTGCCTTGATCTTGGAATTCCTGTCCTCCAACACTGTGAAAAATAAATTTCTGCTCTTTATAAATTATTTAGTATGTGGTTTTCTGTTATAGTGGCAGAAATGGACCAAGATTCTTGGAAAATTTTATAAGCAAAGCAGATGTTTATTTGGCATTGAATTTTTGTCTTTCAGGTATAGGTACTATTTACTGAGCTAAATTAGCACTGGGATTAACACCATATAAATTTCATTTCAATAATCGTAATAAGCCTGTGAGATGGGCATTATTATTATCTTCATTTTACAGAGAAGGAAACAGAGTCTTAGCAAAGTGATAGTGCCCAAAGCCACCCTGCTAATGAACAATGGAAGCACATTTGAATCCAAAGCTCTCTAACAATAGGGTTACACTTTGTTTGTGGTTTGGGGGATTGAACCCAAGGCCTTCACACTGATCTACATTCACAGCCTTTTTCTATTTTTTTACTTTGAGACAAGGTCTCATTAAGCCACTAAGCTGCCCAGGCTGAGCTCAAACTTGTGAACCTCCTGCTTCAGCTTCCCAGAGTGCTAAGGTTACAGGCACAGACTTCCACACCCAGCCTAAGCTCACACTCACAATTAGTAATTCTGACTGCCTTTGAGCTATAGCAGGCTGGCTTTTTAACCTTGTTTATTGTTGTTGTTTTTTTAAAAAAAACAAATATGTGTGTATGAGAGACAAAACTTACACATAACTAATGATTACAAAATGACATTTTTAACCATCATCCAGATCAAGAAATAACACATGGCTTCTCTAGCGGCCTTCTTATCCCATCTGCTACCCTCCTCACTGAGTACAACCATGATTACTGACTTCTATAATAATGGTGTCCCTATTTTTCTTTAAATTTTTACCATGATATGATGGTTTCCTAAATACAACTAATTAAATCTGCACCCCTTTTTGGATATTTATATAAATGAGATCAGACACTATGTCTTTTTTCATATCTGGATTTTTTATTTTTTCAACTTTGTTTTAGATTCTTCTAAATGGCTAAAGCTATCATGTGCTTCCTTTCATTGCTGAATAGTGTTTGATTGAATTAATGTGCCCCACTTTTGTTGTTCTGCTGCTGTTGATAAACAACTGTATAATTTTCAGTTTGAAACTATTTTGAATAATGCTGCATAAACACTCTTGATCCTGGGTCCTGGGGCTCAGGCATTTCTATAAGTTTTAAATATGGAAGTGAGATTTCTGGGTAATGGGGTATGCATATATTCAAATTGAGAAGATAACACCAAATTATTATCAAAGTGACTGTACTATTTAACACTCCAATATGCAGTGTCTGATATTCCCCATTGTTATCTGAGATAATGTTTGTTTAAAATATAGACTTCAGCTTTGTTCCTTGCCTTCTCTGAGAAAGACTCTCAAATCATATTCACCTGACTTCCTTCCTGTCTCACACATTACACCTGGTTTCCTTCGTTTATTGACTTCCCATTTTTCCAGCCATGTTTTCTTTTTCCATTGGTATTCTGTCTCTTGGAATAGAAAACACTTCTAAACACTCTGTCAAGAATTAGTACAGCAAAGCACTTGAAAAGTGCTATTGCTCGCATTTTATATGTCCCCCAATGGCCAGTGTGTTAAAGGAAGGCGGTGAAAACTTTAAGAGGTAGGACCCAATGGGAGGACTTCAGATGACCTGGGGTGGGGGTCCATTCTAAGTGAATTACTGGGCCTTGGTCTCTTCCTCTCTATCTCCTTTGCTTCTCACCTGTCCTAGTTACTCTTCTCATTGTTGAGACAAAATACCTGACCCCCAAAGGTAAGGAAGAAAGGTTTATTTGGCTCAATTTGTAGACATTTCAGTACATAATTGGCTGGCTCCAAGGCAGGGTGGCATTGCAGAGCGACATCGCAGAACTGAAACAGTTCAGAGCAGGCTGAAGACAGCAAAGCAAGCAAGAGATGAGAGTGCCCTAGTCCTCTTTCTGTCTCTTATATTTTAACCAGGTAGGGTGGGGTACCCTCAGTCCTATTCAGAATTATTTCAAACCTATCAGTGGATTGATTTAGTAATCATACACCCTTTATCCTAGCTGGATCCTAGATCCAGCCATCTCTGAAAAAGCCCTCACCTATGACTGCATGTGGCTTTGGAGGGGCATCTAGACACAACCCATAACATCCTGTCCCTGGCCCCCCAAAGACTTGTGCACATCCCTTTATGCAAAAGGCATGTAGTCCATCTCCAAGAGTTTCAAAAGTCCAAACAGTTTCATCAGTGCTGAAAAGTCCATGTCCAAAGTCTCCTCTGAGAATTAAGGCAAACTCTTAGCTGCAAGCCACTGTACAAATGAAAAGAGAGTTAAACACTTCCAACATTCAATGGCACAAGATAGACATTTCCATTCCAAAAGGTACAAGCAGAGGGATGGAAAGGAATGGGAGCAAATCAATTCCAAAATCCAGCAGGGCAAACATTAAGTCCGGTAGTCCAGCATCCCTGTTAATCTGTGACAAGATGTGAATTCCAAAGGGCTTGGGTGGCTCCGCCCCTGTGGCCCTGCCAATGGCTGTAGTTCACACAGCTCCTCTCTGGGCCAGCTCTGCTCCCTCCTTGCAGTTTCCCTCATCTGATCTATGTTCCAAGCTTCTCCGAATGTCTGGGGTTTCTGCTGCACCTTCAGCTTCACACTCACAGCTTCACACACTGCCCTCTCAGGGGCACACTGCCTGGCCTCCCAGGCCTTCTTCTGAAATCTGAATGAAAGCTTTCCTCACCTCACAACTCTCGCATTCTGCATGCACCTAAAATCAGCACCATGTGGATGACACCAGAGTCTACTGCCAGCTGGATCAGGGGCCGGGCTCCCTTCTCTCTTGGCTGTAGGAGCAAATTCTCTAGGCTGCTGCCATTCTGGAACATGGGGCTCTGGGGCTCTCTTCTCAAAGCAGTCTTTCACTTTTGCAATTCTGAGGCTGCAAAAGCTGCAGTCCTGCCGGTTCTTATGATGTCCTCAGGCCATCTTGTCTATTGTCTTCTGAAATACTTTGCTTTTTCTTGCAAGTCTTTTCAGCAACCAATTTCTCCTCTGTCCCATCTTTTTTTTGGTACCGGGGATCAAACTCGGGTCCTTGTGCTTGCAAGTCAAGCAGCAGAACCACTGAGCTAAATCCCCGGCCCCTCTGTCTCATCTTTACAGGCTGCAACTTTACTGGAGCTTCCTTTCTGGCCAAACTCAAAAATTATCTGGAATATCTAGAGCATAGACTATATGAGAAGATAGGAGAGATGGAACTGGAGAAAGAAACAAAGGGAAAGATTATTAAAGACATTTAAGTGAGGTAAAAAAAATATTATAGGCAGTCAGATAGGGCTGGGCCCTTGAGAGAGTCTTTGCAAAAGATAAAAACACATTACAACTGTGGCCAGAGGTGCATCTGTTAGAGGCCAGGCCTCAAGTTAAAGATGAAATGACGGGGCCTACATACTTCCCCAAGGGATAAGTGGTAACACTTGTCCCAGTAAAGGCTAGATAGACACTAGTCATCCTCGTGGGTGACCAAGACCTCTGCATCCTTCCTTTCTTAAAAAAGTTTTTTGTCCTTTCCATGTACACTTGCTACATGACTTGCTTCCCCATTGGATCAATATCACCTAAGCAGCTATACTTGTAATCTTATTGGTTGATCATAGTTTTGTTCCACATTATACCTACTTTGTGATTTTGCTCTGTAAAACTTCCCTGAAACCCATTCAAGTCCCCTCCTGTCTCTCTCAGGAGCTATATCTTTCCCTCTCAATAAATATTTCCTACTCTTAGCCTGTGTTGTTCCTCAGAATTCATTCTATGATTTTGGGAACACAAACTTTGGGTATCGGACATCTAGCAGTTGGGAAGTTATATTATTTCCCCTATATTATTTGGAGGTTCTATATCAAGATCATTGTAAACTACATTAAGTAATTGAGAGCAGAAGGACACTACAGAAAGATTTTAAAGAAGTGATAAGATCAGATTCAAATTGAGAAATTTGTTATAAAAATTGAAGTCTAATTGCTTCTCAGCCTTTTGGCTAAGATCAAGTGTAAAATTGAAGTCTAGAAGCCAGGTAAGGTGGTATAGACCTGTAGTCTCAGCTCTCTGGAGGCTAAGGCAGGAGGATTGCAACTTTGAGCCCAGCCTAAATAATTTAGCAACTTAGTGAGACCCTGTTTCAACATAATAAAATGTCTGGGGATATAGCTCAGTGCAAAGGCCTTGGGTTCAATCTCTAGTACCCCCCCACACCCCAACACACACACACAAACAAAATTAAGCCTAGAAAAATAACCTATACTGTCAATAAGAGTAAGAAAAGAAATGAACTAAAATGATAGATATTTAGAAGGTGGAATCAATAGGAATTGATCAAAAACGTGGAGTGAGGAGAGGGATAATTCAAAATATCTGGCTTGGCAGGTGAGTGAATGATTTACTGAGATACACAGAAGAGCAGTTTGGAGAATGGTCGGGTTTCATTTTAGGTGTGTTGGGTTTGAAGTGCCAGTGGATCATCCAAGTAAAGACATCAACCGGACAGATGTGTTAGTCTGCTTTTCATCACTGGGACAAAATACTGATGTAAACAGCTTAAAGGAAGGAAGGTTTATTTTGGCTTATACTTTGGGAGGTTTCCATCCATGATCAGGTTCCATTGCTTTGGGCCTAAGGTGAACCAGAACATTATGGCAGAAAGGCATGGTGAAACGAAGCTGGTCACCTCATGGCGGCTGGGAAGCAGAGTAAGGGAGGTACAGGAGAGAGAAAGGGACCCTCAGAGACCAGATACACCCTTCCAAGCAATCCCCAGTGACCTACTTCTTCCAACTGAGTACCTCCTCTTAATAGCCCATCGAGCTATGAACTCATCAATGAACTCATTTATTGATGAAGTTAGTGCCCTTATGATCAACTCACTTCTCCAGGCCATACCTCTGAACATTACTTCATTAGGGATCAAGCCCTCAGCACATGGGGATATTTCATATTTAAACCACAATGACAGATAAATCTAAGAAAAATTCATGAATTCCATATGTAAACTTTAGCAGCCACTAAGCACAGAGTCAAACATTGGGGCTATGTCAATAATATGAAAGGAAACAGGTTTGAAGGATATTTTTTATTGTTCTACCATGGGCTTGAGTTGATTTAATACACTGTTTCAGATTCCTGTCCTCACTTGCTGAATGAGGATATCCCCAAACCTGATGTTAGTATGAGTAAATCTATCTGCTAAGCCCTTCTAGACTTTTTTCATCCTGGGAAGCTCACTGTACCACTAGGAGTCCTCACTATAATCACTAGAATGGGCTACATTTTAGGGAGTTGATTTAGAGAGGGTGGTAAGGAAGATCACATTGTTGGAAACAATTAAAAAGTGCCTTTTTAAGTATTTGGAACAGAATAATACCTAAACTCTTTCTTTCTTTGCAGCTGCCACAGATAGATAAAGAATGCCCCAAACTCTCCCTTCTAATCCTAATTCATCACTGGAAGAATTTAGGTATTCTCCCAGCCAACAGGCCAGCCTGCACCAGAACAGTGGTAAGCCCCTCCCCAAACATGAGTTAGGTTGACTCCGATGGCTTAAAAACAATATTGGACAAAATTTGAATTCAAACTTTGGTGGCTTTCTTCAACACCCATCTCATCTATATCTATCTACCTGCTTTGTTTCCGTAAAGAAGTATTAAAGTGCTCTTCGAGTTTGGCAATCAATCTCTCTATATTGCAAATTGTTTTTGAGACAGGGTCTCACTATGTAGCCCAGGCTGGCCTCAAAATCATGATGATCCTCCTTGTCTCAGCCTCCTGAGTGCTGGGATTACAGGCATGCACCTATATTGCAATTTTGACCAAATAACTATTCGTATTAGCCAAATATTGAATTCAGTTCAAACAGCATTTTTTCATGTAGGCCTCACAACAATCCTATGAGAGGACACTGTGGCTTACGGGTTAAATACCTTTCCCAAGAACATAGAGCCCATGGTCTTTAGCAAGGATGCTATATTGGTTCCTATTCTCTATTTGTTACCTTAATCTTGATGGTGACAATAATCACCACAACTGACCTGTACTGATACTGAGTATCGACTGCCACAGAGATTCAATGAAAACACTTGACAAGAATTCTCATATTTAGTCTTCCCAGCAGTTTTATGAAGTAATATGGTCCCATTTTTAAGATGGGGAACCTGAAGTCGAGAGATGTACCTTGCCGAATGCACACAGGTGACTAGTGGCAAGCCAGGATTTGAACATGAAAAGTCTAACTTCAGGGACCTCACTGTAATCACTATACTTAGGTCTAGGTAGTCTCAAAGGTCCCTTTTCCACTTCCTCTCCCTGCCACCCATTCAAAGATTCAGCAATTTGTTGCTATTTTATGGAGATTTATCACATTTTATTTCACATAAGGCACATTAAATTATGACTTTGAATGGTCACATTGAGTTTATAATATTAGGATATGTAATTTTGGAAACTTTATCATTTCAACCTGGTTTAAAAAGTTCTTTGGCTTGAGCATTGGAAGTGGGTGTAGAGGAAGAGACAAATACAGCAGTTATAGGTTGCCCCAGAGCCAAGCTGAGGCAGAGGGGTTGATTTTTAATCCTGAAGATGCAGGGAAAGGCCTGTCTCAACTCTCCCCTGCATAGCTTGGGAGAGTCTAGTTCCTTCCCAATAGCAAAGGCAGCCTCTGCTCCACCAAGAAATATTTTATTAACTCTTCTTTTGGCTCCCAGAAACATGAAGCTGGATGGATTTCCTTGTTAGTGCTCAGAAAGAACTCTAGAGCACAGATTTAAGAGGACAAAAAAAGTCACCTATTTTTTTTTAATGAAAGAAGACTGGTAAAGGAGGCAACTATAATAAAATTAGATAAAATAAAGTTAAAACAATGTCAATAAATCCTGACCCATGATACCTCCCAGTCTCCAAGCTAATGGACTTAGACCTGGAAATTAACACTTGCCTTCTTTTTTGTACGTGGTCCCTAGCTGTCTCACAGGCCTCAATTCCCACAATAATTTTGAGTGTCCCCCCTCATTTGGATCTGTCCTTCTGATTCTAAACTCTGTTCTAGGCCTTCCCTCTCTCCTCCTGTATGCTGAGGTAGCCTTAATAATGCTACTACTTTGGGAGTGAAATAATGCCAACCGACAACAATCCAGTGCCTTTATTTCTCAGCACAGAAGGTACTTGATGATGACCAAACAAATCTATCAACTTCAATGCAACTCAGGTGCTGGAAAATAGAAAGCAAAGGGAGATTGGAAGGAGAGGATAAGAAAAGAAGTAAATAAAAAAGGGAAGTTATAATAACTTCTCTGTATGTGGTATATTATGTGCTCAGATATGGTTTTTCTCTTAATTTTAAGCAGCCTCCTTAACCCATATCAGTGGGCCTGAGCTTTGCTTTATTGAAAAAGTTCGGAGAACTCTGGACTTCTGGTCTGAACCACTTAAGTGTTTTACATTTCCAGTATAAGATTATCTGGTACCTGTAAGAGATTTAAGTGGAAAGAAAGCTGTATATTCATTCTAATTCTGTACTCATCCTTATACCCAAATACCTCCATTCCAGACCCATATCCTAGTCCTACATTAACAACAAAGTCCTAGTAGCCTGAATGTGGGAGAATGAGGATAAAATATAAGAAAATGAAGTAAATAGAGAATGATTCACTTGGCTGGTAACAGATGAGTGCAGCAGTAGCAGAATCTGTAGCACCTCCGATGCCATTTTGCAGATCTGAACAGACAAGGATACACAAAGGAAAAGAAAATCTGACCATCTTCAGTAGTAACGTGATTATGAACTCATATCCATTGTGATGTCAGGGCAACCAAAGTGATCCACACAATCCAAGCATTTGTGGTAGTCAAGAGTGTGAGCTGAGATACATGGAAATGGCCACCTGCTCAGAAAGAAGTCCTTCTCACTAGGCTTGAAATGCCCATCGGTCCTTTGGTCATCCAGTTCTAACATCATGACACCAGAAGTTCCGTATTGTACCAGTCAGGTACTCAAATCCAAAGGGACTGACTAAATGTATTTGGAGGAAATGGTAGGAAGCTTCAAGTCTTCCTTTCCCCAAAGACACCGAGTTAACACGGACCAGAACACCTCTGTGAGAACTCTAGAGACATGTCGAGAAGCTACAGCATGCCATATCATTGTAAAACCCAAAAAGGATTCTAAACAAAAAAGGAGGGAAAATCTGCAGTATTTGGCAAAGCCATCCTGACTTTTCTTCTTTGTGGCATAGTGCTAAGCAACTGGGAAAAAACCCTTACCCCAGGGCTCCATCATCCAGGATGGAAACAAAAGATTGGACCATGGATTCAGTGCTCTGGTTTATCTGATGGCCACCCAAGGGGCTAGCTGCTTTATCACCTGACTGGGACAACAGCTAAGGATACCAGGGGAAGAATCTGGAAACAAAGGTGGAGCCTCCGATTAGAGCTGCGGTTCCACAAGCAGACACCAGAGGGAACAAAAGAACAGGAAAGATGGGAGCCATCCTTGCTCCACTAGTACTGCTGTGAAGGTCTTCCCCTACAAGGAGCCAGACTGTGGAAGGTGATTGATTTCTCAATTTCCCAAATGCCAGCAGATTATAAAAATACAAATAAATAGGGAAATATAGGACCAATAAAAGGAGCAAAAATATAACTCCAGAAACAATCCTAAAGAACTATAATCTGTGAGCTGCCTGACAATTTTAAAGTAACTGTCATAAAGATGCTCAGTGTGCTAAGGAGAGAAAAGAGAAAACTAAATCACATAAGGAAAATGATGCATGAATAAAATGAGAATATCAATAAAGATATAGGATTGTTGAAAAACCAAACAGACTTAAAAATACAATAGTCAGGTATGGTAGTACATGCGTATAATCCTAGCACTCTGTGAGGCTGAACCAGGAAGACCGCAAGTTTGAGGCAAGCCTGGGAAACTCAGCAATTTAGCAAGATTGTCTCAAATTTAAGTGTGTGTGTGGGGGGGGGGGTTGTTTCAGTGCTGAAGGCCTAAGGATCAATCCCCAAATACCACACACACAACAATAACAATAATAATAACTATAAAACTGAAAAATTATTACAGAGGTCCAACAGCAGACTGACCAGGAAGAAGAAATAATTGGCAGAATTGAAGGCAGGTTATTTGAAGTAATCAAGTCAGAGGCACAATACTCTGCCACCACCAGCACGGCCACACACGACCTGGACCACACACCCACTGGCACCTGACGATGACTCGGGCTCTGCCACCATGGAGGACATGACCAAGTACAGCAACAGAGGAATTCGCCCAGGGATCCAGGATCATTGCAAGTAAGAACCAGCAGAATGATGGTAAAATGTTCATAGGAGGCTTGAGCTGGGATACAAGCAAGAAAGATCTGACTGAATATTTGTCTCGATTTGGGGAAGTTATAGACTGAACAATTAAAACAGATCCAGTCACTGGAAGATCAAGAGGATTTGGAGTTTTGCTTTTGAAAGATGCTGCTAGCATTGATAAGGTTTGGGAACTAAAAGAACACAAACTGGATGGAAAATTGCTAGACTCCAAGAGGGCCAATGCTTTAAAAAGGAAATAACCCCCTAAAAGGTTTTTGTGCGTGAATTGAGCCCAGATACTTCTGAAGAACAAAGTAAAGAATATTTTGGAGCAGTCAACAGAGCAACTATGGCAGGGAATCTGGAGGGGGATAACCAGCCATACTAAAGGGGAAGACACTGGAGAAAACAGAAGATGATAAAGAAATCCATCTTGCAGGATGACTTTGAAGATTGGTCTTCTGTTGCTCTAATGATTGCTTCATAAAAGACTTGCTAGTGTACAAGACACAAGGATGTCCAACTATATAGGCATCAATTAGTTTTCTTTTTTACTTTGTCCTTTGCTATCTGTGTTATGACTTAAAGTGGATTTGTGTTTATACAAATTTTATTTGTAAGATTTCATGTTAAACCCCAAATAAATGCTTCTTTATGTGATTGTTTAAAAAAAAAATCAAGTCAGAGGAACCCAAAGAAGAGGGAAGAAAATTAAATAGCACTTAATGGACACACAGGACATCATGAAGTAGATTAACATACACAGTATAGAAATCCTACAAGAACAAAGAGAAGAAGCAAAAGAGCTTATTTGAAGAAATAATGGACCAAAATGTCCCAAATCCTATGGGGAAAAAATGAATGTAAATGGATCAAGAAGCTAAAAGATCCCCAACAAGGACAAATTCAAAGAGAATCACACCAAAACATATATAATTAAACACCTAAATCAAAGATAAAAAAGGTATTTTAAATACAGCAAAATAAAACCAATATATTACATAAAACGGAGATCCCTTGAAATTATCATTAGGTTTTTCATCAGAAACCCCAAGTTAGAAAGTAGAAACATGATTCAAAATATTGAAAGAAAAAAGTGTCAAACAAGGATACTCTATCCATTATAATGAATGTTATCATTCTTCAAGACTAGATGAGACCAAAGACTACCAGAAAAAAAAATATATAGACCAATATCCTGGATGAATAGTAACACCAAATTCTGCAACAAAACACTAGCAATTTGAATTCAACAGCACATTAAAAGGATTATATACCATGACCACATGGGATTCATTCCTGAAATGTAAAGATAGTTCAGCATACAAAAATAAGCCAATGTAATCGACTGCATTTACAGAAAAAAGGGAAGATGCTTATCTTCATGCAGAAAAAGCATTTGACAAAATTCAACATCCTGTCATAAGAATTTTAAAAAGCTCAACAAATGCGGAGTAGAAAGAAGCTACTTCAATAGAACAAAGGCCATTTATGAAAAGCCCACAACTAAATCATACTCAGTGATGAAATATTGAAACTTTTCCTCTAAGATCAGGAATAAGATAAGGATTCCTTGTTCTCACCCACTTCTATACAAGATACTATCGAAAGTCTAGCCAAGGCAATCAGGAGAGAGAGAGAGAGAGAGAGAGAGAGAGAGAGAGAGAGAGAAAATGAGAATATCCAAATATCCAAACTGGAAAGAAGTAAAATTATTTCTGTTCACAGACTACATGTTGAAAACCCTAAAGATTCCACACAAAAGAATCTGTTAGAACTAATACACAAATTTGGCAGTATAACAAGATATGAAACACACAAAAATCAGTTCTATTTTTATACACTAACAATGTACAATAAAAAATGAGATAAGGAAAACAGTTCCATTTCTAATAGTATTAAAAGCAGTCAGTACTTGGGATTAAAGTGAACCAAGGAGGAAAAATAATTATACACTGAAAACTACAAACCATCACTGGAAGAAATTAAAGATATAAATAAATAGAAAGACATCTTTCTTCACTGGTTGGAAGACTTACTATTACGTAGATGTCCAAACTATCCAAAGCAATGTACAGATTAAATGGAAAACACCAAATTCCCAGTAGCACTTTTTTGAGGCAGAAATACAAAGATTCATTTTAAAGTTTATTTATTTATTTATTTTGCTGTACCAGGGATTGAACTCAGGACCTTGCACTTGTGAGGCAGGTGCAGCACCACTGAGCTAAATCCCTGGCCCTCATCTTAAAATTTATACAGAAGGTGAATGGACCTCAAATAGCCAGCACAATCCTGAAAAAGAACAAGTTTGGATAACCCACACTTCCTGATTTCAAACTATTATGAAGCTATATTTAAACTATTTCAAAGCTACAGTAATCAAAACAGCATGCCACAGGCATAAAGACAGACAAATAGACCAATGGAATGGAATATGGACCCCAGAAATGAACTCTCACATATATCAAATACTCTCCAAAGGATGACAAAAGCAATTGATTGGAGAAATAACAGTCTCTTCAATAAATGGTGATGGGAAAACTGGATGTCTGCATGCAAAAACAATGAAGCTGAACCCTTATTTCTCACTATGTACAGAAAGCAACTCAAAATGGATGAAGATTTGAACAGGTCCCAAAATTATAAAATTTCTAGAAGAAAACACAGAAGTAAATCTTCCTAACACAGGTCTTGGCAATGATTTCTTGGCTATGACACCAAAAGCACAGGCAACAAAAGTAAAAGACAATTGGCACTATGACAGACTTAATTTTTGTGCATCAAAGATCATAATCAACAGGGCAAGAATGAAAGCTATAGAATCAGAGAAAATATTTGGAAATGATATAAGGTGTAACTGTTTCTTATCTGAATCAGGATCTCACTATGTTGCCCAGACTGGTGTCAAACTCACAGCCTCAAATGATCCTTCCACCTCAGCCTCCTGAATAGCTTGGACTACAAGTGCCCACCACCATCCCTGGCTCAGAGGAATAACATCTTAAAATACTCTTTACAATAGGGTTACGATAGTAGACAACATCTAACTGTTTTTAGGCCGGGGATTTAGCTCAGTGGTTCCGGCGCCTGCCGAGCAAGCGCAAGGTCCCAAGTTCGATCCCTGGTACCAAAAATAAAGCAACATTGTAACCGTTTTTAGAAGTATGTGCATGGTTAGTAGAAGCCAGAAAGAAGATTGAAGCATCCACAGACTAACAAGAGAAGAAAGATATTTGGCAAAAGAAAAAAATTGTGTCACCAGAGCCCATTGAGACCCGGATCCAAGGAGAAAGGGCCACTGAATCATACCTATAGAAGGGCTGGAATGTAGCCTCTACCGAAACCAGGGGCCCAGAGCAAGAAGGGCACAGGGAAAATATGCTAATCACTCTCTTCTCTCATCCTCCCGTTGTACATTGGTGCCTCTCTTTTGCCAAAGCTGAGCGGCAGCAAGAAAGGAAAGGGAACCTGCTGGTGCAAGGTCCAACCTTACGGGGCTAAAAGCTGACAGAAAAGGGCAAAGAACGGATGGCGGAGGGTAGGACAGTGTTAGAGCATCTTCAGATGAGAAAGAATCCTAAAGATCATCTAGGATAATCCACCAAGCAGTCTGCATAAATCCTCTACTTCACTCTTAGCCCAAGTACCAACAATTCCATAAAAGAACAAAAGAATGAGTGTTTTCTAGGTAAGGAGGCATCATTTAGTTACCAACCACAGGTAACAGCAGTCAAACCAAGGTTGCTGTAAGTGGTGGGTGAAAAGAGCAAGTATCCGAGAAGGAATATATGTTAGTATTTTTCCCACTGTAGGTGACAACTCAAACTAGCTTAAGTGTAAATAGGGAGCCCAAGGGTGTAACCAGCATTAAAGCAGCTGGATTTTAGAACTTAACTGCTATCATTAGAACTCTGCCTGTCCCTCATCTGTTTTTTTCCCCCTCTGTGCCACTTACTTTTTCAAGGAGGTCTTCTCCAAGTGCGGAGCAAGATGACCACAGGTAGCCCCTACTTCAAGGGCTCCAAACTTAATAACCCAAATGGAAAATGAATCTCTCTCCCTCTCTCTCTCTCTCTCAGTATGTATCTGATGAAAACTCTCTCTCCACTTTGTTTCTACTTCCCTTCCTGAACAAATTACTGTGGTATAGGAATATGGAATATCATGATTGGCTCAAGACTGGAATAGGTGCTAGCAAGTGGGGTATAGGGTGGATGCAGGTAGCAACAATCATTGACAGCTTTATCAGTCTACATGGAATAGACAAGGGAAGAGTCCCCTAAGGAAGGGATTTTACCAGATCCCAATAACAGATATCATGGCTCTCAATGAGGGTTACAGTTGACATTGAAGATGGAAAGGTTGGAGAGTGGATGGAGTGTTATGAAAAGTAGGGGTAGGCAGAGAAGCCTTACTCTTTTAAATAAGACCAGGCTATAGAAGCTCTGAAGTTACAGAGAAATTTGTTGTTGGGGGAAAGGGAAGATGGGATGAATGAAAATATGAAGCTCACAATAACTGCATCTGGGCATGGAATAAGTTTAAAGTTTCTCAGTATTTAGAGATTGAATAGGGATAAAAATGGATGACAGAAATGCTATAATTTCCTCAGGTAAATTGCAAAGTTCAGTGCAATTAGAAAACATCCCCCAAATAGCATTGGTTTTGTTGGTATGTGAGCAAAGCCTGAAAAGCTTCGATTCATATAAAAGAGATTCAAATACGTGTCTCATGTATGCTCAAGAAACTGAACTGGAGGAAGAGACAAAGAGGGACAAACCATCTATTTAGGAGGTATGTAATCTCCAGAGTGAGTCTGAAAAGAAAGGGTGTTTTAGTCTACTAAGATCAGTAGTCAATGGGAAAATCAGAGGCTCTAGGAAACAGAACCAAGATCAAGACCAAAGGCACATGGCCCATAAAGCCCACAGGAGTATTGTACCTGCTGCTGTTTCTCAAACAAATTTCTTCCCTTCAAAATAACGCCACACACATCTTTAAGAAGTCTTCCAGCATATCTCTTCAGTAATGAGTTATTCCATGAGTGATTTGACCACTCATAGGATTCACTGGCACGTGCTCAGGGCCTACCTCTTAGGAATGAAGGGAGAGGTTTTGACGACACTGAGCCAAAGGACAATGAGTACCCTAAAGTGGCTTTTGTTCGTTCATCTTTTTCCTCTGTGAGGTTTGTGAGTGTATCAGTTAGGGATCTTGGGAGGAATGTCAAACATTGACAGTCTGGAGCTCTCTGCAGAGCTGACAGGTGGTCACTAGAAGGTGGAAGGGTGCACTGGAAGCCTGGAGATGGACATGCAGATTGAAGCTCCTCAAAAGAAGCAAAAGTGAGACTTCCTTCTTCTTTCCCTTTTTATTCCATCCAGATTACAAGCCCATTGATTGGTGCCACCCACATCCAGGGTACGGGTTCCCTGTTCGGTAGGGTAATCATCCAGACACACCCAGAACTGTGCTAAGCAACCTAGGCATTTCTTATTCAAGTTGACACCACAACTAACTATCACAGTGAGCACATTTTAGGTGGCACATTTTAGGGCCACTAATGATGAGAAATCAAAATACTATTTTATATCCACCTAAATAAATATCTAATTTCTTAGTGTAGGGCTAACTTTTTATAGCAAGCAGCCTACACCAAAGACCTCCAGGGGCCTTTTCTTCTCTGTGACATTTAAATCATCTCATCTTCAATCCTGGTACATTAGATAAGGAATGCAAGCAATAAAAATCTGTTTGGCTATATACATCTGAGTAAGAGAAAACAAGATGGGCTGACTCAAGTGGAGATCCTGACTCAGTTTACTTTTTCCTGCTCCTTGAAGTAAAAGCAAAAGTCGAATGAGGGTTCATATCTTGGCTCTTGCTAAATGTGGATTAATTAATTTCCTGGAATCAAACCAATCTGCCAAACAATTCCTCTGTGCAAAAAGCAGAATGGAAGAGAAAGGAAGACCCTGAACTTTCCCTTCCTCTAACATCTGCTGTTCCAAAGGTGGACCATCAGCAAGTAATACAAGCATCACCCGGTAGCTTGTTACAAATGTAAGATCATAGACTCCACTCTACATTAGCAGACTTAGAGAACAGCATTTGTATTTCTCCAAGCAGTTCATGCATATGTCAGAGTCTGAGAAGCACTGAGTTTCTGATTCCTAAACCCATGCCCAGGTTTTCTTTCATTTGGATCTTTGCTCAGTTCCTAAAATAGTGCTGTGCATATGGTCAATAGCTAATGAGAGGTTTGAGAAATTCTCACTAACAGTTATTTAATTTCATTTGAAGGAGAGAGAGTATTTCTGAGAAGCTAGACCACATCAATGAGTGGCTTAGACAGAAACAGAAGTATACTAAAAGCAAGCAAATAAAACAATTTCAGACATACACACATAGCCCTACCAAGCAGGACAGAGAGGCATAGTAACTCTCCTCTCACTCCGTCCTCCACCTGTAATATTTCCTTCCTTCCTCATTCATGCTGTCCTTCATCTGAGCTGGTACTAAGCTCTTTTGCTGTGTTTTGCTTCAGACACAGGGTAGCATCACATGGGCTGCCTGTCCCTTACAGCCAGTCCTCAAAGCCAACCTCTCAGTAGATGCTGTACCACTAGGCCAGGGAAAACAAAAAACAATGTGGCACTTCAGTACTTTTTCCCTTTCAGGCAATGACCTTTGGGTCATGGTAACCCAGTACATGTCTTCTTTCTAACAGGACCTGACTTCACACATAGGAATGAAAATTCAGACCACCCAGCCTCCATTTTCTCCTCTGTGTTCAACCTGATACACTACTTGAAAGTCAAAAGGGCCAGGGGTTGGCAAATATTTATGGATTAACTGGATTCTGCCATAACATTATTATGATTCCAATGATGACAGGATTTAATGAGTAATAAAGTCACAATCTGTTAAACACTTACGATGTACTAAACACACCTTAAATTTCAAACATCATGACTTCTGCGGGATTTCCTCACCCTGGCTGATAGGTCACTACCATTTCGTCATGCCCAAATCCTACCTGTCTTTCAAGGTCCTCAAATAGTACCTACTTTCCAAGCCTCCTAAACCACCACTAGTCATAAAGCTGCCCTCTGACCCCTCCGCAGTTCTGGACAGCACTGTCCCTTGCTCCTGGTGACACTTTCCAATCTCAAATGGTCCAGTGACTCTGTTGGTGGATGGTATCTCTCTCTCCCAATGGACTGGGAGTTTCTTGGGTAGGGGAGTAACTTGCCTATCATTGTTCGCCTCTTGGCCTTAGGGAAATCCCCAGCAGACAGCTGATACTCAGAGTTGACAAAAAGAATGAAGGAAGGAATGAAGCCATCTGCGGAAGGGCACGGAACTGCCGGGTAATGGAAACTGGAACCGCATGCCCAGCAGGCCCGGTGACCCACAGTAACAGGTGTTTGCACCTCTGAGGTCTGTGAGTCATCCGCACAGCTGCGCGCGCACACAGCATAAGCACTCACAGGCTCCTGGAAGACAACGCTGGAACACAAGCTGACGTGGGCACCGTGTTCTGGGCGCCCCGAGACACACCTCAGCAAGAACCTGGATCCACAAAAAGGAGGCCCTGCCCCTTAAAATATTAATGCCTTACCGGGAGGGAGAATAAAGCTATGGCCTGTGCCTTCTTGCCTTGCGCCTTGCTGACTGAACCTTTTAGTTTTTAAGAAATCTATGGAAGGTGAGTCTGCATGCATTTCAACACTGCCGATCCCTCATCTAAACACACACACGCATACACACACAGACACACACACACACACACGCATACACACACACACACACACACACCCTTCCCCCATTCTTCTCTTTCAGACTAGGCGCGCCTCCGAGAGCTGGATTGAATGGGAAAGAGCGAGGCTGTCTTTGTCATTAATCTTCCCCTCCTTCGAGCAAATCAAGCTCCTTCCGGGTCAGCGACAATCACCGTCACCCGGTCAGGCCCGCGGTGCCCCCAAACCGAACAGCCCGGAGTCCGCGAGGGCCAGGTTGCGGGAGGGGAGGAGGGCGGGGACGAGGGCGGGCTTCGCGGGAGTGGGGGAGGGAGGCGAGGCGGGAGGCGATCCGAGAGGAGGAGGAGAAGGAGAAGAAGGACGGAGCAGCCTCCGGAGAATGGGAGTGCGGGGCGACGGACCGCCGCGGGGTGTCACGGCCGCGGCGAAGCCTGCAACGCGCGGGGCCGGCGCCCGCCGCTTTTAAACCCGGGAGGGCGCGGCGGCGGCGGGGATCGCGGCGCTCTTTGGGCGCCCAGGCTGCGGCCGAATGGAGAGGAAGGGCTCGGCGGCCGGAGCCAAGGGGAATCCGAGCCCGCCCGTGGCCAGCGAGGGACAGCGGCCGGCGCCGCCTCTGTGCGTCCCGGGCGGCAGCGGAGGGGTCCCGGCGCGGGGCCAGGCTGGGGCGGCGGCCGAGCCCGCCGAGCTCATCCGGCGCGCGCACGAGTTCAAGAGCCAAGGGGCGCAGTGCTACAAGGACAAGAAATTCCGCGAAGCCATCGGCAAATACCACCGGGCATTGCTAGAACTGAAGGGGCTGCTGCTGCCCCCCGGGGAACGGGAGAGGGACTCGCGCGCAGCCTCCCCAGCCGGGGCCCCCAAGCCCGGCCGCCTCTCGGAGGAGCAGAGCAAGACTGTGGAAGCCATCGAGATCGACTGCTACAATAGCCTGGCAGGTGAGTCGCGCCGCACCCCCCACCCCCCACCCCGAGCCAAGTCCCCGACGCTGTCCCTCCGCTGCGGCGCGCACCTGCGGTGCGGACTTCGCTGCTGTGACGGTGCCGCTCTGGAGCCGAGAACCTGGGAGAGAGGCGCTTTGGGAAAAGTGTGACTTTCAGGAGAAGGCCGTAGTCATCTCGCGCCGCTTTCCTCGAATCCATCGTAAGCCTCGCCTTTAAATGGCTGGACAGATAGAAGGCAACCCAGCTGGCCTGGCGATCACTGCTGCTGCTCGCCAGTGGACTTAGGTCCAATCTGCAGAAGCAGCGCTGGCACCCACTGCTGGCCCAGCGTTTTCCTGTGGGTGGGTCCCGAGGGTGGCCCGCGCACCTGTCCGCTCTCCTCAGGTATCACTGGCTTCAGAGTTGACCCTCGCCTTCCTCCCAACCAGCTGCAGCCGGGTTAGTAAGGTTCTTCCCCAAGTTGTTTGACCTCAGTAGCAAAAGGGAGTTTGCCACGATGTTTTCAGCATCTTGAGCAAAATGGATTCCAAAATGTCACTTCCTTCTCCCTAAGCTCTGCTGGGGCTCCCTGTTGTCAGGTGAAGACAGCAATCTCAAAGGGAATTGACTTCATGGTTCCTCTTAAGCTCTGCTGCATTCTTGATCTCCTGGGGGTGGAGGAAAAGGGGGCCCTTCTATTGGGCCAAGAAAGTGTACATTCCAGACTTCACTCTGGGGATGAGGCCAAAGCTGGGCATTAAAACATTTTAAGCACTGAAAATTTAAAGTCCATAAGAAAGGAAGATTTTGTGTTTTTTTGAGGCCTTCCTTGGAAGCGATGGGAGATGCTGGCAGAGGGGCAGGCATTATACTTGGAAAGGAATGTCTCTTTTTCTGCCACCCCATTTGGTAGGATTTTGGTGTGATCAAGCTTCTTTGACCAAATAAAAAAGTCCATTTCTCCTCTTTTCTAGCCCTTGGAGTTGTCTAGCTTGCTATAGACTGAAAGCAGGGCAGGTGGGCAGTGTGACCAGGTGTGGCTGGGCATGGTGGTTGTGTCTGTGGCCCAGGTGCATGGAGGATGAAAATACATCTGATTACCCACTTATAACTGCTCCATTCCCAAGTGCAGATCTACTGTGTTCCCTTTGAGGTTTCCAGTCCCAGCCCCTCTGCTTTCCCATAATGCCATGTCCAGTGTCATCTTTAATCAGGTGAATCCCAGGCCAGGGAGCCACTTTGTAAATTGTAAAGTAATTTACAAACTGAAAATATTAACAATAATAGTAATATTCCCAGTTGTGGTAGAAAGGGTGATAGCGATAGTAATATTACTACTAATGGCAGCAAATAACATAGTAGTAAAGCAAAGATGGACTATTTCAATCCATTACAAGATATGGCTTGATGCTCTTTATTTCCTGTAAGTCTCTGGCCTACTATACTGGCTGCTGCCCAATGAATAGTTAAAGGGACAAGCAGCTGTGGGTGGAGGAAGAGACATTGGATCACTAATGCAGTGATTCCTGAGTGGTAATGGAGCCTTATATTCAGTGTTACCCATGGCATCCTGGGACTACCCCTCACCCCATCCTTTTGGCTACCAGCCAGTGGCTAGCACTGCCTGCGCCTCCCCACCCAGAAGTGATTACATTTCCATAATGAAGCCAAAGATATGTCCTTGGTGAGGCCAGCACAGTCAGGGTGGGTCCGGACAGCTCCTCCACTCCGCCCCCACACACACTTCAGGAAACTTTAGCGATGAGAGAGCACAAAGTAGCAGTAGCCAATTTTCCCCTCTGCTGCCTTATCCAGTACCCATCACCTTTTTTTGTTTGTTTTATTTTTGTTCTTTTGAGTCAGGGTCTTGCTATGCAGTTCAGGCTGGCCTCAAACTCACTATGTAGCCGGAGCTGGCCTTGAACTCACAGTGATTCTCCTGCCTCAGCCTCCAGACTGCTGAGATTACAGGCCCACCATTTATTAATATTAATAATCTACTGTTGCATGGTTAGGTAGTCTAATAACCTGTCTTTTAAAATCTATCCAAAAGAAATATGATCACTGGTTTTTGCAGAGAAAGCCCCCAGGAGCCAGAGTCATTTAGCTTCAAAGGCAATGTTCTTGTCATCACACCTGGATGCACAAAGTCAGCATCCTCCAGGCGACTGTCTCCCCCAAACCCAGTCCCAGGCAGTCTCCCAAGCTGTACACTTCAAGAATTCTTTTGGGAGCTCTCAGCCTTGGGAACTAGGAGAAAGACATACAGTGTCTTGTTCCAAGCTCTGGTAGGGCTATGTACTTCCAAATGTTGTAAAGTTTCACATAAGAAAGAAAAATAGTGATTATAAACTGAGTAGTCTTTTCAAAGCCAAAATCTGTATCCTGTGAAGGAAATTCAGTAGCTGAGAGGAGGGTTTCACATACAGTCACCTTGGGAAGAAGTAAAAGTTGGATACTAGTTTCCTTTGGACTATGCATAGTCAGTTACCACTATTTTAAGAGTCCTTGCTAATAACAAAGTATCCTTTTTATAGGATTATGAAAATAACACGTAAGATGTGTTTTCTTTTGTTTTTGTTTTTTGGGGTTTTTTGTGTGGTACTGGGGATCGAACTCAGGTCCTTGCACTTGTGAGGCAGGCGGTGGAACCACTGAGCTAAAGCCCCAGCCCTGAGTTTTCTTTTTTAAAAAAAATACCAAAATTTTAAAGAAGTAAATACAAAATTACCCCAATCCCACATTCCCAACAACATCCACTGTGATATATTTCCTTCCTGTATTGTCTTCTGTGCATAAATATCAGCTGTTTACAATCCTGCCTGTACAATCATGCATCCTGCTTTTAATCCCATTTACCATTATGTGAGATGCTTTTTACATTTCATTAAAATATTTTCGTGAAGATTATTTTCAATGGCAACAGAAAAATTTTAAATGTGTGTCTATAGTTATCACTGGATAGGAAGGAAGGATGGATGACCACTGGTATTGATGTTGGAGCCAGAATGGTGCAGCTTGGCCCATGAGGTATCCTTTTTGCTGTGTGCCTGCTAAAAAGGATGGAACCCAGCAAGTGCAGAAGGCAGCTGACCCTACCACTGGGCCTGCAGCACTAGCTGAGCAGCCCAGTGGGCTCCAGGCAGGAACCCTGAAGACATTTCTCAAGGCTCTGTCCTCCTTCCACAAGAAGCCAAGCATAGAGATAGTCTTGAGGCTTACAGGGAACTTGGACTAACCTAGAAGTACCTGGAGAATTAGGCTGTGTTGCCAAGGGGATCTTTGCTCCAAACAAGAGGCAGTTGTGAGGCTTCTGGAGAAAATGTAGCCCCAGTGAATCCTTGTACCCTCCCAAAGGTCCCAAAAGAATAGGAAGGGGGCAGCTAGAATGTGCTAAGAGATGTTAGTATGAAAATCCACATGGATGCCCCGAGGGGACTGCATGGAGGATGTGTCAGCAATCAACAAGGTGGCTCAGGTGTGGTCCTTTCTGCCTTGGATTTCCTTTTAGTTGGGAGGAATCTGGCTAGTTGTGTAGGGCCCCCGGATGTGATTCTGCATACCTTATTTTCTAAGAAATTCAAGGAAAGAAATGGGAGCACTCTGTTTTCAAATGATTCTGAATTTCAGATGATTCTGATACAATGATTAGAAAAGATATTGTGGCCTGCCTGGGAGACTGAAAAATCTGATTCTTGCTGAGGCCACAGAGGAATCATGTATTAGCCTATTGATTGATTTTTGTTCACCTTAAACAAAACACAGGGCTCCTCAGGGACCCCTTGAAGGCCAGATCCTTTTGTTCTACATCTGTTACTGTGGAGCTGCAGTGGCCCCACCTGGATATGGTCAAAGGGAGGCAACAGATAATGACTTCTTTGCTATTTTCCAATGATGCTCAAGTTCCAAACATCAGCAGTAGTTATGGGTGCCAACAGAGCATGGCATTGGACCCACAGGCTAAGAGCTTAGGTCTTCATCCGTAACATAGAAACCTTGGATAAGGCCCTACCATTTCATTCTACCATTATTTATCTATTTAGAACTATGTTTGGGAGATTGTTTGTTTACCAAAGGGAAAGATAATATCCATTGGCTCCAATTGAACCCCCAAGATGGGTGTGACATGGAATGGAAGGAAGACCACGCTGGGAAAAGGCCTGAATAGTACCTCCTGAAACCAGCTTTAATAGTGCTTATGGGTATGTTGTGAAGTCATGGAGGCAAGGCCAGTCACCTAATTTGCGGGGCTCCATACAAAATGAAGATGTGGAATTCTTTGTTCAAAAAGCAGGGAAGCCAGGCACAGCAACTGCTCAGGAGACTGAGACAGGGAGATCACCAGCCTGGGCAAATGAGCAAGACTGTGTCTCCAAAAAAAAAAAAAAAAGAAAGAAAAAAACATGTCATTAAAGGTCCTAAAAGATACATTTTAGGTAATCTTTTTACTTTTTTTCATCGTTTTTTTCTCCCTTGACTTTGATACAGTGTTTTCTGTTTTCTATTTAATGTCCCTGCAAGTAAAGACAAGTAAAATTTTAACGCTTCACCATGAATTTTACTATTCTTTTGTGTTTTGTGCAATGGCAATTTTAAATGAAAATACAAGAGCACTTGACCTATATGTGGGATCATAAAAATCACACAATTTATATTTCATAGCCTTTACATGTATGGCAATTTATTCCTACCATGGTGGAAGAAATGCTACACAAGACAGTTTTGGCTTAAATTCTTCATAGACATATTTTATATGTACATTTTCTGCCATGCTTTCTGATAAGCAAGAAAAGGAGAAAGAACTATAAATTGTGCTACTTTTATGTCATTATTTTCAGTATAAGTGGTATTTCAGTATATGATTTTCTCTATACACTTAGATGTATGATTTGCTAAGGTTCCTAGACCATCCTATTTCTTAGGACACCATTGTTTCCTTTCTGTTTCTGAAGCAATTTCTGGTTCAAACAGAAAGCGTGGCCTCTTGACATCTTAGAATATCCCCTTAGCTATTGACACAATACCTTTCCCTTATATTTGAGTCTTATACTGAGTCTTGAAGAACTTTCATGGATCTCTGGTCTACTGGAATGGGGCATTTACAAATGCATACAAAAATGGCACTCCAAAGAATGCTATCACCTCCATCTCCCTTACACATGCACATGTTCCACTGTTTCATCAGACTTTATTTTCAAAATGTAAACTCAATGATAGAATTAAGAATTTCAAGAAGTCCACAGAAGTGCATGAATGGCCCACCCTTGAAGCCAGCTGTCAGTGGGACTCCAGAAGGTTATTGCATGGATACATCCAAGGTGAACAAAATTGGATATAGATTCTGAAGTAGAGTCTAAAAACAAAGGATATTCACCAAGGACTGGTGTGGAACCAGAGAACTGAGCATAAAGACGGTTAATTACAGGTACTGAAACTCAGCAGTAAAAAGGATATCAGGGGCTAGACATTAACAGTAACCTGGTAGCCAAGAGATGAGTTTCTGGGCCAAGGGTTGGTCAAAGGAGTGGGAGAGAAGAAGAGCTTATGCTAAGATGGTCAGCCAAGAATCCACCACTTGGCTGAAAGTTTGGGCAAGCCATTTTTGATCAGATGTTAAGAACCTTGGCTGACAAATCTGAAGGACCCCTGTAAATGTAGCTTCTTGGCCCATCTTCCAAAGAAGGATGTGAGAATTGAAACTCATAGAATTCTCTCAGAGAAGGTATTGGGGAAAATATTCTGAATTTAGACTTTGGGCTGGGTTTCATAAGTGGATCTTGAAGCTTCTTAGTCTGGCTTTTAGCCAGAAACTCTTTAGGACCTCTTGAAATCAGACTCCTTACAACCAAAATACCCAAGAGTTCCCCCATCCAAGATGAAAATTCTCAGCTGCAGTACAGACAGGAAGAAAGACCAAGACGTGGAACGTGAAAAGCTACTCCTATCAGATTCGTAGGTTGGAAGTGACCTCCAAATGGGAAACTCACTCCTTCCAACTGTTCTGTTTGCCACCAGGATGAGCCTACTCCAAACAGCTAAGATCCAAACTGAATGTTTTAGCCAACCAGCCAGAGATTTTCTAATTTTTTTCAGGAAGTCAGATGTCCATTTTTCAAACAGAATTTTCTATGTTCACCCAGTTGATTAGAGTGGATCAGTCCCAGCCACAGAGCAACAACCATGTGCTCTAGCACAGACCATGGCTCTAGACCTAAGAAGACCAAAGATAATGCTATAGAAGAGTAAGAGTTGAGCCCTCCTTAGTGGTATTCTTACAGCCTTGAAATTGTTCATTAGCTAACTATCTAGCTCTTGTACAAACATACAGTTTCATATCACACTGAAATGAGGCCATGTCCAATAGGATCCAAAGCCAGTGGTTTCCTTTTTTTTTTTTTTTTAAGGTAGAAAGATGTTAAGTGCCAAGAAGGGTTGATATGAACTAGAAGAGTCCCAGGTTGGAATGGACTCAACTATGTGCCAGATCCTGGACTTAGGGGCTGGTTATACAGTGGTAAACATGAAGGCCCTTGCCTTCAGTGAACTTACATTACTATTATAATTTCAATTCATTCATACAACTTCAGAAAAACCAACCTTGGGACACTTAAGTCACTTGCCATGGTCATATAATAGTATGTGGAAAACTGAGATTTCTTATATGCTGGATCTGTAATTTCAAATCCTGAAATTGTAGCCATTCACACCACAGATTTTATCTTTAGGAGTTTCTTAGGTACTAACATTTGCCTCCTTGAAATTTCTATCAGTCCATCTATTCTCCCTTTGAAGGAATATAAAACACATCTCATCAATGTTACAAGGATAAGCCTTGACATTTTGGGGGCACCTCCCTTGCCCAATGTGCCAGTTGTTTCTCCTGGAGGTTACACATCTCTTTACTGTGATCGTGTCTTGTGCAATTAGAATTTTCATTTCATGACCATCCTGGGCAGTTGAGGGATAACTTCCTGTGTTCTGTAATTAGAGGATAGTTTCTCTAGATCTTCCCATGTCACTGTAAGAATGACCTGAATTGTGTGGGTAGAGAGGAATGTGGAGCTGGTGAGTAGAAATTTTTTAATGTACATAGAGACTGCTGAAACCTCACCCATTCCTCCTCCTCTTCCCCCTTTACCTCTTGCTCCAGAGTGTGGATTTCAGGTAAGAGGTTGGGAGCATTTAAGTGAAAGTATAAAGACTAAGAGTTCATTTCAGCCTTTAACAAAGGTGCCTGATGAGTAAAACGCAAAAGTTGTGATCTTTGAAAGTTAAAATTTCCCTAGTACTCTTCAGATGTTCCCTTCCTTAAGAACATAGCAGAAGTCTGACCTCATGTAAAAGGACAAATGTAATTTTCAGTGCCATTCTGGTTCTTGTCTATTTTTGTCACACAGTAACACCAAACACATCAAACAAAACTATCCCAGGCCCCATTTTTACTTCATATCCCGTAAGAGGATTCATCCCCTTTTCTGCAGGGCTCACCACCTGAGTCTGCATACAGAACTGGATCCTGACAGCATGGTACCCACAGTGTAAGGGGATGTCCCCTCTAGACTGTCTCATGTTAGTGACAACTTGAATCTGCTGGTGAGGCAGGGAAAAGAGTTGGGTCAGAGCTTGTGACGTGAGCGCCTCCTGAACATTAGCAGTGTGTCTTTAGGGTTTGGGAAGGGGTGACATGGGTGCTCTGTGTCCAAGATTCTTACTGGCCCCTCATCTAGGAAATCTTGCCTGCTGGTAGCTCAGACAGAGCAGCTGGGGCTCCCAGAAGGAAGCTCACTCATTCATCTGGTCTTTACTGCACACTTGTTATGGCTCTTCATAGCCCAAACTAAACCCTCTCTGTTCCCAAAACATGGAGTAGGGGTAAGGGTTTTAGTCCAGATTCTGCTTTTAACTTGCCCTCTAACTTTGGACAAGTTACATCCATCTGAGCCTTAGCTTCCCCATCTATAAGCCAGGGGGTTTGGATCATGTGTTCTCTAAGTCTTCTTTCAGAAGCATTGACCCATCTAGGATTATGAGGGGCTTCTGACCCTCCTCCCTATCTTGGCCTTTTTCTTTCTGGGAACAGCCAGGTCTGGGGAAGGAAAGAGAAGACAAACTCTCTTTTATTCCAGTTTACTCCTATGTGCTGACAAATAATCATTAAAAGATATCAACTGAGATTTCCACAGCATCTTTTGCAAATTTAGGGTTAAGCCAAAATAGAGACTTCACAGCTGCCAGGATGCTAGAGTTGAACATCTGGTTTCTGAGAGATTTGTAGGTCGACTTGAAGCCTATATAAATTATCAGGGTCCCGGAATTTACCCATTGCTGCTATATCTTCCCAGATGATCCCAAAATTCAGACTTTGATTTTGACCAAGTAGTCTTTCAGCATCAGAAACCTGGCATTGCTGGCTATATTAGGCCATAAAGTACTAGTGGCAAAGAAAGAAAACAAGCTTTTGAGAAACAGAATGGCAAGGGCAAGTGCTTCAGGGAATAGTTGCTGGCTGTTATCCCATCTGGCCCTGGGCTGGAGTGCCCTGAGGAGTCCAGGCCAGATCTGAATGTTTGAGGATATGATGCTAGGTGTGGTTGCTGACTCCAAGTCAGAACTGAGTTCCCTCCTCTGTAGACCTGTACCACATGGTTATGGAGACCATAGGACCATTACACTCTTGAGTGGACTCTACTCTGATCCTCATACAAGGAGGGTCATGGCCCTTTATGTGCCAGTGGGGATGGGAAGGAAAAGACAAGCAGCATTCCTCGGCCCCAGAAACATGAGCAACAATATAGCATAATGGATCTTTATTCAATGCAAGAGGACCTAGATTTGAATCTTGACTTCCCCACTTATTCCTCCATTAACCTTGGACAAATTCCAACCTCTCTGAGTTCTGTGTCCATGACAGCATGGGAATAATGATATGTACCACCTAGGATTCCAGTCATGATTGAATTAAATAATTCAGGCCTAGTACAGTGCCTGGCATTTAACAGATGGTTCATAAATGGTGATTATATGCAAATCTAGCTCCTGCTCAAATATGCGTGAAGACAGAGGAAAATATATGGCAGCAGAGGAGGGAACACGAGAAGTGAGCAAACAGGTGACAGAGATGTCCCTAAGTGCCTACAGGGCAGGGGAGACTAGCAAATGTGATCCGCTGTCTTTCCTACCTGGTGCCTTCCTGGCCAACGAAACTGAGCAAGTAAGAAGCTGATCAAACTTCCTCTGAAGGGCTCCTGAGCTGCTGTGGGACCTAGGACCCTAGAGTCGGGGATCTGTGCCCTTTGCTATCTTCTCGGGATTCAGGTCAGTGCAGGAAACACTTAGAAACTGCTTGATTCCAGGCAGACATCACCTCCAGTCTGAGGTTGTGCCAATGAATAAGGCTGCATTAGTGCTTGTTCGTGGCCACTTCCCGTACTTGGCCTCCCCAGGGTTTCCCCATTCCTTTCTTTGAACTGAACTAGCAGGGAAAGAGCTTCAGGTTCCCTCACAAGTCAGACCAATTTGGAGTCTGCCAGCAGAAAGTAAGGACTTGCCAGGAAGAGAAGATACATACTATGATTGATTGGGTCCCCAGAGGAGCTTAACAAGGAAGCAAGCGTTTGGGAAGCAAGGAAAGCAGAGGCTCGCATGCCTGCAATGCCTACCCTCATGCACACGGTGCTGGTGCACCCCTCCCCCACTTCCTTCTGGGCCTAGGATGAAGGAAGCCCTGGCTTGATCTGGCATCCTGGGAGGGAGAGCACTAGTGGTTGGGTCCCTTGGCCCCTCATAGGTGCTCCTCTACCAAAATGTCCCAGTCTCCTCACAACCCCCGCTGTGCCCAAAGTGGTGTCCCAGAAACAGACTGCTTTCTACTCGGGAAACCCTACAGAATAGCTTTTCACGCCTCCCCTGTCCTCTCCTCTTTAAAGACGTAATGGTCACTGGTGCAGCTTCTTTCTTTTTTTTTACTTAAATTCTTTTATTGGTACATTGTAGGTATACAGCACAATTGCATTTCTCACTGGGAATTGTACCTTTACATAATGCATCTTGGTTCTTAGTTTTTCCCCATTCCTAGCCCTCCCTTCACCCCCTCCACCCTTCCCTATTTACAAATACTTTATTTCCATTTTTTCCATTTCTCATCATTTTTCCTTTCCCTTCTTTCCTTTCCCCTGCCCCTCCCACTACCCCTACCCCTTTGGACCTTTTCTTCCTATTTTACATTATCGATTATTCATTCTAATCATTGGTACATTTTAGGTATACAATATAATGACATTCATCATTGGAAATTTGCACCTTTACATAGTCTCTCTTCGTTCTTATTTTTCCCCTTCCCCTGCCCTCCCTTCAACCCCTCCATTCCTCCCTATTTACAAAGATTTTGTTTCCATTTTTCCATTTTCTCATATTCCATTCCCTTCTATCCTTTCCCCTACCCCTCCCACTTCCTTCCCCTTTGCCCCTTTTCTTCCTATTTCACATTTTCTATTATGCCATTTAGTCCTTATTTACACTTTCAGTTTCTCACACCAGAGAAACTATTCAGTATTTATGCATGTGTGTCCTATTTATTTCACTTAAGAGTATCGCCTCAGTGTGCATCCATTTAGCTATAAATGTCTCTAATTTCTCATTTTTTATGGCTGAGTAGTACTCCATTTTGTTTAAAAACCACATTTTCTTTATCGAGTCCCCAGTTGATGGGCATTTGGGCTGCTTCCAAGCTTTAGCTATTACAAACTGTGCTGCTATAAACATGGGTGCACATATATCACTGTGGTATGATTCTTTTAATTCTTTGGGGAAGATCCCCAGCAGGGGAATAGCGGGGTCAAATGGGCCCTCTAGCCCTAGCTCTTTGAGGTATCTCCACACTGATTTCCCCAGTGGTTGCAACTGGTGCAGTTTCTTAATAGTTTCCAGTTATAGAAGTAAAATATTGCAATTGTAGAGCTGAGGGCTCTAACTCATTGGCAGAGTACCTGTGCAGGAGGCCCTGGGTTAGATCCCCAGCACCATCAAAACAACAGCACTGTAACTTAGAAGTTACTGAAAATGCAAGAAATCACAACAAGAAAAAAATTCCTTATCATCCACTCCCCCAAGATGATAACTCTTACCTCTTTTGGTTTACTTCCAGACTTCCACATGCACATGAGCATAGAAATATTTATAGAAACACAGATATCAGCTAGCCCCCTTCAAGGGTTACCCAGCTCCAGTTTATTGGGAAGAAGGGATTGGTCTCCAGTGTGCTGCAGCCACCACAGGGAATCCTCTCTTGGTCTTCTTTTCCCCCTTAACCTACACAGGATGCTGCTCCCCATGCCTGGGTGTCCAAGGGCAGCTCCGCTTCCCCTTGTTCTTACTTCCTTTCACATCCCATCATGACCACTATACCAGGCTGTAAAGTTACTTCAAATTCTATCAAAGATTATGGGATTCAGAAGGAGTTTAAATCTCAGAATATGAATATTAAGAGATTCTTTAACCCGAAAATTCATTTGGCCACGAGACTACCAGGACTTTTCTTTTGTATTGGTGGGGATCAAACCCAGGACCCTCACACACCAGCCATGTACTCTTAAGACTGAACTACATCCCCAGACTGAGGCTACCAGGAATTTCTTTTCAACTACTTACTTGTGTTGGCAGGTTCCCGCTGGCTGCCAAGCTTCTCAGTTTTCCCCTTCCAGCCTCTCTCTACTTCTTAGGGTTTCCCAAGCTCAGATTCCTGACATTCCATATGTAGAGCAGTTGACTATCTTTATTAATCTGCCTACTAGGGATCTCTAAGCTTCACCTTCCCTACCTGAAGCAGCTGGAGAGAGAGGAGAGGGAGAGAGAGAGAGAATTTGTTTCTTGCAAGAAACTGTGAACCCAGCTATTACAAAATTTTCACCTTGACATACACACCCATTTGTTTTTCACAACATTTATGGTGCACTATGTAAAACTTTGCAACCTTCATTTTTCCAGCAATATTTTCCATTGAAAACATGTTTCGGGGTTGTTAAATATTTTTCTACAGCATGACTGTAATGGCTCTGTAATGTTCCATTACATCAATGTCCCATTATTTATTTAACCAATCTTCTATTGATGGATATTTAGGTTATTTCTGACACTCTGCTGTAACACATAGTGCTGCTACAGAGAGGCACATGCAGGTCTTTCTGCTATAGGTGCACCTGTTTTCACTAACTTGTCACCAAATGTGTCTGATGACACCATGGAAAGATGGTGGGAGGAGCAGTAGGAACAGGGATATGCCACCAGGGTCCCTGAGGAATGGCAGAAGAGGTGGTCAGAATGGGAGAGGTAAAGTGTGCTGGCATAACAATGTCAGGTAGGTGCCTTCCCCCTTCAACAGTGGTGTATAACAGGCACCAGAGAGCTCAGCTGAACTTGGGCTTTGGTATTATAGCTTCCTTGAGCAGATTTCAATATCTCTTAAAAGATTGTCAGTGTAAGCCTTCTGCTTATAGGATTTTAGCTGGCTATTTAGCCTTGCTCTTTCACTCATCACTGTAACAGTTGTTCAGTCATCCTTCAGTATCCACATGGAATTGATTCCAGTATCCCCAGCAGATACCAAATCTGTGGATGTTCAAGTCCTTTATATAAAATAGTGTAGTATTTGCATGTAACCTATACAATCCTTTCCTATACCTTTCCCCCTCTGGTACTGAGGATTGAACTCAGGACCTTGCAATTGCAAGGCAGGTGCAGTGCCACTGAGCAAAATCCCAGCCCCTTCCCTATATTTTAAACCACTTGTAAGTTACTTAGGAGACCTAATACAATGCAGATGCTATGAAAATAGCAGTTGTTACATTAGGGAATAATGACAAGGAAAAAAGTCTGTGCATGTTCAATGTAGATGTAATACTTTTTCCTGAATATTTTTGATCTGTGGTCAGTTGAATCCACAGATAGCCCGTAGATACAGCAGGATGACTATACTTGTCAGCAGAGGGTGACAAGGATATAAATGTCTTGAAAGATGTCAATATCTGCAAGAATTCTAAAACTTAACTTCATAAGTAGTGGTGAGAAACTCAGTGTTTTCCTTTATGACGTAGGAGTTGAACTCTTGGGCATTTATGCTATAGAAATAAAGGTGTCAATGGCTATTCCTATCAGCTTTGTTCCTAATAATTCATAAGACTTGAAACAGTTAGATGTCCTTTAACAAATAAACGGTGAGACAATGGTGGTTCAGTCATACCATGGAATACTAGTTAGCAATAAAAAGGAAAGAACTGTTGATATATGCAACAACTTGGATCTATCTCAAGGGAATTATGCTGAATGGTAAAAAGAATCCCAAAAGATTTCATACTCTATGATTCCATTTATATAATGTTTTAAAAATGAAAAAATTTTAGGAATGGAGGACAGATTAACAGTTGTCCAGGGTTAAAGAAGAAGTGAAAGGACAGGAGAGAGGTGAGTATAGTTACAATAGGCGATAGGAGGGATTATTACAGTGGCAGTGTTCTGTAACTTGACTTTGGAGGTAAGAAAAAGGAACCTACTTGCGATAAAATTGTGTATTACTAAACACACACACACACACACACACGTTAGGGAAATCTGAACAGGACCTGTGGATGGGTTCAGGGTCAATATCATGATCAATTATCATGGAGAAAACCTTTTAAGGAGAGTGGGAGATCTTACAGGGATTTCTTTCAACTGTATGTGAATCTACAATTATCTCAATAAAAATTTCAAGTAAGAAAATGATTTGGGTGTTAGTTTTGCAAACATTAGCTAAGGCAGGGGTTATTGTCGGAAGAAATCAGAAACATCCATGGCAGCTCTCTATTAGGGTAACAGTAAACTCTCAGTGGAATTGGAGATGCTGGTGGTTTTAGAACTTAAAAGAAAAGCAGAGAACCAGCAGGAGCAACAGAGGAAACTCCACTGTTTTGTTTACTTGTTTTTTGTTTTTCTCCCCGAATGCAGTGGAAGTAGGGTAGAAGGTCCTGCAGGGCTATAAAGGAGACTTCCAGATGACAAGTTATCTACACATAAAGTGAGCACAGCTTGGCATTATTAATTAGAATCTCACACTTAAACCTCACAAGAAGCAGAACTAATGCCTCAAGTGTGTCTAATTCAAGAACTGAGTGAAAACTTATTCCAGGGGCAGTTGAGCGTCTTAGGAAGGCCAGATGTGCTGTGATGGAGTACCATCTCTAGTGCCGTATGCCTAGATTCAAGTCCTGGCTCTATCATTTATTAGTTTGGTGGCCTTGGGCAAGTGACTCAACTTCCCTTGGGCTTGTTTTCACCATCTGAAAAATGTACAAAGTACTAGAACCTTCCTCCTAGGTTGATGTCAACATTAAACAAGTTAGTGTTTAGAACAGAGCCAGGCCCATTCGTGCTTACTACAACTTCCAGCTCTTACTCTCCTGGTCCTTCTGGGCACTGCCCACTGGTGCAGGGCTAGGTTCTCCTGAGCTCAGTATGGAGCACCTCATCCTTCTGCCCTTCCTAATCTCCCTGGCCTGGGATCTTGTTCTCCAGTGAGAAATTTTTAAATCACTAAGAAGAGAAATATCCAAAGTGTCACAAGTTGACACACTATCTGAGAACAATTGTCCACGTGTGCAGATGTCCCAGCTCATGTGACTCTTCTGTTCATGGGTAGTCCCGGAGCTCCCAGTGGTTGTTCTAGGCTCTCATGGTTTAACCATCTGGAGGATTCTTTAGAAACAGAGGTGAGGAGGCTTACAGTCTTAGTTACTTTCTCGTCACTGTGATACAATACCTGACACCCACAAACTAAAGGAGGAAAGGTTTATTTTGGCTCACAGTTTGTAGAGTTTTCAGTCCATAATCAGATGGCTTCAGATAAAGGAGCATACCAGAGGATAAACAGCTCATGGGATGGCAAGAAGCAGAGATCAAAGGAGGAAGGGGGGGAGACACACCTTTTCAGGCCAAACCGAAGTGACCCACCTCCTATGACCAGGCTTCACCTCCCAAATCACATTTAGCTATAAAGTTGTTAGTGGATTAATCCATTGGTGAGTATCACTTCCCATGATTCAATCACTTTTCCACCTATGAACTCATGAAACTTAGGGAGGACATCTAGATATAAACCATAACACCCACTCTAGGAGCTCATTGAAGACCTAGCAAAAATGTGGATTATGGGGCTTCACTCAAGGCCTTCCAAAACTGTGTCCCTGGGGATCTCCATGTTAAGGAAGCTTCCACAGGTGACTTGAGGAAAAACACTCATGTGTGAGATTTTCCAAATATGAGGATCTCACACTTTGGCAATACTGAATTTTTTCATGCTGCCAGCAAGCCCTGAAAGAAGAAGGCAGGTAGTGATCATAATTACCTTCATTTTTACAGTTTTCATCATGAAGACCCTGAGAGGTGAGATGTTTTAACCTAGGAACATGAAGTGAGTTGCTGGGCTGGAAAGATTATCTTTAGTCACCTAGCTCAGAGGGCCCTAAACTGGCTTGGCAACTTCGATGCTAAAAATACTTCCCTCTCTGGTGCTTTACTGTCAGGAACCAGGTCCATTCATATTCATGCTTCCTGCCACAGCTGGTTTTTAGAGCTCCTATCTCTTCTCAATTGTGTGAACTTGCGGGGAGCCCAGAGATTTTAGGTTCCCACCCCATCCATAGATCTGACAGCCAGATTAGACTGTGGAACATGGTCATGGGTAGAGAAAAGGCTGAGTGTCTAAGGTTTGGGGGTCTAAGGAGTGGGGGCTGATACCAGCTCATATGAAAGAAAAGAAAATTGGACCACAGCCCCATCCCATCCCTGCCCTTCTTTCTGGCTTCAAAGCTATTTTTGTAATGTTCTCTACATTTACCCACCCCAATAATGGAAAATACACCTTTGGAAGGAAAACTGACACGTAAAACCAAGCATCAAACATAGATGTAAGAAACATCTGGAGCAAGTAGAAGTTTATGTACATCCTACACCAAGAAACAAAACAGAAATCAGAAGAGAGTCATTTTCAGAACTGTGAATTGAGGTATTTGTGAGTGCAAGGGTTTGTGTATGCAGAGGAGAAAATCAGCACTTTCATGGAAAGGTGAAATTGATTGTATTAGACCTATTTTCAAATATTTGCTTTACAGTAAGCTATAACTTTGTGTATGTGTCACACATTGTGTACAGGACTCAAGGTGGAAATTTTCTCCAATTCATGTATGCATTGTTGAGCATATGAAATTTGGTAAGTGGCTTCCTAAGGAGCCAATATTTATGAGAATCAGTGTTTGTCCCAGCCCTGTGGAAGACCTATAACATCCATTTCATCATCACAACAGCTCCCACAAAATAAATATGAATATCTTCATGAACCTGGGAAGGCTGAGACCCAGGGAGACTATGTAACTTGCCCAAAGGCAAATGCAATAAATGGCATAGCTCTGATTCCAGCTCAAGACTGTATCCAGATCCAGCTTACCCTATAGGCTGGCACAATACCATGTGTCTATCCAGTTTGGTTATAATCTATTTCAGTCATTAAATATGTTACACTGTCAAGATCCCAAGCTCCTTCTACTTTACTACTGTGCCATGCTCCTTTACATAAATCTGAAAGGAAATCAAATCATTTGGTAAACTTTTAGGAAAATTTTCCCCAGTAATATAATAGCCATTTCTTGGGCTCACCTCACCTCACCAAGAAGTGACCAGCAAGGTGGATTGGTTTCCTTGGGCTGCTGTAAGAAACTCCCACAAAGTTTAGTTAGGAAAGTTGCAGGTAGCATAAAGTAACAAAAATTTATTATCTCATAATTTCAGAGGCTAGGAGTCCAAAATCAAGCTGAGCGCTGTGGAGGAGAATCTGTTCCATGCCTCCCTCTCGGTATCTGATAGCCTCAGGCATCCTCATGTCTCTTTATGTAGTCTTTCCTCGTGCATGTCTGTCTCTGTGTCCAACTTTTCTCCTTGGATTAGAGTCTGTTCTGATGACCTTTTCCTAACTTGATTACCTCTGCAAAGACCCTTTCTTTCAATAAGGTCACATGCTCAGGTACTGAAGAATAGGACTCCAACAAGTCTTTTGGGGGGAGAACACAAGACAACACAGTGCAGCAAGGCAGCCTTGTAGAATGGGTTCCCTCTCCTCATTCCCAGCCCCAGATGGATCTTTCCTTCCTTCAATTCCAGCTCCTGCATCCCTTCTGTTCAGCAGGTAAGGGCTAACTATCCTGAGTCAACCATAAGAAGAGAGCCAATGACTACATGAGCTTGTTCTTCCTTTCATCTGATTTCCCTTCATCTCATGCCAGTGGGTGGCATTTTGCCCAGGCAGTCACTATGCCCCGTATGCACCAGGAAAACCAAAACCAAAACAGGTGCCAGAGTGAGAAGAGCCTGACAGGCTGTAGCTAAAGACTTAGTGTGGTTGCTTTGGAGAGCATTCAACTCACAGTTTTCTCTGTTCATGTGCATTAGTGTACAGTGGGCCTCTTTAAGTCACTGATTCCATAACTTTTTATGACCATTGGTACGTTTGTGGAGCTAAGAAAGCCTGCCAGTTCTTTTCACATAATCATACCCAACCACACAAGCTGGCAGTGGAGGAGAAATCTCCACGGGGGATGGATGGTTGGGCATTCATAGCCACAACCTTTGTCCTCCAAATCCACCTTGATCTTATAATTTGCACTGGCCACCACTGCTACTGTCACCGTATGCTCAAGAATGGGTCCATCCCTTCTAGAAGTCCTTTCCAAGAATGAACAGAGCTGGTCTTAATCCTCTGCATCTTGGCTGATTCCGGGCCACAGAATTTATTCAGACTTTTCAGAAGCCCAAGAGACCAGAACATTAATAATATTTCCTAGATGTGCTTGTCTGGGAGCCCAAGCCCATCATCACATGTCCAGTGCAGACATATTTCTCACCCTGCACCTCTTTTGCTGCCAAGTGACCACGCTTTGAGTCCACACACAGCTTCAGGGTCCAGGCCAAGTTCACACTCCTGTTCTCGGGAGCTCCATGCCTAGTCAGTCTCAGTCCTGCCTTTCCCATGCCACAGCCTGCCTGCCTGCCCTCAGGGAAGATCCTGCCCCAGAGCCTTCCCTTGGAAGACCACATCAACATCTAATCCAATCCAAAATCCATATAGCAGGAGAGGAATTATTTTACAGAGGCCCTCTTGACCTTCCTAGCTCTGATTGTCACATCCAACAGAAAATACCTCATCTTAGCTAGCAGGACAGAATTCCTTTTAAGGAAGATCTGGTGAAACAATTTTTCTTCCATTAAGTGGCCAGTATTTCAGAGCTGTGCATGAGGGCATTCATCTGTGATTCCAGATACTCAGGAGGCTGAAGCAGGAGGGTGACAAATTCAAGGCAGGCCTAGGCAATTTAGAAAGACACTGTCTCAAAATAAAAACAATAACGGCAACAAAAAAGAAAGTAAAAACAAAGGACTGAGGATGAAGCTCAGTGGTAGCGCACCCCTGGCTTCAATCCCCAGTACCACGAAAATATTTTGAAAAATTGATACATGCCATATCACAGAGTATAGAGACTGTCATATTATTAAGCTTAATTCAGTTAGAGGCCAGGTAGCAATAATGTGGAAAGACCTTTCTCCATCCTCAGTAAATTCAAAATCAAAAGCAAGATCTGGCTAAAGAGTCTAACTTCACAAATGTGAATAGCAGCAGGAAAATATATCAGGGGCTCCCTAAGGCTGGTCACTTCTAACTCCAGGGAGCCACTTGAGACTATCCATTTCTCCCTCTTGTTTACCTCTACCCAAGTTACTCTCATTCCATCACTCAAATCCACTCTTGCCTTAGAATAAAGTCCCAGACCCCCAACACGGACAGGGACGATCTGGGTGACTGCATTTCTTGCTCTTCCAGCTTTATTTTCACTCGCCCATCACCCTGGCACTCTGCCGCGGCCTAGATGGCTTCCCAAGTAGGCATGACTCAAACTCTCTAACTCTCACTCTTACTCTTGCTGTCGTCTCTGTCCAGAAAACTTTATCTCCACAGACCTGTGGTTCTCAAATGGGTGGTTTTACCTCCCCAGGGGACACTTGGCAGTGTTTGGAGACTTTTTCTTTTGGTTGTTATGACTGGCATCTAGTGAGAAGAGACCAAGAATCCTAAGACCTCCAAATGAAATGTCCCAAAATGCACAAGACTTCCTCCCATAACACAGAAATCATTCAGCCCAAAATAGTGCTGAGGTTCAAAAGCACTCAGTCTTTAGATCTCAGTCTAAATACCACTTCTTCCAAGAAGGTCTCCCGTGATGCTTGATGAGGCAGAGCGTCCTTCCTCTCCTTGCAGTGCTTCCATTCTGCCCTTCTCCTTCACAGCCCTTGACCCACTTGTGAATATTCCAGAGACTGTACCCTCTGCCTTTCCCACTAATCTTTCAGGACAGAGGACAGAGTAGAGTGTTGGCCCCCACCCTGATCCCACTCCACTGGGCACCCAGTGCAGCCAGGTATCACAGTTTACCAGTTGCCTTGGTATATAGAGTACAGTGGTTTGCACAGATGACCTGTTTTTCTTTCCAGGGGTTATGAGGGTTTCCATGGGCCTCAAGTGCAGGCCATGGACACTGCAATGGGCAAGTGAAGTCTTGGGAGCCTGACCCACATAGGCTGATACCCTAATTCCATCACCCATTCCATCCAGTTGGGTGACAGTCTTTTTGTTTGTTTTGGTTTGGTTTTTTTGTTTGTTTGGTTGTTAGGTTTAAATCTCACCCTTGGCTCTTTCCCATCTTCAGCTCTCTGAGCCTGTTTCCTTAAAATGGGAGTAATAGTAGTACCTGAACTACAGTATTCTGAGGATTGCATCAGGTAATACATCTGAAATAATAAGGGAAGCAACTCACACCAGGTAAGTATTCAACAAATATTAGCCATAGTTGTTGTTGTTGTTGTTGTTACCTCTGATAGCTTATTTCTAGAGCTGCTGCTATATCATAGGCCCACAAACTGAGTGGCTTAAAGTGACAAAATTATTGTCTCACAGTTCTGGAGGCTAGGAGTCCAAGATCGAGGTGCTGGTGGCAGGGTCCTTCTGAGGGCGGGGAGGGAGAATCTGTTCCATACCTCTCCTCTGGTAGCCTCTGGTACTTCTTGGCTCGTGACTATCTATATCTGTTTCTGTTTCTTCCTGTTGTCTCTCCTCTGTGTGTGTCTGTATTTGTGTCCACATTTCCCCTTTTATAAGGACACTAGTCATATTGGATCAGGGCTTCCTCTCATGACCTTCTTTCAACTTAACTACTCTGGAAACACCCCATCTCCAAATCAGGTCACATTCTCAGGGGAAGAGGACTTCTACATATCTTTTGAGGGAGACATAGTTTGACCTATAACACATAGCTAAGTAACTTGCTCAAGTTCACATGGCTTGTTAGTAAGAAAACTGGTCCTGAGCCCAGGATTGTTAGATGGCATATTCCATGGCACAAACTCCAATGAAAAGGCCCAACATTGCCAAACTTGCTTTGGGAAGACAGAACTAGAGAGACATTTAAGGCCTGCTACTTTTGCACAGATGACCTTTTCCCTTTATTCTCCCTTCATCTGTAGCCTGCCTGCTCCAAGCTGAGCTAGTGAACTATGAGCGAGTCAAGGAGTATTGCCTCAAAGTCCTGAAAAAGGAAGGAGAGAACTTCAAGGCCCTTTACCGATCTGGTGTGGCCTTCTACCACCTTGGGGACTATGACAAAGCACTCTACTACCTGAAAGAAGCAAGGGCCCGACAACCAACAGGTAAGGCAGCAATTGCTGCTTTCTTGCTGTCAGCACCCCCTGGCAGCTCCTGGGCCTTCTCATTGCAGCAGACAGCTTCCATGGCTGCAGGGCCGGGTAGGGGCAGAGGTGCCAAACTAGGGGTCAGATGTATGCCAGGCCCTGGAATGAGAAGACCACACTGTCCATGCATTTTTCTGGGGTCTGGGTTCTAGGGAGCAGAGGCACCTCTTCTCTGCATGCAAGCCATTGAATGTTTTGGCTTTTCCAGCTTAGAATCTATCTCTCTTCACTTCTCCAATAAATACATATAGAAGTCTTACTATTTATCACAATTTGTGCCATGCACTAGGGATGTAAATAACAAGAAGTGCCTACCCATGAGGAGGCCACATCTGGTTGGCAAGACAGAATACAAACAGACAGTTTTTTTGGTTTTTTTGGTACCAGTGATCGAACTCAGGTCCTTGTGCTTGCGCAGCAGGTGGCGAAACCACTGAGCTAAATCCCCGGCCCAAACAGACAGTTTTGATGAAAAGCCTAGCCTCTTTCAGGACTTGTGCTCTGACTTCTCCACTTAGGTCCCATTTCTCAGAGCTGTGCTACTCACACCATTCATTTAGTTTGTGTACATTAGCTTACCGCATCATCCGTTTATTCATTCATCCCACAGATATTTATTGAGGGGTACAATGGGCCAGGAACCATGCTTGGTGGTGAGTACATAGTAGTGAACAAAAGAAAGTTGCCACCTTCAAGGAGCTGCCATTGTAATGCAGAAAAATAGACTGTAAACAACTGGACAGATGATGTATTATTTATTTAGTAGTGGTAAATGCTACAAAGAAAGTAAAGCAGGATAAAAGGAGTGCTGTTTTAGACAAGGTGGTCAGAAAGAGCCTCTCTGAGGAGGTAACACTCAGACAGTGGCTTTGACTGGCTGTTGTCATTGTTATTTGGATGACTGATTTTTGTTTGTTTGTTTGCTTGTTTTTGTGGTACTGGGGATTAAACCCCAGGCCTTTGCACTGAGCTATATCCTACCCCCCTTTAAATTTTTGAATTTTGAGACAAGTTCTTGCTAAGTTTCCCGGGCTAAGGTCGAACTTACTATCCTCTTGCCTCAGCCTCCCATAGTGCTGGGATTAGAGGCACTACAACCAGCTGGTTGATTTTTTTAAAACACAATCCATCTTCAGTGGAGTCTTTAAGAACTTTAGGATCAATTTCCAAATGTCCAAATATATAATTTTTTCCTTGTCTTTTTAAAGGATACCTCTTTATTTTTATGTGTTCATTTTTTTTCCTCTATATAAATTGTGTCCTATCAACTATACTAAGCAACTTGAGGACTAAGAACTGGACTCATTCAACAGAGTTTTCTTGAGCACCTAATATATCTCGATGCTACTCTGGATGCTATGTCTAGCACTTTTGAGCATAATCCAGTATTAATTTCTACTTCTGGAAGTAGATACACTGTACTAGGTCACCCTATAACTCTTCTGCTCTGGTGTGTACAGAGCTAAGCAATTATTCCATGCCATTTCCTGCTCACTAATGTAATGATCAGAACTGGGGGAGGGGTATGCCCCATTTGTGGAAAGGTGGTTGACCCTACTTATAAAGACAAAAATAGGGCAATGAAGGAATGACATTTTAAACTCCTCAAGTTAAGAAATGTATTTATTTATTGATCATTGTATTAAGCACTTTTAGGCTTCTCTGTTTTTGTCCTCACGGCAGCTTTATGAGAAGGGTATTACAATCTTCAGGAGAGGCAGGCTGTGGAGTGAGACACACCACGTCCTGTTGTGTGTCTCCGTGAGTATTTTACTGAATCTCTCCAGGACCCGTCTTCCCTTTTGTCACCATGAGGATGAAGACGCATGCCTTGCAGGATTGCAGGGAAGATTACATGAGATACTGGAGGTTGCGACCTGGCACAAAGTAGGCATTCAACAGTGAAGGTTGTTTCTTGCAGATGAGACATGAGAGTCAGAGAAGTTGGTAATTTGCCTGAGGCTAATTTCCAGTTAGAGTCTCTATTAACTGAGAGCTGAGTTGGTCACCTCTGGGGTTATTGCTGCAAAGAAGTGGGGGAGAAATCCTCCCTCATCTGTCCCTTGGGTCACAGTAACCGGTCCACGTTTGCTGAGGGGAGTGAAGGAATAGGCCAACATCTGGCTGCTTTTTCAGCCATCACTGTGGAAAGGCAGAAGGGACTTAAGTGGAGTGATAGTCTGACTTGTCCCTGAGCACCAGATCCAACTTGGCCCCATTCTGGGTAGATGCATTTATTACCCTTGTTGGGTGTCCCTAAGGTGTATTTCTTTCCTCACAGACACCAATGTGATTCGGTATATCCAGCTGACGGAGATGAAGCTGAGCAGATGCTCCCAGAGAGAGAAGGAAGCCATGTAATTAGGAAGCCTCTCCAGAGCTGCACCCATCCTGACCAGGGACTTCCAGGCACCCCTGGTGGACAGCCCGCCCAGTTCTGCCTCTTTCTCCCCACTTCTTCCAGCTCCCCCTTCTTCTTCCCATTATCCCCCCAACTCTTTGTCTACTCCTAATGTGAAAACAAGGTGAAAAGCACATTTGGAATCTCTGAGGTACCCAGGCAGGGACTCGTTCTGTTCTCTAGCAGGTCAGTGACGGAAGAGGCCTAACTTCTGCTGGGACAGTTGAGAAGTCTAACTTCATGGGCTGGGGATGCCACTGTGGCTTTGATTTTGGCCAGAGTGTCTGTCAGAGGCAGAGCCTGGCAGATGTACCATCCCAAGGACAGCAGGTATGGTGCCTACAGTCTGGACACTTCCATACCTTCCTGATGAACCATGGCATCTCAAAGCAATTATAACAAGGCTAAGGATGACACAAACACTGGAAGCATTGGTTAGGCCAACACAGAGACTGAATTTGTACACCGGAACACCCGGCTCCCTCCAGGACCTTGGCCCCTGCTGCCCTCCCTCACTTGTTGTCTTGGCTTGTGCTTTCTTCTCTCCCTCTTAGAGATCCGAATCTCTGCCAGGATTCACATGCCATAACACCCCACTCTCCATGCCCTTTGGTGACCACACATACCATTCCCCCAACTCACAGCCAGTAGGCAGCTATAGACAGCAGAAGGGCAGGGCAAAGTGGGCCAAGGTGGGGCAGAACAGACCTACAGGTGATGACACCCAAGGGAAAGAGCATTGTGTAGGCTGGGGACTGGACTACGGACCATCAACTCAGGGGCAGCAGTTCCTGTCATTTCTGTTGAAAACAGCCTACTCCCTCACTTTTACGCCTGCCCCAAGCCACCGTCAGAGCTGCTTACAGCCAGGAAGCATAGGGCTTCCCTCACAGCAACTGGCCATTTGTCCAGTGCTGTATACAATGCTGGCTGCAGCCTTTGTGCTTGTAAGTGTGGGCTGGAAATGTGGAGTCGGCCCTGGGACTTGGCTTTGTGGGAGCTTGTACAGCCTCTTTCTGATGAAATTAGCTGAATTCAGTATCTAGTATGTAGAATGTGTTCAACAAATATTTGTTGAATAAATTATGACTGCAGACTGACTCTCCTGCCTTACACTAATTTTATCCCAGCCTAGTCTCCAGATATCTGTGCTCTTATGCTATGCCTCATTGTTTCAGTCAAATGAGAGACAGTTACTACTGAGGGCTCACTGTCCACTCACTGCAGTGCAATACACTGTGGGACACAGGATGTCATCCTAGTCTCCCAGGAGATGGAAATGCATATGAGATTATTACCAATGACACCTATAACTTACATAATGCTTAAACATTTTCAAAGCACTTTCATGTATTTTTTGTGTGATTAGTGAGACAAGAATGTATAAAATCAAAATATATACAGATGCAATAATGTCAATAGTTAGGATTTATTAAATGCACTATCTTCAGATATTTACATGGACAATCTCATCTTTTTTCACACACTTATTCTGTGAGATTCTATTCCCATGTGATAGATAAGAAAACTGGAAACCGGAAAAATTAACTATCCCAGAGTTGCATGGCCTTGAGGGACACAGTGAGTATTTGAACTAGCTATGTCTGACTCCAGAGCTCTAGCTAGTATCTATCCTATAATTCATCACCTCCACATATGTATTATGTTGAGCAACTGCAACTGTTTGAGATCAGTACAATATGTGTTAAGCTGAAAACTCCTCACTACGTCAATGGTGGCACACAGGCATTTACCCCAGGCAGAAAAAGACCAGAGATCAAAAGCCTTAGTGGCCAGAATACTGGCAGGCCAGAAGATACCTGAGACCCAGCAAGGATTTCTGTGTTTTGTCCATTCCACTTGCTGATGGAGCCAGCATGTATGAACAGCCCACCTAGCATTTCTCACCCCTCCCCACTCCCAGCATTGGGGAAGAATAACAATTATAGATACAGACTGAAAGGAAACACAAAGCTAATTATGGGATATTTGTTTAGGAAGAGTCTCTGCCACTGCAAGATCCAATCATTGCCAAGGGGCCCACAAGTTGGCATCACAGGTCGTATTCACATAACTTCCAAAGGGTTTCAATGGGGCTGCCAGGAGGTGCTAGATATATCTAAGGGTCCCCAGTTGCCTACCTCTAGTTCTTACCCTGGAGAAGAGGAAGATGATGAAGTCCTCCCGGGTGCCACATTCCCTGCTCCTGTTCCCCTACCTTTACCATATCTTTCTCTCTATTCTCTTCCTCCATAATGGCTTCCCACAACCCCAGCCCAGAACTGCTCACAGGCCTAGCATAGGCCTACATGTAAAACTCTCTCATTCCGAAGCCTACAGACTAGAAAGTTTGGGAGTTGCTAAACTGTTTGTTAACATCTGAACAATGAAGATGAGGTCAGAGGTGGCCTGCAGAACCTCCTCAAAAAGGCAGGATTTTCCTTTGTTCTTCATGCATCAGGAATTATTCTAAGTGATTGGTCCCAACATGGAGGCAGGAGAGAAATCTTGCTTAAATGGGTATGTTGAGGTGGAGCTGGACAGATGGGGATAAGACTGTTGTCATCCCAAGGACGAAGTCCTAGAAACCAGAACTAGTTCAGAACATCCTCTTACAACCTCACAGAACAAGTATATAGTCCCATTGCCTTGTCTGGTCACTTATATCCACATGACTCTATTCACTGTGACCCAAAGTTAACTGATTCACCCCAAAAAGTTACATGATGTATTAATGTGGAGGGTGGTAGGGCTGAATTCTCTGTGTGTTTGTCCAGCAGAGACTTCAGAGAGCTGTTAAGCAAAATTAGGTTGGTTCACCTTACTAAATCTCCAGCTTTCTTCTCTCTGCCCCTCTTAAAAACAATGACAGTGATTTTATCAAATGCTTTTCAGATATCACTGTTAAGCTACTATATATAGACCGAGCACTAATCATGGATCTGACCTACATCATCATCCTCTGCCTGGACTTTTGTAGTAGATTCTTTGGGGGGAAAAATGTACCTTTTGTTTAAGTATGAAAGTCTCATGTGTGTATTGTACAAAATTTAGGGGGAAAAATGACAAAATTCAACCCATAATACTCTACTCAAGACAGCACATTTTTATCCTTTTGGTTATATCTTTTATTTCTTTTTGGTAAACATGTCTACATGTGTGCACAGTTTTTTTTAAATGAAAACAAAAACAGATCAATGCTGTATGTGATCTTTAATAACTGACTTTTCAAAGTGTATATATTTTGGGATATGTAACACAGATACAAAATTCAAAAAATACAAGAACTATAAAGGAAGTCTTCCTGCCCTGTCTAGTAACATCAAATTTCCCTCTAATTTTTTGTACCTTCCTCAACTGATAAACATTTTCAAACACACACACATATTCTTTTATGACTCAAAAATGGTAGCACATTTGACAATTTTTTGCTCTGTTACTATGTCATGAACATTTTCTGCATGTCTTTTAGACTTACCCAATAGCATCTTCTTTGGATGGATTTACCGTCATCTTGTAATTCCCAGTAGTGATTATTTCATTTATTCCCAACCTTTATTGTAAATAATGTTGCAACTGACATTGTAGTAGGTAAATTTTTGCACACATCTATGACTATTTCCTTAGGATATAATCCAAGAAGGAAATTGTTTGGCTATTTTTAAGGATTTTTATACAGGTTGCCAACTGCCTCCCAAAAAATTTATACCAAAACAGTGCTATTTGCAGCCTCCTGAGTGTCCTGTCCCCTGCACCCCAGCACTGGATATTATCACTTAATCAAAGCTTTACTAATTTGATAGACAAAATAATATATATCTCATTGTTATTTCCACATGTTACTTTAACATTAGTGAATAACATTTTAATATGCTTATTGACCATTTGTATTTATTTATGAATTTTCTATTTATTTGATATTGGTATGTTTATCTTTATTACCAATTTGTAATTTTAAGAATATTATTTTTGTCAAGAAATGCTGCAGATATGCTTTCCAAGTGCTTTTCTTTCCAATTTTGTTTATGGTGCTTTCTGACATACATAAATTCATAATTCTGCAATTTGTTCCTCTGTTGCTAGCTTCTCCTGCCTCTGGTTTATCCTCTCATCTCTGTCACAGTGACTCTGCTAAAACATGATCTGATCATGTCACTCCACAGCGTAAAAATGTTCCATGGCTTCTCATTACTTTTGGATAAAGGTTGAGCCCCTCAACGCAATACACAGTCTTCTGTGTATTTTCTCCATCTCACATTTCTAGGCTTACTTTCTTCCCATTTCCTAAGGTACCGCCCATTCCACTATCACACAACCCTGAACATTGTGCTGGGCCTGTGGGATCTTCCATGCTGTTCCCTCTGTCTCACTACCTATTCCTCAGCCCTTCCACCATCTCTCTACCTGCCAGCTCCTGTAGCTCTCAATCCTGTAGGCTCACTGCTACAAAGCCTTAGTCTGTGCTCCCAAAGCAGCACAAGCCGACTTCTGATACAACGAACTGGAATTTCCTTGTCACATTTTTCTCTCCCTTTACCTCAAGGCGACAGCAAGGTTTATTGCCTTTGTAGCCAACACCGGGCACATTCTAGGTAGTGAAAAGCTTTTAAGCATTGAACCTAGAAGCCATGAATATTGGATTTCGTGGCAAGTGTTGCTTGTGGCAAATACAGGGCTGGACTGGATCTGTGCTTTTGAGAAATGAAGTCAGCAGAAAAGCCATGTGTTCCAGCCTTGTGCTTTCCAAAACATCACAATCACTTGGAAAAGCTTCTTTAAAATACATAAGCTCAGGCTCTGCCTCATACCCAATGAATCAGCCTCACTGGGATAATGCTCAACATACTGTACTTTTTAAAATATTCTGAGGTGTTTTGGATGACAGGCATGTTAAGAGGCCACTGCTGAAGTAGACCATCAAAGCCACCTCAGAGCACCTGGTCCCACCATTTCAAACCACATGACCTATGGGAGAGGACAGATGAGGCTTCATTTGAATACCAGCTTTTACATCTACTAGCTGTGTGACCCTAGGGTAGTTGCTTAACTTTACTGACCCTAGTGCTCCTAGTCTACACATAGAGATAATGTTATATCTTTGTAAAAGGTGCTGAGGGAATTAAATAACTCTCCCAGCTCAGTGCTCGTACCAAATAATTGTAGAGTAAATATGCATTTCCTTCCCACCCCCCTCCTCTGTAGGAACCAGCCCACAAGCTGAGCTTGTACCTGACCAAGAGGTGAGGAAGATGAAAAATAAAGAGACACAGAAACAAGTTAAAATTTGGGGGCCAGGGGGCTCGTGACTCCCTTCGACATAGAGCCCCAAATGACTGGCACACCTTGGCTTTATTCACTCAGACACGGGGGCACAAGCAATTAGGATTTCACAAGATTCATCTGTCTCCCACCTTCCACAGTGCTTCTCCAGGCAAACAACTTAACCTCAGATATTTGTACTTTTCCCTGCAGCTTGTTAGCAGCTTGCATGCCCTCTTTCTCCTCAGTGTTTGCCAAGGGGGCCAGTTAGGTCTCATTCTTCCCATCTGATCTCCATACTCCTCCGCCTCAGTTTCCCTATTTATAGTATGGCTGCTAATATCTATATGCTTCCCTTCAACAGTCCCATGCCTTGTACCTTAGAAGGAAATGACCATCCAACAAGCCTTTGGGTTACTCTCAGGTAAAACAGGACGAGTGCTCAGCAGTTCCACTTCCTTGCCTTACAGATGAGGGATCATGCCCAGAGGTAATGGAGGAAGCCCCATACTGCACCCACGCCCTTTCCAGGTATAGCAAAGACTCAACAGCAATCAGTGAGAATAATTCTGATGGCTCTCAGAACTAGCTGTCCTCCAGTTATAGCCAAAGAGCAACACAGTTTTCTTCCCGAGAGTCTACCCAGAGGCCAAGTCTTGAGCTGCAAGGAGAGGCAACTGTCAGTGGTCACTGCCCACGATCCTGAAAGTTCCAGTGCCCTCAGGATCCTCATCACGTGCCTCAGGGCAGTAAAGACAAGACTGGTTGTGAGGTCAAATCGTGGATCTGCTGCTGCTTTGATTAAAACGTGCCACTCCCTGTTCCCAATGCCTTCAGCAGCCTAGAGTAGCCAGGGGAGGTAGGGAAAATGCATTGAGCCCATCAGGCATGGCAGAGTTCAAATTACCAAGTCAGCATGAAAAGTCCCACAGTAAATGGACTGAAATTGGATTCTATTAAAAACCATACTCAGTGAGGCCCTTGGCTATTAATATTTTCTAAGAGATGGAAGAAGGTGAGGAGGCGGAGGCTTCTGCAAAATGTTGGGGGCCTCAGCTACTGCTGAATTGCTTATCTGGAAGGGAGCTGACATTCAAAAACTATGCTTGCCCTGTTTTGAAAATCTCACAGGATAACGGGCTGGAAGGAAGCTTGAAGCTCAATAGTTCCTCCCTCTTGCCTTACAGATGAAAAGAATAATGACTTATCCAGGGTCGCACAACCTGTAAGTATGTAGCAAAGCCAGAACTGGAACTTAAATCCTTTTCCTGATAACGAACTTAATATTGTTTCCACTAAACCAAAACACACTTACAAGACACCCAACCGGGAATCGAACTCAGGCAGGTGCAGTGCCACTGAGCTAAATCCCCAGCCCTATTAATATATATTTATAATATTATATTAATATATATTAATGCTGTAAAATTATTCTCTCCTAAAGAGAGACCATCATATTCATTTATTCCTTCACTCAATATGTATCATTCCAGTCACTTCAGGAGGAGGTTTAATAATGAACAAGGAATTGTCTCCACTCTTAGAAGCTTATAGTCTGCTCCACAGGGAAGAAAGAAAATAAACATGCAGTGTCAGTGCTGCATAGGAAATGCCATCAAAACCACTATGGGACCCACAGAAAGGAACATTTCTACTAGGCCCAGGAGACAGGAAAGATTTTCCTGACGAGACAACCAGGAATGGCAGACATGAAGAGTGAACTGAAAACTTCAGACGAGGACAGAGACCATACTCTGCTAGTCCTTTTCCTGGCTATCACATACTGTGAGACAGTCCTCATGAGCTGTGTTCCTGCTTTTTCCCGATTTCTCATGCCTAGGCCCAAGAAAGGCCACTTATGCTACCTTCATAGGACCAAAGGCTGAAAAAAATCACAAAAGACCCTGCAGTTTGTCTGCTTAAATCCCTTCCAGGTATAACAGGAACTAGTGGCTGCAAGTGTTTTCTCCAAGAGATAGAAACTCTTTAAGATCCGTGATTTCCACAAGGGGAAAATTCTAGATCAGTTTTCACAAATATAATTATCTTCCTATCTTGGTTGCATTCCATGTTCTATGTTCCTTAGTTTTCTTGAATCTCAGCTTCTTTATGCTAGAGCAGTGAAGTCCATTAGAAAACATAATGTGTTGCCCGTGAACTAGCACAAACAATCAACAAATGGGATCTCTTCTTATTAAAAGGCTTCTGCACAGCAAGAGAAACCACCAGCAGTGTGAAGAGACAACCCACAATGTGGGAAAAAATCTTCACCTGCTCTTCCTCAGACAAAGATCTACTATCTCGAATCTATAAAGAACTTCAAAAGATCAGAACTTCCAAATTTAAAGACCGAATCGGAAAATGGGCATCTGAAATGAACAGACATTTCTCAGACAAAGGAGTAGAAATAGCAAATAAATACATGAAAAAATGTTCAACATCACTGGTCATGCGAGAGATGCAAATGAAAACAATGCTGAGATTCCACTTCACTCCAGAAAGAATGGCTGCTATCATGAAATCAACCAATAACAAATGCTGGCGGGGCTGTGGGGAAAGAGGAACCCTGCTCCACTGCTGGTGGGAGTGTAGACTGGTGCAAGCACTGGGGAAATCAGTATGGAGATACCTCAGAGAACTAGGACTGGAAATCCCATTTGACCCCGCTATTCCAGTGCTGGGGATCTTCCCCAAAGAATTAAAAGAATCATACCACAGTGATATATGTGCACCCATGTTCATAGCAGCACAGTTTGTAATAGCTAAAACTTGGAAACAGCCCAAATGTCCATCAACTGGAGACTGGATAAAGAAAATGTGGTTTTTTTATAAAATGGAGTACTACTCAGCCATAAAAAATGAGAAATTAGAGACATTTATAGCTAAGTGGATGCACATTGAGGCAATATTCTTAAGTGAAATAAATAGGACACAGATGTGTAAATACCGAATAGTTTCTCTGGTGTGAGAAACTGAAAGTGTAAATAAAGACTAAATGTATAATAGGTCATGTGAAATAGGAAGAAAAGGGGCAAAGGGGAAGGAAGTGGGAGGGCTAGGGGAAAGGATAGAAGGGAATGGGATTAATATGAGAAAATGGAAAAATAGGAACAAAATCTTTGTAAATAGGGAGGACTGGAGGGGTTGAAGGGAGGGCTGGGCAAGGGTGAAAAAGAAGAACCAAGAGAGACTATGTAAAGGTGCAAATTTCCAATGATGAATGTCATTATATTGTATACCTAAAATGTACCAATGATTAGAATGAATAGTGGATAATGCAAAATAGGAAGAAAAGGTCCAAAGGGGTAGGGGTAGTGGAAGGGGCAGGGGAAAGGAAAGAAGAGAAAGGAAAAATGATGAGAAATAGAAAAAATGGAAATAAAGTCTTTGTAAATAGGGAAGGGTGGAGGGCGTGAAGGGAGGGCTAGGAATGGGGAAAAAATAAGAACCAAGATGCATTATATAAAGGTACAATTCCCAATGAGAAATGTAATTGTGTTGTATACCTACAATGTACCAATAAAAGAATTTAATACAAAAAAAAAAAAGAAAACATAATGTGAACCACAATTTTGCATTTTCTAGTAATCACAATTGAAAGGTAAAAAGAAACCTGGGATAATTACTAATAGTATGCTCTAAACAAAATAAAATTAAGAAAACAACTAAAAAGAACAAAATACTCAAGAATAAATTGAGCAAAAGAAGTGCAAAACTAATACTCTGAAGACTATGAAACATTGTTGAAAGAAACTAAAGGAGGCCTAAACAAATGAAAATTTACAGTGGGCCCTCAAGTGACAACCGGCCTGACATACAAACAACTTGTGTTAATTAGGTTAACAGAAGATTCATCTGCCTCTTGCTATCTATAGTGTATACCCAGATAAACATCCAGATCTCAGCTGTATTAACTTACAACAAACTTGAGTTACAACCAGCCCTTGGGAGCCAATCTAGTTTGTAAGTGAAGGGTCCACTGTATCTTGTGTTTATGAGTTGAAAAATTAAATACTGTTAGAATAGCAATACTTCCCAAACTGATGATAGATTCAGCCTAGTTTTTATCAAAACTCCAGCTGATCTTTCTAAATTGACAAACCTATCTAAACTTTATATGGAAGCTGAAGGAACCCAGAATATCCAAAACAACATGGAAAAAGAATAAAAGTGAAGGACTCACACATCCTGATTTCAAAACTTACTACAAAGCTACAGTAATCAAGACAATGTAGTACTAGCGTGAAGATAGATAATAAATAAATGGAATAGAATGAGATTCCAGAAATAAACACTCAGATTTACAATAAACTGACTTTTTACAAGAGTATCAAGGTAAGTCCATGGGGTACAAAGTGTGTTTTCAACAAATGATGCTGGCATACCTGCATAGCCATATGTCAAAAAATGAAGCTAGATCCCTTGCTTCACACTATATACGAAAGTATACTGAAAATGGATCTTGTATTTAGCTCTAAATACAACAGCTAAAATTGTAAAATTCTTCATAACTTTGGATTAGATGGTGGTTTCTTAGCTATGACACCAAAAGCACAAGTAATAAGAGAAAAAATAATGATAAAATGAACTTTATATCAATTTAAATTGAAAATGTGCCACAGAGGACACTTCAAGTAGTGGAAACCTACAGAATGGGGGCGGGGGGGAATTGCAATTATATATCTAACAAAGGTCTTATATCTAGATATAAAAAGAACTATTACAACTCAATAATAAAAGGACAAATAACTAAATTTAAAAATAAGCAAAGAGTCTGAATAGATATTTCTCCAAAGATATGCAAGTATCCATAATACATTAACAGATGATCAACATCATTAGCTATTTAAAAAGTGTAAATCAAGGGCCAGGGATTTAGCTCAGTGGTTCCGCCGCCTGCCTTGCAAGCACAAGGTCCAGAGTTCGATCCCTGGTAGCAAAAAAAAAAAAGAAAAGTGTAAATCAAAATCACAATGAGATACCACTTCATACCCATTAGATGGCTTTCATCAAATAGACAGATGACAATTGTAAGGATGTGGAGAAATTGAAGCCCTCATACATGGCTGGTAGTAACACAATATGCTGCAGTTGCTATGGAAAATGGCTGGCAGTTCCTCAAACAATCATAGAGTTACCCTGTAATCCAGCAGTTCCACTGCTATTCCACCCAAAAGCCTACACACTAAAGTTCATAGCAACATTATTCATAATGGTTAATAAATGGAAACAAGGCAGGTGTCCGAGGCACTCCTGTAATCCCAGCTACTTGAGGGGCTAAGGCAAAAGGCAGCCTGGACAACTTAGCAAGATCCTGTTTCAAAATAAAATTTTTTTTTAAAGGGCTGGAGATATAGCTCAGTGGTAGAGCATCCCTGGGATCAATTCCTAGTGCAGAAAAAAAATATGGAAACAACCCCAAAACCTGTCAATTGACAAACGGGTAAATATAATGTGATATGGCCACACAACAAATTACTCTCTTTTTTAAAAAAAACAAAACAGCTTTCAATAATTACAACAGATGCTTAATAGGTTTATAACCACCATGAATTAAGGGAAGCCCTAGAACCAGAAATAAAGACTAAAATTGTATGCAAAATCTAGTTACCGTAAAACCCAAAGGAATACCAAAATATCTCAGGTTCCTAGGATAAATTCCAGGTCTTTTTATTTCCAATTATTGGTCATCAAAATATGTACACTTTCACATGCTCCTGATAGTGTACTTTCAGGGATCATTTCTATAGTTCGTTACTCTCACAATAAAGAAAGGAAGTACTGGTCATGTTACAAAATGAATCTTGAAAATATTATGCTAAGTGAAAGAAGACAAGTCACAAAATATCATATATTGTATGAGGCCATTTGTATGAAATTTCCAGAGTAGGCAAATTGTAGATAGAACATAGATTGGTGGATGCCTACAGGAAGAAGTCAGGGAGGTGAGATAAGTGGAAATTGATGGCTTAGGGCTTCAGGGTTTCTTGTTAAGGTAATGAAAATATTCTAAAATTGTAGAGGCCAGGGATTGAGCTCAGTGGTTCAGCCACTTGCCTCGCAAGTGCAAGGACCCGAGTTCAATCCCCGTTACCAAAAAAATAAATAAATAAAATAAAATTGTAGTGACAGGTGCACAACTCTAATATACTAAAAGCCATTGAAATGTATATTTTAAATATATTTAAATGGATACATAAACCATTAAACCATTAAAATAATTTCTTTAACTCAACATATCTAAAATAGTACTATTTCAGCATATAATCAATATAAAAACTTCTAACTATATACTTCACTTTCTCTTTTCATAATCCAGTGTGTAATTTTCACTTACAGCCTATCCTCTTGGACTAGCCACATTGTAATTGTTCAGGGGTCCCATGTGGTTGATAATTACCATACTGAAGGCAGTTACAGAGCTTCAAGGAAGAAACAATCCCCAGATTGGTGGGGCTTTCTGGTTGTTTTAATCCTGCCCCTTTCTGGCATTTCCATCAGCTCCCACACCAGGACCCTTCTGTAGCAGGTGCACTGAGTCAAAGCACAATCAAGGCTACACAGGTGAGGGCTGGTGATTTAGCTCAGTGGTTTCGCCGCCTGCTGCCCAAGCTCAAGAACCCGAGTTCGATCCCCGGTAACAAAAAAAAAAAAAAGACTACACGGGAGACACGAGCGGGAAAGAGAGCTCTGCTTTGTTGTGCGCCTCATTTATGAAAACAGCAATTATCATAGTCCCATTCTCCCAAAATTTTTGTGAGAATTAGATGTGACTGTGTACATAAAATGCCTCAAATGGCATGTGGTACAATGTACGTATTTTTTAGTATTTGCTAATTACTAAACAATACTAACAGGCCTGGGAATGTAGCTCAGCAGGCACAGCGTCTGCCTGGCAAGTGTGAGGCCCTGAGTTTGATTTCCGGCACCTAAATAAATAAATAAACAAATAGTAAGAATAATATCATTGTTTTGCCCCTCAGTTGTTGTTTTTTTTTTTGTACTGGGGATCAAACTCGGGACCTTGCACTTATGAGGCAGGTGGCGGAACCACTGAGCTAAATGGGCCCCCCTCCGTTTTAGTTGAGTGCCTGGGACATGGTAGATTCTCAGGAAACCATCACTCTCCATATTGGTTCTCTAGCTGCTTCCTGACTACTTCCAGGGAGTCCTGTCTCCAAGACAACCCATTCCATGTTTAGGTAGTTCTACTTGCTAGAATGTACCATCTTACATTGGGCTGGAATCTGTCTTTCAGTAGCTTCCATCCACAGCTTGCCTTTGGCCTTGTCTACAGCAGGATAGTTTTCTCATCTGCATGACATTGTTCTACGTCCAAAGGACAGCCCTCTGAGCTCTCTACTATTTTCCCAGCCTGTACGTGCTTAGTTTCTTCAACCCTTCTGCTCTTAGCAGGTTTTCCAGCTCTAAGCCTTATTTTTCGGTCTATTGTTGTCCCTTTTATAATGTGGCACACCCAACTATAAAGAGACCACCATCATCTCCCTATATTTGGATTGCGTGGATGCCTAGCTTTTTTTAAAAAATCGGATCACTTCACAGTTAGCCTGTAGTATGCTTGCAGCCATATCTTCTACTTGTAGCATAGACTTTTTACATTTTTATATTATTGAGTTATAATTACTTACAGTATCCCCCTCCATGGTTTCACTTACTGCTATTTCAGTTATTTGTGTCAACTGTAGTTTGAAAATATCAAATGGAAAATTCCAGAAATAAGCAATTCATAATTTATAAATTATGCACTGTTCTGAGTAGTGTGATAAAATCTCACACGGTCCCATTCTAACCTGCCTGGTCTGTGAATCATCCCTTGGTCTAGCAAATCTACACTGTGTACGAGTCCCATCATTGGTCATTAGTAACTGTCTCAGTTATCAGATCGACTGTCCCAGTGGCACAGTGCTTGTGTTCCAGTAGCCCTTGTTTTGCTTAATAATGTCCTCAAAGTACAGAAGTAATGAAAAGGGCAATTTGGATTTGCCAAAGAGAAGCCATAAAGTATTTCCTTTAAGTGACAAGGTCAAAGCACAATAATCTTATTTTGAGAGAGAGCATAGTCACATAACTTATATTATAGTACGTTATATTCATTCTTCTATTTTATTTTTTGTTGTTAATATCTTACCGTACCTAATTTATGAATTAAACTTTCTCATAGATATATATGTATAGAAAAAACATAATATATATGGGGTTCAGTTCTATCTGCAGTTTCAGGGATCCACTGGGGGGGGTCCTAGAACATATCCCCTGTGAGTAAGAAGGCAACAACTGTACCATGAAAGGCACAGTCCTCAGATGTGAAATGAATTTACTTCTGCACCAACAAACCAGTCATAATGTAGAACAACAACGAATCACTAATTCTCTATCATCCCCATCAGTTTAATCCCCCAAGTCCTCAAAAGCTACTCTGGGGCCGGGGATTTAGCTCAGTGGTTCCGGCGCCTACCTGGCAAGCTCAAGGACCTGAGTTCCATCCCTGGTACCAAAAAGAAAAGCTACTCTGACTTCTATCCCTGTAGATTAGTTTTCCAAAAAATTGTTTTTGAAATTCATGTAAATGGAATAATATAGTATTATAACTTTTTATCTTAAAGAACATTTTTTCTATTAAATTTAATCATTGACTTTTAGTCTTTGCTCAGAGTCTGTTGTAGGCATTTTGGTCCCAATTCCACCACCCATATCTGCTAATTTCTTCAACTTTATGTCATAGACAGATTTGCTAATAATTCCTTCTATCCTTAGTCCAACATAAGACAAGAACAAAGATACAGCCCCAGAGTATGTAACTAGAAACCTTCCTGTAATTTTCAAGCTTAGGAGAGGGAAACCATTGTGAGAGCAGGCACTGGCCCAAAGGAGACCCAGGAAAACAATCCATGCTTATGGAGAATACTCTTTGGGATGAATTTACAGTGGAGGGGAAATGGCTTCCCTTTACCCATCTAAGATCTTCAGCTGAACTGCAAATTAAATTGACATAAAGCCCACAAAAAGGAGAAAAAGCATTTTAATTATCTACGTATTTGCAAGAGTCCTACAAAAATATGAGACTTGAAGAGCTAGTTCATTGGAGCTTATATACCATGCTGAGCTACAGAAAGGAATAGAGACTTGGGATTTCTAGGGAGCAGCGGAGACAAATTATGGTGGGGAGAGCAAGGAGACACGTTGAGTAAAGATTGGTTCATGGTGCAAGTAATAGTCTCTCAGATGATAAATACAGGAGCAGCTACCTCCTGATGCAGATACCTGTGACTAATGAAAATTTCCTTCGAAGATATAAAATTCTTTTACAAAAGGGAAACTTTCCCAGGTTACCCCTGCGTCTGCAGCACCTCAGAATAACCAGGAGGTTATTCAATATGGTGGGAAGGTGTGTTCCGGGGCAGCATATTCTGGTCTCACTGTCATATTTTGGGGTAGCGTGTCATGAGCTCCACTACACTTAAAGAGGGAGATGGGGAGAGGACCTGCAGGTGAGATGTGTGCCCAGGAGCCGGCAGGGCTCAGAGGAAGGCCTCAGTCACGCAGAGTCTCCACTGAAGTGGAGGGAAGAAAAAGCTCCCAGGGAGGAGAGCAGAGGGCTGTTCAGCCGCCTCTCCAGGTAGGAGAGGGCATGAAGGTTTCTGGGGTCATCTGAACCATCTTGAGCTAAAGCTATTATTTGGTCTGGTTTTACACTTTGGTTTGTTTTGGTAAGTCCTAAATGGAGTCAGGCAGCTTATACCGAAACTTATTTTCCTAAAGTTAGAAGCTACTGAAATTATGAAATCAAGGAGGATGCTTAGCCCCTTTCCTCACCCCAGCTTCAAAGCAATGAGGCTTTGAGTACAGGGTGAGGACAGTCCCAAGCGGGGATGGGGTTGGGACATGTTAGATTGTTCAGTCTTTCAGGAAAGAACTCTAAGAAAGGTACCCTTATTGAAATGTTCCTTAAAGTTTTACTTTTTGATAACTTCTGATTCAGCATTATAGGACTTCTGCTTCTTTGATACATGTATGGACTTAGGGAGGCAGGTTTCCCATGACAGGAGATCTAACTCTGGACCTACCATTTTTTGTTGTTGTTGTTTGTTTGTTTGTTTGTTTTTATTAAATTCTTTTATTGGTACATTGTAGGTATACAACACAATTACATTTCTCATCGGGAATTGTACCTTTATATAATGCATCTTGGTTCT
>NW_004624734.1:30503052-30516066 GCF_000247695.1 Heterocephalus glaber | reverse complement strand
TCTTAATCAGTGTTGGTTTGAAATCTACTTGATCTGCAAAGAGGATAGCTACTCTTGCTTTTTTTCGGGTTCCTGTCGCATGGAGTATTGTTTTCCACCCTTTAACTTTCAGTCTATGAGTTTCCTTTTGAATTAAGTGTGTTTCATGTATGCAGCATATTGTTGGATTTTGCTTCTTAACCCATTCTGCCAAGGACCTACCATCTTTAGCTGTCCTTGTGACAGGTGCCCTTTACCTTTCTTTATTTCATCTAAAAATGAGTGAAGGTAAGACAAAAATCTGCCAGGGTTTCAGAATCACCTAGCAAGCATTTTTGAACATATAAATCTAGGAAATAGTATTTTTTTAGAAGCTAAAATTCTGGTCCTTGTTCATAGACTGATATTTGAGAATCACTGAACTACTATAGGATCTCATTGTCTTGTGTTTGTTCTAAGTCAGGGTTTCACCATGTTGCCCAGGCTGGTCTCAAACTCCTGGGCTCAAGCCATCCTCCTACCTCAGCTTCCCTAGTAGCTGGGAGTCCAAGAGCTTGCCACTGTGTCTGGCTTAGTTTTACTATTCTATAAATACATGCTAGGGTATGCTGGTCCTTCCTGAGCCACAAATCTATTTGCATGAATGACAATGCATGAAAATGAAGATATGAGATAAGACAATGGGGATGGAGTATCCAACCATCAGGCATGGTAACAAGTTTATGGCAGACTGGCATTTAATGGAAATTTCTATGACAGGAAATGAGGAGATTAAAAAAGCATGCCAGTGGTGCATTTGGCACACGGTGTCAGTAAGCATGGAACAGACACCTTGTCTGCAGTGGAGCATGAGGTAACTTAGGGTACTAAAGTACCATAGTAGCCAGCATTGAGCTTGCACAAAGGCTAAATTTTTTTCCATTCCCTGTCCATTCCTTGTAACCACAGCTGTCTTTGGAACCATTAAGCCCCACAGTCCTAGCCTGGGTCTAAGCGTACACCTGCCCAGATTTACACAGCTTCTTATTAAAAGAACACAAAGACTCTTTAGAAAAAGGAAGGTTATAACAAAAAGAGAGAAGGAAGCAGAGAGTGTGTTCGGTAAGGCAAAATCCTCTTAACCAGGCTGGGGATGTAGCTGAGTGGTGCCACACCTGCCTGGCAAGCACAAGGTCCTGAGTTTGATCCCTGGTACTGATAGATAGATAGATAGATAAATAAACCCTCTTAACCAATCATGTCTCATTTTGCAGATGAGAAACTGAGGCACAGAGTAGTGAAATGTCCAACAAAATATGACAGACACAGCAAAAGTCTTCTTAACGTGGTGCTCGGTCCTTCTGGGATTCACTACACAGAGACTTGAAGTCTCTGGTTAGGACTGCTGGAGGTTGCTTGAACTGATTCCCTGCATCCTCTGGCAATAGAAGAATATTTAATAAGACTATTAATAGAAATTATGCATTAGGGAAATGTCTAATGAATCCACTAATATAGGAACTATGTCGTGATTAATATTTATAATGAATATTGCTGTTGTTACAGTGTGTGTGTATGTGTGTGTGTGTGTGTATATATTTGCATATATTTGTACGAAGGCCAGGGATATTGGATATATCAAAGGCATATAGTGATGCAATTGCCATCTACAAAGACTTTATTCAAAGATAGGCCCATTCAAGTATAAATTTCACTTAAAATTAGAACATAATCAGGTTCTTAACATCACCTGGTAGCATTTCTGTCCTACGATAAAGAGCTTTAAAATCCCAGCAGCTCCCCGCACCACCCTGTTTTAAGATACCAGGAATCACCTGGCGATCTTGTTAAAAGGCAGATTTTGATTCAGTGGGCCTGGATCAGGACCCACGATTCTACCTAACAAGATTCCAGGTGATGCCATGCAGCTGATCTGTGGACAGCTCTCCGAGAGGAGGGTACACAGTACCCCGACTCCCAAAGTAGACAGCCTTCAGAGTCAGGTAATTTCCAGTCCTCCGCCCAGATACTCCCTCTCCCCATATTGTTATCTAGACACACGGTGCCTATAAATAAACTACAGTATGCTTAAATGTGACTGAGACTTTTGAGTGTTTCACCATTCCAAACATCTTGGGAACCAGAATAAGGACTTCACCCACCCACTCCACTTCCAACTCCAACCACCCCTTATAATTCTTACCACAACCCTACCATTTAGTCCTTCATTTTCTTCCCTCCATAATAATCCAATCCTATAATAGGAAACATCTGTGACTACTATTTACCAGACCTGTGTTTTGCTAACCATATTGGGTTTATAAACATCACCTTATGAAGTAGCTATTATTTTAACCTCCATGTTATTGATGAGGAACTTGAGACCCAGTGAAGTTAAATAAATTGCCCAAAGTCAGGCAACTACAGTAATAAGCAGAAATACCAAGATGTGATCCTAGGTTGTCTTACTCCAAGACTCAAATTCTTGGCCCAGTGTGATGTGGGAAGTTGTGTCCTGGAATGGTAAATGGTCCATTCTCCTTCTGATGTCGGGGGCTCCCACATCCTCTTCTCAGAGCTTTCATCTCTTCTTAGCCTGGAAAACTGCATTAGGTTCTAAATGTACAGGATAAGCCTGTATAATTTTGAGCATCTTCAGCACTTTAGAAATTGGCCAAATTGATATCTGAGATTCAGATATCCCTGAAAGGATATCTGAGCCTCCCAGCCAGTCTGCATGGAACCCTTCATAGTCCCTCCTCCCACTCGCTGCAGAAGCCCATGCTTTCTTTTGTTCTCTACATCAAAAGTGATTTTCAGGGAAAGATCTGAACACTTGTTAGTGCCTTTTCATGTATGAGGATTCTTTTTCTTGTGATAATGGGACTCGAACCCAGGGCCTCACACATGCTAGGCATGTGCTGTGCCACTGAGCTATATCCCCAGCCCATTTAAAAAAAATTTTCTTTTGAGACAAGATCTTGCTCAGTTGCCCAAACTGGACTTGAACTTGAGATCCTCCTACCTCAGCCTCCTGAATAACTGGACTATGAGACCCTAAGACTTAGGGAGTTTCCACTTTAAGTCTATCCCCATTCAAAGGAAAAACACCTCACAGGGAGTTGTAGTCTGAAGGATAAACAGTCATTAAGAAAGGAGGAGAGAGGGATGGATATTCCAGGCAGGAGAACTTACTCCTGCATATCTTAGTTACTCAATACATGTTTGCTGATGAAACAAGAGGAAAGAGAGACATTTAGGTCCACTAGGACCCAGAGGGAGAACTCCTTGCAAAAGCCCTGGACCCTCTTCCTGCCTTTTATCCAACTCTAAGAAACCACTTAATATAGAATGACTTCTCTCCTAGCCATTTGGGTTGGTTTTTACCTTTAATTGGGTATAAAAAAAATAATAATTCTACCAGGTGCCACTTAAAGAAGAGAAAATCTAAGATTTCCAACCAAGAAGCACTTGTTACAAGGAAGCATGTTGGAGCTGCCTCTCTTTACCCCCACACTGGCTCATTTGTCTGTTTAGATCTGTATGTAGTTTCTCCTTTTGGACTCCTCTGACTCAGAGCCCTATCAAGAATGGGAATGAAGACCTAGAGATTTTGAAGAGAAGACTACATGTTGACCTAATGTGTAACCTGGCAGCCCCACCCACTCTCAGGGTGGCTTATTTTTCCTGTCTCACTCTTCAACCCCTTCATGGTCTGAGATACAAGGATCTGTGGGGAGTGAGAGTGAGCAAGAAGAAAGTGGAAAAATGAACTCCAGGGTGAAGTTCACCAGTTCAGAAGGTCTAGACTTGGCCGATGCCTTTGTGTCTCTGAATAGAATGGCAGTGGAATAGAACAGAACAGAATAGAACAGAAAAGAATGTAGAAGAGTGAAGAATGGGAAACCAGGGATGCCTTGGTAACTTGTGATTACATGGAGAAGCCAAGAAAGAAAAGCTCAGATAGTTTCTTCTTGTCCATTAAAACATCCCAGTATCTCTTGGGGTGAAAACCAGAGCTCTGATGGGTAAGTGTCTACTTCTAAGAACAAAGAGCAAGATAAAAGGGTTAGCATGGGCGTTCAGGAGAAAAACTTTGAGCTTTTACATGGCAAGTGTGGAGTAAGAGTATGTATGGTAAGTGTTTGAACTGAACCCTTTAACATTATATCATCTTGCTAGAAGAAAAAGAGAGGTTCTCAGTCACGACGTATTTGAGCAGTGACCTCAAAAAGTCAGACCTAGCTTGTTCTAAGAAGAGCCCCCTGGAAGTTTTTCAGGAAATCGCCAGCCATTCAGTGAAATGTTCAGCAGGTAATTGAGTCCCCATTAATATCATCAAGGGCAGAGACCATGTGTCTTACTTTTGCATCCTTGATGATAGGCAAATAATAGTGTTTCTAACCCACTGGCCCCTCAACAGCTAACAGTTAGGGACAAGAGCTTACAACAAAGAGCAAGAGCAAGAAGAAGTTAAATGGCTAGAGCTATTTGTGTGTTGCTCACTTTCACACAAAGCTTAAATTGAGAGCCAACTATGCACTAAAGGTACTTAAGGAAAGTCCAGCCTTTCCTCAGCCTTGGCTGCTCTCACTTTGCATTTCACCCATCCCATCACTGTGTAAACATCAGAACTTTTGCACCCAAAAGCAAAAATCCTCAAGTGAACTCTAATTCTGACAGTTTGTTCATTGAGACTCAGTTGAGGAGAAACAACTATATGGTACATGACTCCTCCTCCTCCTCCCTTCCTCCTCCTCCTTTTCCTTCTCCTCCAGTGACAAAAGTAACAGCAAACTGAGTAACTAGCAAACCAACATCGTGCAGGTAGGGACCATTCAGGAAATGTGGTCTTGAGGGTTATATAGTTCAGGAGGCCTGGAGGGAGAATTTGGGCTTTCACATCTTTAGCTTGAAGGAGCAACTCCCAGGGTGCTTTCCAGATGGCCTCTAGGCCCTGTGTTACCATGAAGAGGAGGAATTGCCCCATCTTCAGGGGCACGCAGGTTCTTTCTTGACAGCCCCTTCCACCAGGCTGATGGCCCAAATGGAGCTAGTGAAGAAAGGGTGGCCAGTAACATTCCAAACACAAACAGGCCCACTTCTCAGATTAAAGCAGCCTTTCCCTTTGTCTTTCATACAGCCCTGGAGGTGACAGAGAAGTTTCATTTGTTTCCTGAAAAGATAGCACACAGGAAACTTGAGAATAAAATCAACTGAAAACAAGGAAACTAAACTCTGCAGGTGTCACCTTCCCTGGCTCATTTCTGCTGACTCACTTTTTCTTGCCTCAGAGAAGAACATTTTTACCCAGGCTTGAAAGTGACGAGCTTTTCAGGCCCCGGTCTGGTAATCTAGCTCAAAGGCATGCTCTCTGTCAGCATGCCATCCTGGGAAAAGGCAGTTTACCTACCTCTCTTGATTTATAGGAGGCTCAACTTCAAAGAATGAGGACAGTGAAGAAGCCCAAAGCCCAGCTAAGTAAATATCTCAGCATAACACTTCCATGGGGGCAAATTTATAGACTTTAGAGCTAGAAAGGAGTTCTTTTAATTGACTCCCTTTTAAACAGACCCATGGGGACAGGACTGGGAATCCGAGTTCAGTGCTTCTCACTGGCCCTGGTTCTTTCACACACTTCTGGGTTAGCAACTTATTTTCCTGGGTTGAAGCTCAATCCTGGGACTCCTGTTTGTACTGCAAAACTAAGAAAGCAAAGAAGGAGTGCCTTTTGGGCTTGGCCGTCAGGTAACTAAATAGAAAGAGAACTGCTGCCACAATAATAATTCCTCCTCCCTCTTCCTGAAGGACCTGGGTGTAGAGCCTCCTGACTCACAGAAGCCATGGCTCTGACAACAAGCAGTCACCCTTGACTTACAGAAGCTCTAAAACATGACTTCTAGCTCCCTGGCAATACCCTACTACATCTGTCCTTGACCCCTGAAGTCTATTCCAAAATGATTCCATTAAAACTTGATTGAGATCATTTCATTCCACTTAAAACCCTCCAATGGCTTCCCTCTCACTTGGATAAAATCCTCTCTATGTGTTATGGTTTGTATCTGGATGTCCCTCCAAAGCCCTGTGCACTCATAGATGGGGCTTCGGGGAGGTGATTGGATCATGAGTGTGTGATGCTCATCTCACCGCTGGATTAGTCCACTGATGGGTTTATAGCTGGGTGTGATGTTGGGAGGTGAAGCCTGGTGGGAAGAGGTGGGTCACTGTGGGTGTGGCCTGGAAGAGTTCGTGACTCCCTTGCTCTTCCCCATAGCCTCTCTCTGCTGCCCACTGCCATGCCATGAGTTGTTTCTCCTCTGCCAAGCCCCTCTGCCTTGCTGCCCTGCATTAGTGCCAGTCACCTATGGAACTATGGACTGAAACATCTACAAACTGTGAGCCAAAAATAAGCCTTTCTTTCTTTAAATTGTGAATGTTGGGTGTTTTGTCCCAGTGACAAGAAAGTAACTAAGATACCTTGTGAAGTACGGGGTCCAGCACAATCTGGTCCTATGACGCTATGACTTTATCAAGTGCCACCCCCCATCTGTGCCAGCAACACTGGTATCCTCCCTGTGACCCCTTGATAGTGCCAGGCAATTTCCCACCTCAGGACTTTTGCACTGACCGTTCTCTTTGTTCAGAATTTCCCCCCACCCACCCTAGATCACATGGCTCGGTTCATCACTATTTTCAAGAACTTTAATGAAAAGATATCTTCTTAGTGAGGTCCTCCCTGGCTAACCTTATTTAAAATTCAGCCATCTGGTTGACACTTCATAAGCCTCTTTCTCACTTTATTTCTTCACTTTAATACTTTCCCGTAACATATTACATATTTTATGTATTTGTCTTATTGTTTTCATGTCTACTAGGATTCATATAGCACTGTATCTCTAGCACTGGAATAGTACCTAGCACATAATAAGTACTCAACTAATATCTGTTCAAAGAAAGAATGAATGAAAGGATGGTTTAAGTGCTTAAACCCATGGCATGGGAGCAGGGACTAGTTCTCCAGCTGGGAACTAGGTGTCAGGCCTCCTGCCAGTAACACTTGAGCATCTACATCCCCAGCTGTTTACAGCTCTGTCTGTCTCTAAAGACAAACAAATGGAGATACGTTCTCAGTACTCTCATCTCTTTGGTCTGTCCCTTCTGAGCTTCCTTCCATACCCAAGTCTACCCCACCAACTCAGGGATCTTCCCACCAACTCAGTGAAGCTGATCTTGAACACAAGCAGTTATTCAACAAATGGCAGCACTTTTTATTATCATCTGTGCTGCTAGGCAATTTATGTAGGTTTTTTTTTCTGATCATTAGGTAGGTAATATTATTCTATTTTCACATGATAAATTGAGGCTTAAAGACTGTATGCAACCTAACAGAGTGATTTTCTCTTCTGTGAGACCCTGGCACCTATGTCCGATGGCAGGCTCTGGCTGGCATGTTGGTACCCAGCATATTCCACCCGTCAGGCCAGCTCTGCTGATTGGGCCAGTGTAGGAACCAGACCCTGGTGAGACGGTTAATTTCTTTTTCTTAGAAATGTAGATTTGGGTACAAATATGTGTCTTCACTGTGAGGCCCTTCAAGAGGTGGGACTGGAACATCACTGTCTGATGATGGTACACTTGGCCAATTAACAAAGAAGAAACTAAAATTACCAGGAAAATCAAGAGCAGAGAACTCTGTGTCTCCAGAAAAGACCAATGAGGCATTAGCCCACAGCAGCTTATCCATGCTGCATCTTGTCCCTGAGGGCCTGGCTAAATCTCCAGCTCCCAGATTTCATGAGACTCTCTCTTACTCTTCCAAGTACTCCAATGTTAAGATAAATCAAGGGTTTTCAATTATGTGTTTGTAACCAAAAGGACTTGTCTCAGAGAAGACAAGTACTTCTGTTAAAAAAAAAAAAAAAAAAAATGAAGCTGGGATTCCAAAACCCCTTAATTTCTATAACAGCCAGTTCACTCTGACTGTCTTCCTCCAGGAGCTTGCAGAGGAGATGTGGGGCTTCTTCACCAGATCATATTGCCTCTTTCTCCCTCTTCCCACACCCGATTCATCTTCCTGTGACCAACTGAGGTTGAAGTAATTTGCGAGGCAGCCCCAGTGGGAAAAGAAAGTCAAGGGTGAGACCATGGAGGAAGCAGGGAAGGCCAGAACTATTTGGTGGGCCGGGATGGGGCAGCATAGGCAAGATGATGTGTCCACTGAATGGTGAGTCTTCGGGGAGCAGAAGGAGCGATCTCTTTCTCTCCACTGAGACACAGCAGACACATGGATAGGGTGATGAAGGGAAAGGCCAGGAAGGAATTTGGGCACAGTTAGTCTTCGGAGTAGGGGCTTCATCCATGCAGCCTCTAGGCACAAACCAGTGCCCTTGTCAAGGACACTGTGTACAGCTTATTCTGACTCAGTCCAGAGAGGCAAGCAAGCTGGGGGAAACCTGGAGCAGAGTGAGCCCAAGGCTTCTCTGGTCAGATCCATTAGTGGCAGCTGCTCCCTTGGAGCCACTTGAAGTCTGCAGCTTCTGAAACTCTGTTTATTGACTCTGTTTATTTCTCTTATTTGTCAAGTACTGTCTGCAAGCTCCAGCTTGCCTCCTAAGTGCTCAGCAGCTTCTATGCAGCCTCGAAGGCTTCACCAATCTGATTAGCACACTCTGCACTCCATCTTTTAAGCCATTAATGAAAATACTGACGACTACTGGGCATAAGCCAGCTCCCTGGAGTCTCTCCTCTGCCCCAACATCCTCTTGCCTAGCTAACAATCTCTTTTTCAGATAACCTTTGCCCACTGTTCATCAGTTTTCGCACCCACTTCAACCATCATTCATTCAGTTGCTCATTGTTCATTTTCTGGGGTTAGATTTAGCATGATCCCTAGCACAGGGAATCTGTTTAGCAACTGCAAGCTGTGGAGAAACAAAGAAGCACAGTCCAGACCTCTGCCCTCAACAATAAGAATGGGAATAAGGGGCCAGGGATTTAGCTGCCGCGCAAGCACAAGGTCCCGAGTTCAATCCCCGGTACCAAAGAAAAAAAAGAATGGGAATAAGAATACCTGCTGTACTGATGAAATGCTTACCAGATACTGGACTAAGTACTATACTATACAAACATTGTCTAGCCTCACTTGGGGTGGACATTATCCACACTAGGGAGGCAGTTGTTGGTAATGATTAAAAGTTAGGATTCTAAAGGCAAGATCTTCTTCTGGCTCTCATACTTACTATCTTTTTTGTCTTAGGTGGACTCCATGAAGTAAGGGAACTATTATTACCCTCATAGGGTTGTTGTGAGGATTTAAATTATTAAATAAGATGATACAGAAAAGGTACTTGGAGCATTGCCCAGCACATAATATGTATTCAAAAAATTCTGGCAATTATTATTTCATGTAATACAGTTACTCCATATGAGGCGTTATTGTTTGTGCTCACCAACAAGAAAGCTGAGGCTTGGAGAAGCTAATTTGTTCAAAGTCCAACAGCCATTAATGAAATTAGTGTCCAAGCCCATCAGTTTGATTCCAAATCCCATTTACTTTATGACTATAACCTGGAAAGGAAGAAAATAGGCATAAAGTACTATTTCACAAGATAGAAATGCAAATGAACTTGCAAAGCACAGACTATTTTCATGGAATACAGTAAATTCTCAATAAACTCTTATCAGGTGATAATGATCATAAAATTCTAAGTAGCATGCTGAGATTTTTTTTTTTTTTTAAGTTTTAGGGCATCAGAGAACATAGAGGGATCATTTTTTAGCAGAGGAATAGTTGGTAACTGGCATGGTGCCATTTGAGGGGGCCTTAAAAGATGTGTGTGATTTGGACACAATGAGAAAAGAGAAAAAGGGCATCCTTGTAGAGAAAACCACATGCGCAAAGGCATGCAGACAGGAATGCTTGGGTGTGTTCGAAAAGAAACAGCCAGAAGCTCCTTTTGGATGGCATGAGGCATATGAAGGGAAATAGCTGGGACTGAGCTAGTGAGGAAGGAGTCACACCAGTATCGACCAATGAGGCTCTGGCCAGAACACTGGAAAAGCAGATTTCTCACAGTCCAAGTCTGCTGAAGCTCACATTGAAGAAAGTAGGGATTTGGAGATGAGAGAAGGGATTTCTTTAATGTGTAGGCAAGGGTAGTCCCAGAATTCTGATGCAATAAGGTATTGGTGGGAGGAAGGCGGAGCTAGCATTAAGCCAACACGTGTATAAATATAGAATTTTTAAAATATTAAAATTTTTCTTCCAAGCTGCTAAATGACACTGTTCTGAGCCAACAGAGGCCCCTTCTCCTGGACTCCAGGACTTCCTTGATATTCCTGCCATAAAATGATTAATATCTGGCACTGTTATGGAGATCTCCCCCAAGGGTAAGGGATTTGACTTGAGGATACTTCTGCGCAGCATTTTACTTGAGAATGAAAAACACAACACTTGTGTCAATGAATGGGTAAGCAGGCAGGGCATTGCTGATAAAGTGTAAAAATGCAAATAGATCCAACGGCTACACCCTGGCCTCAGATATTCTTCAGGCTAGATCCTCGCTGGGAACTCTTTCTGCTGAGTCACTGGGGCTGCATCCCTGCCCAGCCATGTGATTGACTGTGTTTTGTGGAAGTCTGGTTCCTTCCTGAGCCCAAGGAGACCATAAGTCTATATAAGGATGTGGGCACTGCCACCACAGTAGGTGCACACCTGCCCGTTACAAGCTCCTGGTTTTCCTATGACTCCAGCATCAGAAGTCCCCCATCCTGCCATTAGCTTGTCAATGCTATAGACAGTGCCAGGAGAAGAATCCTAAAGAGTTGGCTCTTCGAAGTTTGGCTTAGGCATTTCTCTTCCTTTCTACTGGTCCCAGGCAGAACAGCTGGTCCTAGGCTGGTCACATGTCCCAGGCAGCACAGCTGCCTTGGATGCCTGAGGTGAGACTGGGGAAGGGGAGAGGAACCTTGGAGCCTGCTCCCTTCTCTGTTACAATTTTTCTTGCCCCAAGCAATGGCATCACATCCCTGCATTTCAATTTGTTTACTCCCACTCCCCTAGACACCTCCCCTGCCCATAGCCCTTCACAAAAAGCAGCCAGGGAGGAAAGAAGACTCCAGGCAGAGTCCCTGGAAAAGCCAGGTCCATGGGCAACTCCGGGGATCACAGATGTGAGTTATGCCCCAGAATGAGCTGTGCCCCAGTATCCCAGAGTGTCCTGCTGCTCCTCCTTTGGGAAGTGGCTCCCCATTAAGCCAGAGACACCAAGCAGGAGATCCTGGACCTCAAACATCTGCCTTGATGACACTGTTGGGTGATGATATTGTTTCTTTAATAAAAAGCAGAGCTTTCTATCCTGAAAACAGAGAAGACACATAGGAGCTTTAACTCATGCACCCTCCAGTGTGGCTGCTATCAGAGGCGTTTCCGAGGGACTGTTTCTCTTGGAAGAGGAAAGAAGAGCCCGTGCATTGTACTGAGGACCTCAACAGCCCTCCACATGAAGTGAGTTCTGCCTACCCTTCCTCAAGCAGTTTCCTAGGGAAGCACACATTTTCCATCTTAGCTACTTGTATTAATCAGCTTCTTGCTGCTGGGACAAAATACCTGACGCCTGCAGCTTAAAGAAGGAGAAGCTTATTGTGGCTCACAGTTTGAGAGGTTTCAGTCCATGGTCAGCTGGCTCCAGAGCAGAAACATCATGGCAGAAGGGCATGGTGGAGTGAAGCTACTTAATTAATTGAAGCCAGAAAGTAGGGAACAGGGGGAGAGCCAGAGGGGAAGGAGCCAGGGGCCAGATATGTTCCCCAAGGTCACACCTCCATTACTCACCCAGACATACCAAGAAGTGTGCTTTGTTAATCTCCTGGGTGGCTCCCAAGCCAGTCAAATTGACAATGAAGATTAATTTTCATACCCTTTAAGTCCCATGCTCTCTGTTCTCCTAGATGGCTGGGCCTGATGCTCATCCCATTGTCTGTGCGTATGGAAACATCAACCCTGCCTGTGCAGCATTTGGCTCAAACTGGTCACCATCAATGTCCGCCTCACTATTCTGATATCAGCAGACACTGATCTGGTCTCGTCCACCAATAACTTGGTCACCCGATAGCTGTTGATTTGGCATGCCATGGTGAGGAGAGTGCTCTTGTACCAGCAGAAGATGTCCTTTTTGAGCTTCAGCACATCAGTTTGTTTTCATATAGACAATAATAACCTAATTTTTATAAAACGTATCAAGTGCCAAGCATTTCCCAAATTGTTACATACTTTACTCATTTAGTCCTCTTAACTCTATGAGGTAAATACCATTGTGAGTCTCACAGTACAGGCTGGGGAAATGTGTGAGTATAAAGTTTGTTCACATACCCAGAGCTGCATGTAAGGAACAAGGCCCAGACTCCGAGCTAAGCTCCTGAGGTCCAGAGTGCTTTATGTTCCAAAACACCATGCCATGAGCCCACTGAAGATACCCAGGACTGTGCCTAATTCTTCCATTAGACAGGTGGCGTGATGGATGGAGACCTGTATGGGGAGGCCGATGCCGGAATAACGGAGAGGAATGGCACACATAGGGGGCACTGAGAGTCAGAAGCCAAAGAGGAGCTTGGACTTTCCTCCGTGCTCCAAGGCTCACTCTCATTAAAGATGCTGTGGTGTGCAAGTGGGAAGAGGACACTAAAGAAAGAGAGAGAGAGTAGGTCAGCAGTGGGACCTAGCGGAGAGGACTGTACCCAGGCTGAATGAAGAGCAAAGGGGAAACAGATACAGCATGTAGAAGCCAGGCGGGTGGGGCTGGGAGCCAGCCTTAGCTCAGAGGTACTCACTTGCCCTCCGGATCATTGATCAGGGCAGCCTGGATAGCTGCCAGTTTCAGCTGTGCGCCCTAAAAGCAATCAGCTCCTCGTAGCAGCCTCTGCTGCCTTCCTTCTCTTTCTCTTCTTTCTTCTTCCTTTTCTTCTTCTTCTTCTTCTTCTTCTTCTTCTTCTTCTTCTTCTTCTTCTTCTTCTTCTTCTTCTTCTTCTTCTTCTCCTTCTCCTTCTCCTTCTTCTCCT
>NW_004624734.1:30470183-30502712 GCF_000247695.1 Heterocephalus glaber | reverse complement strand
TCTTCTTCTTCTTCTTCTTCTTCTTCTTCTTCTTCTTCTTCTTCTTCTTCTTCTTCTTCTTCTTCTTCTTCTTCTTCTTCTTCTTCTTCTCTTCCCCCGCAAGGGTGCTGTACCACTGAGCTACATCCCCAGCCCTTTTAAAAAAAAAAGATTTTTTTTTTCTTTTAAGTTGCCCAGACTGGTCTCCAACTTGGGATCCTCCCATCTCAGCCTCCTGAGTTGCTGGAATTATAGGCAAGGGCCACCATTCCCTGCTCATTACAGCCTTCTTATTCACCAAATGTTTCCAAAGGCATGAGATACCAGCCATCTCTCAAAAGGGCTATCCAGGTCCTGTGAAGAGAAGGGCAGAGTAGCAGAGCTGGAGTCCAAAGGCAAATGCTTCTGGTAGTGGGCTCAAGCCATGCCAGGAACGCCAGTTCCCTGGCTCTGAAGAGGCAGCAGGTTTCCAGGACAGGAAAAGTCCAGGGGCAAAGAAAGGAAGGAGGCCCCCCAAAGGTCCCCAGCATGCCTTGACAACATGCCAATGTCCTTTGGCAAATGCTCCAGAGGAAACAGCAAGAGTGAGACAAAAGATTTCCTTCCTCCTCCCTCAGGTTAGAAATTCCCTCGGGGTTCTTTCAGGAACCATGTGTCTTTCTTTATAATAATCCTAGATGCTGGTCAAAGTTTTTAAACCACTCTATGCACAGGAAATGGAGAGAATGGCAAGATTCAAAAGATGTGTCAGATTCTGCTGCTGTCCCTGTGGGAGCTCACTGGCTCTTATCACAGTGGACAGAACTGAGGAAACAGATTTTTCCATGTTGCCTTTATTGGGCATGAGAGCTTAGGCCCACAGCCAGGAGCTTTGTTTTCAGAGGAAAACAGCATACCTGGCAGAGGAAGTGTTAGTGGGATAGAAGACAGAGAAGCAGAGGCAGATGGGGGAGATGGGAGAAAAAGAAAAGGAAGAGGGACAGGTGAAAAAAGAAGGAGACAGGAGGAAGAGGAAGGAAGGAGGGAGGGGAAAACGATGGAGAGAAGAGTCACCATTATCCTGTCTGTCCTCACTTCTCCCTGCCTCTCCCGTCCTCTGCATGCTTTCTGCTGACAAGCTCTTGCCCCTGGGCACTCAATTCTTTCAACCTCCTGGAGCCTACTACCCACCTCTCCAGGTCCTTCCTGCCTCTCCCCTGGACCTTGTCTGTGGCTGGCGTAGTCTTTTTAGTTTCAGTTTCTCCCATCTCCAGCTCATCTTTCTCACCACTCCAGATCTAGCTTCCCAAAACAATTCTTGTTTTTTGGGGGGTTTTTTTGGTACCGGGGATCAAACTTGGGTCCTTGCGCTTGCACAGCAGGTGTCGAAACCACTGAGCTAAATCCCCGGCCCTTCCCAAAACAACTCTTGCATGATATTATATTCATACTATATCATTTTTAACTCCCACCTCCCTATTTGTTGTAATAAAAAGAGAGGATCTTTGCACAGACTATATCTCAGGGATGCCTGACCTCAGCACCGCTGGAATTTGGTAGAAAACAATTCTTTCCTTTTTTTTTTTTTGGTACTGGGGATTGAACTCGAGACCTTGCACTTGTGAGGCAGGTGGTGGAACCACTGAGCTAAATCCCTGGCCCAAACAATTCTTTCTTCAAAGGACTGTCCTGTGCATATTTGGATGTTTAGCAACATTAGTACTTCACTGGAACACTATCCTTTGCCCACCATGCCCATTTGTGAAAACTAAAAATCCCTCCAAACATTGCCAAATGTCTTCTGAGGGACAAAAGTACCTCTGGTTAAGAACAACTGACTTAGATTGAAATCCTGACTCTATTACTTGTTGTGTGCCCTTGGATGAGTGACATAAATTCTCTGTATCTTAATCTGTACATTAAGATGAGGTTAAAAATAATACCTACCTTATGGAGCCATTATACAAGTTAAATAAAATAATCCACAATAATAACACAATACTTAGCATATGACACTCAGTAAATATTTGTTCTTTTTCTTAGTCACCATTCTTCCATCTAAAAGGCCAGTTACCATTGTGTATAGTTACCATTGTGTATAGTACAAACCAGTTTCTACTACAGTTTAGCCCCATCCTGGATCTATTACTTAGAACACCCACTTGCCTGTTATTGTAAGAAACAAAATAACAATGGATTCAACTTGGTAGGAGTTCACCAAAATAAAACAGAAGAAAAGAGAGAGAGGAAATTGGGCTGAACTCATTCTTTTTGCCAGGGACCCCTTCTGCACGACCCTCATGGCCCAATAACCTCTTAATAGTCCCACCTCTTTTTTTTTTTTTTTTTTGGTACCGGGGATCGAACTCGGGTTCTTGCGCTTGCGAGGCAGGCGGCGGAACCACTGAGCTAAATCCCCGGCCAATCCCACCTCTTAATATAGTCACAGTGGCAATTAAATTTCAACAGTAGTTTAGGAAGGGATGGTCAAACCATAGCAGGCATCAACACCTAAACTGAGTTGAAGAGAGTCGTGATTCAGCCCATAAAATCCATACTGTAGGTGGTCAGGAAGTATTTCTTATCAATTCAACTAAAAGACACAGACAGAGAAAGAATAACCATATTATTGGACTAATTGCTATGAACAGGACCTCTTGATAACCTTTTGCCATGGCTCCTCCTCCTAGCCCTTTGGCATCTGTAACTCCCTTCTCCCTCTGTTTTCTTTCTTCTCAGGCCACTCCTTCTCTGTCTCTTCTGTTTCTCTACCTCTGGTCATCTTTTAAAAAGTCAGTATTCCTCAGTGGTCTTCTCTCACTCTAAGGTCTTTCCACAGTCATTTCATGTACTCCACTCCTGCAGTCATTTTTTGCATCCTCATGGTTCTTGGATCCATCGCTTCCCTCAGAACTTTCTGAACAGCTTGTTCAAAGCATTTCAGATAGCTCTATCTGGATATCTTTGGCTACCTTCATTATTACCCCAAACTGGATCATACATCATTACCCTCCATTTTCTCCACCACAATACCCCCGCTTCTCTCTCTCCATCTAGTGAACTGTATCACCATATCCCCAGGACTAAATCTCCCTCATTCCTATATCTAATCCCAAAATCCCAACAAGATTTATCTTCTTAATACTTCTTTCCCTCTCTTCTTCTACCAGTTTACATTGGACCACTGTCACCTCTCATCTAGATTACAAAAACAATGTTCTTTCTAATTCTCCTGCCTTTAATTCTACTCCTTTCTTCAATTAAAAATATATATATTTTTTACTTTGGTTTTCTTTTGGGTCTTGCTATATAGTCCAGGCTAACCTCAAAGTTGTGATCTCCTGCCTCAGCCTCCCAAGTGCTGGGATAGGATTACAAGCACAGGACTTCAACGTAGTATTCCAAAACACAAATACATCACTCCTTAGGTGAAAACCTTTTAAAGACTTATCATAGGCCTTAGACAAAATTCCATATTACTTAGTCTGGCCAAAAAATTCCCCATGCCTGGTCCCTTCTCAGTTCTAGTTCATCTTTCACACATTGATTGCTCTATACACTTGATATTCTTTATTGTGTCTTATTACTTATAGTTTCCCGATGAGCTCTATGCTTTTTCAGATATAATTTTTCTACACATTTTCCACACTGCCTAAACTTCTTCCCTTTCTCCCTTTCTCTTCTTCTCATAGCTGATTTTTCTTTCTGGTACTGGAGATGAGCCCAGGGCCTTCACACTGAGCTACATCCCCAGCCTCCCTGACCTTTTTTTTTTTTTTTAAGAAGGGGTCTCTCTAAATTGCTGAGCTGGAACTTGTAATCCCCCTGCCACAACCTCCCAGGGGGATGGGGTTACAGGGAACTACCACTGTGCCCATCTGGCTTGAGTCTTATTCATATGTAAAAATCTCAGTTTAGACACCACCTACTCAGAGAACCCTGCTCATGAGTTGAGAAGCAGCTCCTCTGCACTCCCTTCCCTGGGACCAGCTCTGTCCCCAACTGTCACATCCACTAGTCTCTCCCTGACAGAGTTCGTTTCCTCACACCTGAGGTCCTCTTGTACCTAATCCGTATCTTCATTAAAGAGTCTACACACCATAATCTTTGCACTGTCTCTCTTGTGAGAGATTCCTGAGGATGGATGACAGAGGTTTGTTTTCTGAGCTGGAAATCTTCTAGTTGTCTTTCCATATCCCTCTCTACCCTCCTCTACCCTTCTCTGAGCTCCAAGAAGCCGACTTGTGCTGACTACATCAATGGAGCTCAGCCACTGGAAGGGACAATGAGGACAAGCTTTCCACATCACCAGCTAAAGGAGACGTTTCAACCACAGTCACAGCTCCTACCAGACAGCCCTCTCCCCTGACTCTCTGATTCTGGATTCTGGAAATTTCCTCTTCTTTGACACCCCTCAGTCTAAAGTTGATGAGATTGTAGCTGTGTTACTATCTCCAGGATAGAGCACTAGCCCTTGTTTTCCTGTCCTCTGCCCTCGCCTTTGAAAATCATCTCTTTATTAAAATTTCCATACATACCCAATTTCCCAGCTCAAGGTTGCCAAGACCTGACCAACTTCCTCTTTTATTCTCCGGCAAACAGTCATATGTGTTGAATGAATGGATGAATGAATAAACAAATGAACTGAGGAAAACAAACCAAGCCATTGGCCAGTTTGGCTTATTCAACCTCCACTTCACAAGGAGGAGAAAGATTTCCCCATTTAGAACTTGGAAATGAAGCGAGATGGTTTGAAGATCAACAAGGAAGGAGATCCTCAGGGCTCTCTCAGAAACCATGTTTGGGGAACTGGGATGGGCTGTTGGGAGAGTGTCCTTCTATACCTGCAGACTCTGAGGCCAGGCTCTCCCCAAGGGAAGTCCATTTCCTGCAGAGATTCTGTTCCAGCAAGGTGGGAAGGGCTCTCACACCTTCCTTTTCTTCCTTTTGGTCTCCGTTCTAGAGAAGGAATTAGAAAATCACAGGATTGTGGCCTCTTCCATCCTCCCACTCAAATCTTGCAGCCTGAAATTCAAGATCCAGAGCAGTGGGAGGGGAAAGTCCAGCAGTCATCAAACCAGGGTAGACAAGATTGCTGGTCAAGGCCATGGCCTGGGACAACTCATACAACACACAACCCATGGTGTTCTCCCACAGTCCAGGGTGTTTGAGCTGGGAGAGACCTCAGTGCTCATTAAACCAGCAGAACCTGAGTCCCAAAAAAGGGAAGGAATTGCCCAAGATCACACAGTATGGTAGGGGCAAAGGACTCGGTCTCCCATCTAATAAATTCATCTCATTGCCATACCACACTGGCTCCTGAGGATGGGCTGCTTCCAAGGTGTCACATTTCAGTGGAAGGACAGGCACACAAAGGAAGAAGGTAGATCTGCCACACTCTGCAACATTGGAGGAGCACTGGTCAAGCTATAGCTCCATACCAGGCTCTGGCAAGATGTTCTCCAAGTTAAGTGTTCTGGCTCTTAGCTCCAACAAATAAGGATCTGAATTTTTATGTGACCCTAAAAGGTGATTCAACTTTTCCAAGCCTTGGAGTCCTCTACTGATTTTGATAAATATCCTTTACATGTATCTGCAAAATGAAGATAAAAAAATACCTCACAGGATTTTTCTGAGATTAAATAAGGTGATCCTTGTCAAATACTTAGAACATTTAGAAAATGACATTGAATAAGCACTGGGTATATGTTGGCTATTGTTGTGTATCCACAGCAGCTGTCTTACTTGTTTCTCACACCTTCCTTTTAAGGAGGGAGGACATGAATTCAGGTGAGTTTCTTGCTCCAATTTATTCATTCATGCTTACTAAGTTCTTACCAGTGGGCCAGATGCTGTTCTGGACTTCGGGGATATGGAGTATATAAAGGTAACAAAAATTCCTGCCCTCATGGAACTTATGTTGTTCTTGAGGAAGAAGGCAATAAATAGAAAATACCTGTAAGTGAATTTTATGAAATGCTGGAGAGAGTATGTCCTATGGAAAAACAAAGCAAGGAAGGGGGTAGGCTAAGGGAAGGGAGGGTTACAGTTTTCGAACGGTCATGAAAAGCCTCCATATGAGGAGACCGAACAAAGTCCTGAAGAAGACAAGAGCACAGGTGTATAGATCCCTTCGGGAAAAGCATTTCAGAAAAAGAGACGCATGCATACAGTGGAGCCCAGGCTCGTACAAAGTGAAGCTGGCTCTCCATGTCCAGGGGTTCTGCATCTTCAGCTGTGGAGCCAAACAACCACAGATAAAAATACTTGGGGAAAAACTGTATCTACACTAAGCTTGCTAGACATCTTTCCTTGTCATGACTCCCTAAACAATACGTTATAACAACTATTTGCATAGCACTTACATTATACTCAGCATTGTAAGTAAGCTAGAGATGACTGAAAGCCTACAGGAGGATGTGTGTAGGATGCAGACAAGCACAATGCGGTTATTCATATGAGACTTGAGCATCTGTGGATTTGGCTATCCACAAGGGTCCTAGAATCAGTTCCTTGCGGATACCGAGGGATGACTGGATTAGGAGGCCAGGCAGGAGGACAGAGTTCTGAAACAGAGCCATGCAGGGCAATCCCATAGGAGATAAAGTTAGAAAACACTGTAAATTATGGTGCTGGGAGCTGTGATTTAGACTCAGAACTGATGCCTAAGCCCTTGTTGGCCCCATCCCAGACTCCCAGATGATAGGCAGCTTTGATGAGATGGGTTGATTCTGTTCTCTCCAGGGAGGGCTTTGTGGGACTCATAACCAAATAAGTGTAATATCTTTATCTTCAGAACCCAAGATCAAAATGTAAGTTTTAATGTGGACATGAACATATAAAGAAGACCAAATAGAATATTTAAAATCAGGGCATCCAATGTATTCAGAACTTTAAAAAGGTACAAATGCTTTCTGATCCCAAAGTTCCTGATATTTTATCTTTAGCCACCTCTAATAAGGTACCCCCTCCACTGGCCCATGGAAGGAGAAACAGGTTTTTGAAAAATCTCTGGGTACCAGGACAGCAGCAAGGTCCAAGTGGGCAGAATGAAGGGCATGGGATAGGTAGCCAGGGAGTCCTGATTCCTGGACAATCATGGGACCCTCTGTGTGACTTGGTTTCCATCCTCTAGGAACAAGACCCCTGTCCGCCATGCACCTCTGAGGAGATTATAGGATGGATGAAAGAGAGCCTCTTGAAAGGACCAGCTCCCACTCCAGATAATTGCTAGGTAAATGCACTGGGTCTTTATGACAGGACAGGCCTGTGCAGGCAGAGCTGAACAGAGGAAACAGCTCACTTTTGGGAGGGGCACGAACTCTTCCAGGCCATTAGGATCCACTAAGTAAGTTGTCTTTGCTAAGGTGAAACGGTCCCCTCGTGACCTGAAAGGAGAACTATCATCTACCATTTCACCAGGCATCTGGGCTACATGGGCTAGGACTCCTCTTCCCTGTTCATGAAACCTCTGTTGCTGAGTCACCACACTTCTGACAAAAAGATGGGGAAAGAAGCCCTGATTTCCAAGAGCATGGGAAGTAAGGAGCCTGGGATTGCTCCAGGCAGAGCTCTGTTTCTGATTCCAGTTCTGCTCATTTCCTAGCACTGCCTGTAAGCTGAGCGGCATTGAGCAGGTCAGATCATGACTCTTATCCTTGGATTTCTCACAGAGAAGGTGAGAATGTGGTTACTACACTCACATTGGCATTAAAATTCCAAGATTTTAAGCAGAAGAGATTTCATGGAGCATTTGTAATGACCAGGACGGGGCATGACTGGGTTGAAGGGATGGATCTGTGTTTCAGGCCAGAAACCTCTTCGTGTGACAATCACTGCCACCAGCCAGACTGAGACCTAGATAGAGATTTCACACAGACAGCTAATAAACCACCCAGAAGAGGCTGATTATTTTTATCTGGAGCTTGGAGGCCCAGAGGAGAACCATACAAACAGGGCTGGGGACACATACTTACCCAGCCCCGGAATTTTAATAGCAGAGGATCATTATCATACACTGCCTCAACCACTTGGTAACCCAAGTGGTACCAACTGAGACTTCTTGCTTAATTACATGCTTAAAGTACTACAATTGAAATCTTGGCAACCACGTTCTGTGCAATTAGAAACAAACTAACGAACATATCTTACTTGTGCCTCTGATACTCTGTTGGAGTGCTTTGCTACTGTTCTGCCCACTTGCCAGTGATACTCAATGCATTCACTAAACAGCCTCAGCCCCCTTGGCAAATGCCTGTCAGTCATTCCCCAGCTTCAGCCAGCAGGCCCACCGCTTTGCATATTCCCACCCTGTGCTTCCCAGTAACTACCCTTCCATTTTTCCCAACTGAGGAACAAGATTCTAGGACAAAGTTGTGTATGCTGAATGGATTTCACCCATCCTTTGAATGGTGAAAATGAAGTATTTGCATCCAACCAATATTCTTAGCTTTTATTCATTGACCAGCACGTCCAGGCTTCTGAGTAGCAATCAGTGCCTCTTAGTCACAGTATCACCCAGAATTATGGGGGACAGAGACCCTTGAAGCCATAGCACTCAATTCCATGCGTCTTCTTAAGTTCAACATTAGCCCGCCTGCCCAGTCTCATGAGAGCTCCCAGCCAGTACACATGTGGTCAGGCTTGCAATCTAATCTTGAGCAAGTGTTCACTTCACCAGGGAAAGAAGGAGGCACTGCAGGGTATGCTTCAGGATGGAATCACCACATCAAACCTGTCAACACAACCTGTATGCTCTACAGGCCCCCAGGGCTGCAAAGACTCTTTCATTGCTCCAGGAAATGCATCCTCCACTCCACTCCTGCACTATCTTAAGTGATCTTACCAAAATTCATAGTAGATAATGTCACCACTAGTGGAAAATGTTGATTGCTTTCTACTTAGAATAAAACCCAAGCTGTTTACCACGGCCTAAAAGACTCTCAGAGCCTCCCTTATCTCTGTCTGTCTCTGTCTTCTCTTTTATGCTTGTTTTTGTTTTTGTTGTTGGGAAGAACCTCTTGCTTTATTCCAGGCTGGCCTTGAACTAAATATGTAGCCCAGGCTGTTCTTGAACTTGAGATCCTCCTGCCTAGGCCTCCAGAATGCTGCTTGCATCACCACCCTTGGCTCACATACTCTTCTTTTGTTGGGCTTCTCATCTGTAAGGCCTTATCTTAAATCAGCCATTCTCACTTGGGAGTAATTTTGCCCCACAAAGGACATTTGGCCCTGTCTGGAAATATTTTTGGTTGTCACAAGAGGGAGTGGGAGATGCTAGTGGGTAGAAGCCAGGGATGCTGCTAAACCTTCTACAGTGCACAGGATAGTCCCTCAAATAAAGAACCGTCTCATTCAAAATGTCAGTGGTGCCACAACTGAAAAATCCTGACTTAAATTCATTTCTTCAGACTGACTTTACCCGACCACCTCCATCCAAAGTTGGTGTTTTCCCTGTGTCCTTCATATTGTCACTATAATCTGCAATTATGGTTTTATTGTTGTTTACCTGCTGGTTTTCAAGATCTACCTTTCAGGCTAGAGATGGATGTCTTGTTCAGCTTTGTTGCTTCACACTTATCACTTAGCACCTGCTCAACAAATATATATGGAAAGTAGAGGGGCAGGAAGGAAGGAGAAAGGGGAAGAGAAAGGTCAGCCAAGGTTAAACAGCATTCCCCTCTGATGCTGAAGATGATCACGCTCATCTTCATCTTCATGTGAAGAATGTGCAATTCAACTTGGCCAGCTGCACTGAGGATATTTCAGTAGAGAATAAACTGAGTGTACTCTGAAAACTTTATTGGCTCATAGGAAGCTGGGCATGGAGACACATACGTATAATCCCAGCTACTCAGAAGGCTAAGACAGGAAGGTTGCCAATTCAAGCCCAGCCTGGGCAAATTAGTGAGACTCTATCTAAAAAAAAGAAAATAAGATTATAAAATGCATGTACTACAAACATGTACTAATTAATTAAATAAAATAGAAAGGGATGTAGCTTAGTGCAAAGGCCCTGTGTTCAATCCTCTGTTCTGAAGAAGGAAAAAAAAGCACATGGGGGATGGGAGGATCAGCATGAAGATACCTAGATTTCTTCAGAGTGGCTTCCTTTTTTTTCAAGTAAGTCCAACTGAGAGTGGAACCATGTCTCTTTCCATCCCAGCTGTAGCTCTAGCACCTTGCATAGTACCCAGCACATAATTTGCAGATTCCGCTAAAGTGTTTGTGGATGAATGAATAAATATCAGAGGAAGAGAACACATGTAAACACCCAGCCTGCAAGGGAGGGAGTAGGTGTCAAATAAGACCCATTTGGCTGATAGTTCATAAAACTATTTATTGAGCCAGCCCTTATTTGGGCTCTTGCTCCTTTTATTAGCAGTTGTGTAAGCTGTCAATCTATGTGACAAAATAACTGAGAAAATCAGCTTAAAAGGAAAAATATATTTTGGCTCACAGTTTCAGAGGTTTTAGTCCATGGTCACATGGCTCTACTGTTTCTGGGCCTGTAGTAAGGCAGAATATTATGGTGGAAGGGCTTGGTGGAGTAAAGGTGCTCACCACATAGCGGGTGGAAGCAGGGTGCAGGGGCCCTACAAAGGCATTCCCCACTTCTTTCCTCCCACTAAGTCTCACCTCCTAAAGTTTCCACCACTTCACCACAGTTCCACCAACTAGGCATCACGCCTTCAACACAGAAACTTTTGGAGGGCATTCCAAACTCACACTGTAACAAGAACCCTTAAAAGAACGTTGCCAATCAAAATTTTACCTCTGGAAGAGAATTTTATCCTTTGTCAGCTCTTTCAAAGTGACTGTGAAGGAAAAACAAATTTGGCTTCGAGATCTCCCAGTGTCTCCACGTATAGCTCCTCACACAAAGCCAAAGGCATTTACACAATTTTGTCACCCAGAGACCTAGCTAATTCTCTCCAAATGAACCTCTCCCACCTCTACTCCAATAGCCTCACCCTAACTACTTCCTTCCCCACTCAGAGCATCTAAGGACCTGTGGGAATAAGCTGCAGGCTGAAGGGTTCCTATAATGCACTCCTTACTGGAAATTCTTTGCCTAAATTTCACTTTTAAGTCCCAGAGATTAATGTTATTAGTACGACAAAATGGAAAAGACTGAACTCTTTCAGTCTAATCTGCTTAGTTTCCAAGGCTGCAGGGAACTTCTCCAAGGAATGTGCTTAGTTTTTGTTAGCAGAAGTACCAAAAAAAAAAAAAAAGCCTAACATATTGTTTGGCATACATCTGCCTATCTAACTTAGATTTTAGAAATCTACTAATTAAGTTCTGGTTCTGGTTCTTTTCCTATAGAGTCTACAAATATCATTGCTATTAGGAAATCTTATGTCATAAAACTATTACAAAAATCCTACTTTTATATTCTCTCTCTCCCTCTCCCCCCTCCCCCCTTCTCTCTCTCTCTCTCTCTCTCTCTCTCACACACACACACACACACACACACACACACACACACACACAGTCTTCTCTTTATTCCCATCAGCACCACCTAGTGGTATTTCCAATGTTCTAGCACTCTTACAAATTATTGAAGACCTCAAAAACCACCTAGGTGTGTGTTCTAGCCATCATATTTCTCTATCTATTAAAAAATAAAACTCGAATTGTTTGGTGCTGAAGATTGGACCCAGAGCCTTGCCTGTGCTAAGCTACATCCCCAGTCCCCCCAAATTAAAAAAATATTTCTTGATTTGTTTTAAAACAATAGTGATAGGCAGGGCATGATAGTGTATGCCTATAATCACAGCTATTTGGGAGGCTGAGTCAGGAGGATTCAAATTCAAGGCCAGCCTCAGTATTTTAGTGAGATCTATCTCAAAATTAAAAAAAAAAAAAAAAGGTATGGGGAGGTAGCTCAGTGATAGAACTCTTGTTTAGCATATACAAGGCCCTGAGTTCAATTCCTAGAATTGAAAAAAAAGCATAAATGTCTAAATATAAAATATTAATTTTAAAATAATTACTTTCTAAAACAAAAATATGAAAAGTGGTAACATTTTATGTTTTTGTGAATCTCTTTAATGTCTGGTTTAATATAAAATTCCTAAATACAGTGGTACGAACTTGGTTTTTGAACTTAATTTGTTATGCATTTTGGGAAAGATGGCTGTGTTTGTGTTTGTGTGGAGGATATGGCTGTGGTTGAGTTTCTCACCCAACGCAAAATTTGCGAATGAAGCAAAATTTGCTGAATGCTTTTGTTTGCAAACCAAATTGTTTGCAAACAGAAGCATTAGTGAACCGAGATATTAGGTATTCATGTCTGCTTCAAGATTCAGTCTGTTTCAATATCTTGTTTTAGTTGAAACATATAAAGGATATCTGACTTCAGAGATCTTTAGCTGGAAAAGAGAGGACTGTATTCTTCTCTGATACTGTACCAAAATTCAATAAGTTGTAGTTTCATAAAGATTAGTTGCACTGTAGAATTTGAGACCATACCCATGAACTTTTTGTACTATTATGTTAAAATCCTCTAGTCTATCTTGGACTGAAAAATGGATTTTTTTTTTTTTGGTACCAGGGATCAAACTCGGGACCTTGGGCTTGTGAGGCAGGCGGCGGAACCACTGAGCTAAATCTCCAGCCCTAAAAATGGATTTTTTAATGCATGATTTTGCAACTTTGTTCATTGACATCTGGAAAATATTTGTTCATTGAGTTATATAGATCTTCCAAATATTGACATATTTCTTTATAAGACATGGAAAAATGGCATTAATTAATCACTATCAAGCTCATTTAAAAAGTCTTCAAGATTCAGGAAACTGTCAAGCTTGGATTTTATCATTGGCAACAAAAACAGTTGTTTTCCTTGGAGTGGCAGGCTTACTTCATTTATTTGCGAGAAAATATCTGTCACATGTCAAGGCTGAAGAACCATAGTTTGCTTGATAATCATTCTTTCAAGTAAAAATAGAGTCCCCTGAAGAGAAAGGAAAACAGCCAGGGCAGCTTGCAGCCTCATCAGCATATGTGCTTTTTACCCAGACAGCCTTGCATGCGAACTTCACATTTCATCACACCGGATGTTGAGAAAGGTGTGCCGTTTTCATGGGTCAGCATTTGACTGACTCAGTCAGGTTATTAAGTAATTACTGCATTATCAAGGATATTCTTAAGTGAAGCTGACATTTCCATTGTCTGGAGGTGAGGAATACAAGAAGTGCTCACAAGTTATCATTTTCCGGTCAGGTCCGAAGGCGCCGAGAGTTGTGCCTACCATTAACACAGTGAAAGTGACAACAGTTCAGTGCTACTGTGAAAATCATTTTGACCTCATATGTCTTCATGGATCAAAGGACCAAACTCTGAAACAATGCTGCTCTCCTAAGATAGATTTCCCAGTATGGGTTATAGGAGAAAGAAGAGTGGGACGGTTATATTTTGACTTTAATATCATTTACTCAGAGATGGGACCAAGGAAAAGATCCTATGCTTGAAACCCATCTCCTAAATCTCTCGGTCCATGTGGTGTTTTCCATTGCCTAATGTCAAAGTACTCAGAGAATAGTCTCCTTAGAGACTCACGTTCTCCTCACCACAGAGCAGACCAAATAGCACAGGTGGACTAGGATAGCACTGGAAAAAGCACTTGTCCCGTCTCCCATCTATGCAAAAATTCATCCCTTCTTTTTCTCTCCTTGTTACCTAGCCCTAATCCTCACAATAAAGAAAAGGCAGCTGGAACAAAGTACCCCACACAGTGAGGAATGCAAGATAAGCAAACTGGCAGAAGATAAAATCTACTTTACATGGCTACTTCCAATAATTGGAAACCTCATGTACCACCAGCACCCAGGGATTATTTAAGTCTTATTCATTGTTCAAGTCTCAGTTTAAACTTCACTTCTTACTCTTGTCTTCTCTTATCTCATCTCTTCTCTCTTATCTCTCTCTGTCTCTGTGTTTGTCTGTCTGTCTGGATGGATAGATAGATAGACAAATGAGTTAGACATAGATAGATAGAGATATTTAGATTCAGATCCTCAATGCCTTGTTGCTGCTTTACCTAATTTTCCCCCTAGACGGCAAACTCCAAACAAGCAGCACTCATTTTCAGTCTGCTTCTCTCTCTGGGGTGGTAAAACACAAAGGTGACCTGCTTATAAGCAGCGTTTTTAGGTGGAATGTTTTTAGACGGGGTACACATCTCCATTCTTCACAGTGCAATTATAGCACTAAGAATACTTCATCTGTTGACAGGTCTGGCCTCAAGCAGAATTGGAATTGCAAGGCACACAGCATCCCAGGCCAGAGTAGGCCTCAGTGAATATTTATGAGAGCACTGGAGGGCTGAGTCTTCTTGTTTCAGGCTGGTTAAGGCACAAAAGGAGCTGAGAGCCTGTGTTTCTTTACTTGGCTGCTTCTCTCTAACCATGGACCAGAGGACTTCTTTTCATCTTCAGGTGTCCTGTGATGCTTGGTAAACTTCATTGCATCCCAAGGAGACTGTCACCCTCTGGAAGACAGGATCTGGTCTCTCTTCCTTCTTCTCTTTCTCTCTTTCTCTTGCCCAACTCTCCCTTCCCCCCTCCCCCAAAATTCCACCACTTATGATCATTTAATTAGACTACAGTCTGCTCAGAAAGTCTGCTCATAAGGATCCTAATCTTTCAGGCAGGAGGCCTCTGTTCCTGGAAAATCAAGTCTTGCAGGAAGCAGAGAAGTACACAATTTTAGGGAGGGGAAAGTCCAGAGCCCAGGAGATTGGGATAGGAGTTTGGGAGGGTAGGCTGTGACCTGATCATATAGGGGCCTCCAAGTTATGCTGGAGTGTGATCCTTTCCAAGTCACTGGGGTGTGACATGATCATGAGCATTTGCATTTCCTACTCTTCCCTTTCCCCCATCACACAAAGCAGTGTCCAGTGTCACACACTGGGCCTGAACAACAGGCTCTCCTAATTGGATGGTGTGGGTGACCAGTGTCTGAGAGGGGCTGGGCAGAGCTGCAGACACCCCCTCTTCACCCACCTCCCCACCCTCTGTGCTGAAACATGCACTCCAATTTAAGCTAGTTGGACTAGATCGGGTGGAGACAGGAGGGCTCAGAGGATTAGGACATCAACCCCAGCCTTGAAGGAAGCACATTCCATAGTTAAGCAAACAGGGTGTGGTGAATGTAGGCCCAGCCCAGCCCTTTCACAGAGGGGTGAGAACAGGACTTGTGTCCTAAGAGCAGGCTGTCTGTCCATCCAGGACTGGCACTCCTGCCCAGCTGTGCCTTCTGGGAGACCTGCACAGCACCTCCTCTCTGTCCAAGTGCCCTCACTAGCTTCCACTTGCCATCTGCAGGTGACTCATCTTACCAGCACTATCTCTGCCGGAGACAGGGGTGTGTAGAGAGAGGTAACGAGGAGGTCCACCTGGACGGGGAAGATGGCTCCTGTTAGGTCACAGAAGACACATAGCAAAACCAACAAGATAACCAATCTCAAGAAAATTTAAAGTGAAAGTTTGATTGCCTCCAGCGTACATACACCTGGGTCCTGAGTCCAGGCGTAGCTGCCAGCCAGGGTTGTTTAGGATTATACACAGAGCTCTGGGTTTAGGAGATGTAGCTAAGTGTGATTGGGCAGAAAGAGACAAAGCAGGGTTGCCTGATACATTGAGCTAGGTTCTGTTTTCCTAAGTTAAGTTTCTATTTCTCTAAAATGGCATCACCTGGTCAAGTCTGAATTAAAGTCTACTTTCCTAAGTTAGGCTTTTATCCCTGAGAAATGACATGGCTGTCTGCCTGGAGGGGGTACTGCCTTCTCCCCTCTCAGCCCTAACCCAGGCTCCAGGTCTGCCCTCTAAGAATAGGGCTCCTAGAATCATCTGCTTTATTGCTCAGGGCGGAGGACAGCCTTGGAGCCAGTGCTGTAGGCCTCCAAAACATCTGTAGAAGAACCTGGCCTCATGGAAAGTAGCCCCAACTATGAACTTTATTTGCAATGGAAATATATTTTCTGTGTATAATTGCATCAAATTATTTTGAAGTTTTTTGTATCCTATCTTTTAACTTACCATGAGCTCATCCCTATTTCTTTAATAATCCTCAAATAATCTAATTTTAATGGCTTGATTAATCTAATAATATCTCATACGGTTGAAGATAAAACCAAAGATAGAAACTTAGGGTGAAGGATCCCAAGTGTTCACTTTTACAAAGGAGGGACATGCACTGCTCCATACGAGAGGGAGCAACTTCACCATTTCCTGCCTTGTCCTTGAGGACCCAACTCATCTCCACTGAAAGTCTTTCGGGAAACCCACCGGGGACTGAGCCATCTGTGGTGCCCCATGGCACTTGTCACAGCACTTGCCACATTAACTTATACAGATGTCTTCATGTTTCCGTCTCCTGTCAGACCCTAAGGCCTTGAAGAGACAAGGCTTGGTCTGTGTGAGCTGTCAATCTCTAGCGTCCTGCTGACCCCTAACAATAGAAAGTACTCCACCAAGGCTCTGAAAAGAAGCCATCTAAGCCATCCCTCTTGCCAGGAATGGATAATCTTTCTACTTTGTAAAGAAAATCTTCGTGCTCTCTTTTTCAGATTCTATGTTGGATGAGGAAGAGGAGACAAAAAAAAAAAAAAAATCTCATTTAGGTCATTGTAGTCATTTGAATGCTTCTGTAAATAATGTCAAGTTGACTTGTACATAAACCTTTGTCTGCATCTGACTCGTATGTCACATGTGCAGATGCTAGAATCAGACAAACCCTAGCTCCATGGTTTGCTACTTGTATGGTCTTGGGCACGTCAAGTCTTTGGCTCTTCTTTTCTTCTATGTAAAAAGGAGATGACAATGGGCTTACTCTAAAGGAGAGAAAGGAAGTGATAGAGGTCAGGTGTCAGTGCAACTCTTGACACATTGGTTTTATTACTGTGTGGAATTACTGTGTCCACGTTATAGTTCTTAATACCACATGACCAAACTGCTATCTGGAAACATGCAGTGAGCTGTGTACATGCTAAGAGTCTATAGCACCTTTCCACATGGCACTGGCAGAGTTGGGTCAATTTTATTTGTGCAATACTGGGATTCAAAGCCAGAGGCACTCTACCACTGAGCTATACACTTCCAGCCCTTTTTATTTTGTGAGACAAGGTCTTACTAAGTTTTCCAGGCTGGCTTCAAATTTGAGATCCTCCTGTCTCAACCTCCAGAGTAGCTGGGATTACAGACATGTACTACTGCACCCAGCAATTTGAGCCAGTTTTTCGTTTTTGCCCAGTCTACTTCACAAAGGTTATCTGGACCCCAGTCAAACTTATCTTGAGGTTCAGCACACAGTCCAAGGATTCTGCACAAATTCTACCTCATAGTCACCCCTCTCCTTGTGTCAGAGGAAGAGGCACAAGTTAGGAGTGAAATGAATGGGCAGCATTAAAAGGCAAAGATGCCTTAATATATAAGTTCAGAAGCTATTATTCCACATATAACCAAATGATGAAACTGAAGACTTAGTGGTGAAGATTAGCCCCAAACAAGATTCTTCCTCCTTCTATCCTCAACTCTACCCAGCACAAAATCATGAGAAGTGAAAGCACAAAGGCTCCTTTGTGACTGGTTTGTGACTTTGAGTGGCTTGGACAAGGTCACCCACTTGACAAGTGCCATTAAGAGTACCAGAGCCAGGGCCGGGGATTTAGCTCAGTGGTTCCGCCGCCTGCCTAGCAAGCGCAAGGTCCTGAGTTTGATCCCTGGTATTGGGGTGGGGGTGGGGGTTCCAGAGCCTGAGGCCAGGCATGTGGCACATACCTATAATCCCAACACTGGGGAGGCTGAGGCAGGAGGATCACCATGAGTTTGAGGCCAGGCCTGAGCTACCTGAACTACACAGGAAGACCATCTCAGAAATCAAAACAAACCAAAAAGGAGAGTGCCAGAGCCACAAGGAATCCACAACTCACAGCCAGTAAATCTTATCTACAGCTCCATTCATGTTTGTCCTCCCAGTCCCTTCCACAATCTTGCCAGGAATGTGAGGGTGGAAGTGGCCGGGAGCAGGAGACAGCACAAACTCATGAGTGGCTCTGAAAGCCACACCCACAGCCTGTGGGAAAGTCAACTGTGAGGAAATACAGGTGCATCTGGGCAGGCCCCATGAAGCAACATCTTTCACTGGCCTCTTGGGGTCGTTAGGGGACTGAGCACCCTCAGAAAGGCTTCTCTCCAATGGCCTCTCTCTGCAGCATCTCCATCTCTCTCCATAGTTATTTCCTAAAAATAAAAACTCCCAGGCAATAGCCCAGTTACTTGGATATCTGCTTTAATTAAAAAGAAAAGGGGCCAGGCGCAATGGTGCATACTCATAATCCCAGCTACTTGGGAGGCTGAGGTGGGAGAATCATGAGTTAGAGGCCAGTCTGGGCAGTGAGACCACATCTCAAGAAAGGCCAGAGCGGGGACAAGTTTACCAAGGACCACAGCAAACTGGAAGCAATCATTATAACAGTTTTATTCAAGTCTCTGTGTGCACTGGTGTGGAGACCAGGCTGAGATCAGCATTGCACTGTAATACAATGAGAGGTTTAGCCAATGAACCAAGCCTGCTTGGCATCCCTAGTTAACAATTTACAGTACCTCAAAAAAAAAAAACAAAAAAGGAGAGAGAAGGAGGGAGGGAAGCAGGAAGAAGGAAGTAGGAAAGAAGGAAGGGAGGGAGGAAAAAAGAAAAACAAAAGAAAAAAGAAATGAAAGAAAGGAAGGATGGACAGACGGACGAGCAAGCCAAAGGAAAGAACCTGGTACGTTTCCTTCAGGACTTTTCCATCTTTAAATATTGTTGACAAGATACAATAACTTAAATATCTAAGCAAGAGGGGAATTCAAGGACAGAGGATCAAGACAGACACACAGATAAAACACTGATGGAGAGGTCTAGGGATAAAAACTAGAAGCTAATTACAGAGAGACAAAAACAAATAGTTATGTGAACTTTCTTCTCACTTAGGTACCTAGACTCCAAGGCCCTAAGGGGAAGGAAAATCCCAAAGAAAGCTTTTCTGCAAACTAAGTAAAACCCAACTCCAACTCCTTTCTGTAAAATCCTCTAAAATATAGTCTTAGACTCTATGTCTGAGTGTGGATGTGTGTGGTGGGTGAATGTGCTGCGTAGGTAAGGAGAGAAAGCAGAGAATGTTAATGAGTTCGTCACTTCCTGCTTTGCTACAGCTAAGTACCAAGGGCATGTGGCTCAGTGTGACAAAAAGACATCAGCCTGATTTCAAGTTCCCAAGGAGCAGACACAAGCTACAATAAGGCTTCCAAGCTCAAGAGACTGGGATAAAAAGTCAGCCGAAGCTGTAACCAGAAGTAATAACAAGGCAAACGTGGGCTGGAAACAGGAGGCCCACAGCCTTCAGGGCTGCTGGGAAACAAGCTACAGAATGGACACATTTGGCCCAGTGTAGTCTGAATCCCTGAAGAATCATGGAGAAGAAATGGAGGAGCAAGCAGCCAGCAGTAGAGAGGAAGTCGCTGAGCTCTGAGGAGGTTGCGAATCCAGTCACACAGGCAGATAGTGGGACACACGGACCTCTCTGGGGAAAGGGTGATCTCAGAGCCTTTGTGGGCCTGGTGGCCAAGCTCATCTCAGGTCTCCTCAAAAGTGGCCTATGAAAGGGATGACGCTGGAACCAACCAGATCTGCAACTTGCTTCCCAGCTGTGTGACTCTAGGCACGTTATATAATCATCTGAACCTCACTTTACATATCCAATGTCACAATTACTATAAGGAGTAAAAAAATACATGTACATAAATCCCTGGGACAGTGCCTTCCCTGTGGCAAAAATGTACTGGTTTCTTACCATTTATCATTAGCCCCATATCTAGGCCAAGATAAATCCATGCCTTGCCTGACAATGGCAAAGGAAAGAGCCATAGCTGGCATGGCTTCTGGAACTGGAGGTAGAATAGATGACAAGAGTAAAATAAAGACAACAATGGTAGTGAAGATGATGCTGGTGGGAGTGTGACGGGCAACGTTTGGAAGGCTGTGTAGGCACAGTGTTAGGGATCACAGCTCTTGCTGAGAGAGGGAATAAAAAAGCTTCCATTCACTTCTCACCCTTCTGAGACCTGGGAGAATCAATGAGGCTTCTTATTCACTCCCAAAATTCAAGATGTTCCAAAGAGGTTTGAGATGAGAAGCTACAGGATCCCTCTAAAGTAATCCTGTTCCTTCTCCCTAGAACTCACACACACCAATAAAGGAGCCTCAGGGCTCCAGAGAGCCTGAAGGATCTCCAGGAAACATCAAAGAGCGGTCAAAGGGTATCAGGCCCAAAGTTAAATGCAAACACACCTAGAAAGCTCCCGGCCTCACTCATGACCTGAGGGGAAGGGAACTAGAAAATAACCTATTTCACAATGGGACCTAAAACCTGTTCAGCTCACAGGTCTAGGGGATAGGATAGGACCAGGGTGAGGGGAGTGAGGCACTCTTGGATGCAAAATTTAAGGGGTATCAGAAAACTCAGTAATCAAAATATAAATCCTATTTCAATGTAATATTCTAAAAAAAATCAAAATTAATGGAAAAATACCCATGATGAATACAGTACCAAAACTTTACTAAGTCAGGCTCTGTCCAAGCAGGTGTCTGGGTAAGTACTTCAGGAATATAGATAACATATTTCTGGAACCGGCCTTGGACTTCAGTGAGAGCCGAGCAAGTCACACCATGTCCACGGTGGGGCCCTCATTTACCAGAGTTCAGGATTCTGGGATATCCACTCTGCCCGTCCAGTAGGAAAGGCTGTACTCCAGTATTTCAGCCTGAGACTCCCATGTAGTTGTCATGCCCATGCCTGGCAATCAGCCTAGTAAAACTAGGTGGTGGGTATTGCAAGGGGGCGGGTCAGACCAGCCAGTGTGAAGACAGGTCAAGGGGAAGGTGGGTCTGTTTCCACAGGAAACAGAAAGGTGTGGAAAACCTCTCGGCTCTGGCAACCAGCTAGGCCCAGAGCCTCTTCTCTCCAGCTTGAACCCCAAAGCAGGCTCCCCACTGTAGGGAACCAGAGGCAGTAAGAATCGGGAAAGACTAGGCTTAAGCTTGGGGAGAGAACTCAATTTTCTGAAAAGGCAATGCCAGAGCTCCCAGAACTGCCTAAGGAGGCTGGGAGGCTTCTAGTACCCACACCTGGAAATGCAAGGCGGGGGTAGGGGCCTGGGAGATAGTGATCTCACCAGGATGAGCGGAAAATACTTTGAAACAGTCTAAGAAAGCTGATGAGAAGCTCACCTGGCCTGCAGAGCCAACCAGAAGCTTGGGGCTGGGCGGACTGGTTAGGCACCTAGTAATTAGTCTTAATCAACCAGGATTTCAGCTCCCACCTCCTGCTTTCCAACACTGGCACGTGAGATGGTTAACACCCACTCAACAATGACAGGGAAAGGCCCAGGGCCAAAGTCTCCCCAGAAACTGCAGAATTTTTTTCCTTTTATACATGGAATTTTATTAATTTGAATTCTTGATCTAGGAAAACATCAATCTGCCTGAAAGAGACACTTTGGAACGTGTCCCTAACAACTATATCTTGATAAGAAGTCATTTTCAGGACTGGAGCTGACCCCAAGAAATCAGAGATGGCAAACTGTCACTCTGATGCTGCCACCAACTTCCCATCTTCTCCCCAGTAAGACATGATGAGGATGGCCTGCCTGCCAGGGAAAGGGGGGAATTAGGAAAGGACGCTTGTCCACACCAGGTGCTGTATAACGTGGTCACACAGGGCCTGGTCCTGGGGCCGTGAGGCTTGAGAAGCCAGGTGGAAGTCACTCCTCTTCCAGAAGTGAAAGGATGAAACAAAGGCAAAATCCCCTGAGGCAAAGGTGGTGACAGCCTCGGCCAACCTCAGCACCGTCATCCAGCAGAGATGAAGGAAGCTTCCTCTAGGAGCTGGCAGGGAGCCACAGTGCTTCACTGACCTTCTCTGACACCTACTCCTATTGCCCTTGTGAAAGAAGCATGTGATGATGGCCTTTAAAAGAAGGAAATCAGGGAGGGGCTAAGAGAAAAGCCCCAGGTCACATAGCAAAAGCAGAATGGAGGAGCAGAGCCAACTTGTTCAGTCTCAGAGCCTAGAAACTCATTTCAGCAATTAGTTCAAACAGCCTTTTAATTTCTCTTCTCTTGAATCCTCATCGCTAGGCATTCCCCCTTTCTATACCAGGCAAGTATATTAAATGAAGGAAATGTCATTTTGTAAAGGTCAGGAGGAAAAGCCAGCACTATTCTGAGTTGTCCAAATCTAAGACATCATTGCTGTTATTACTATCATTACTCCCGGACCCTAGAGATGCCAAAGGATGTTAAGTTAAGAGCAGCCACCAAAGCCTCTTAGAAATAACAAGGGTAACTAAGAAATCCATTCAGCTCTTAGCAGCAGCCTGGATCTCCAAGGCAGTAAACAGAGGATAATCAAGTTTAGAACCAGTGGCAGGAGCTGATGGACCTGAGGATACTGGGAAGAAAGCAGCACCGGTTCCTGTCAGCATCTCCCTTGTGGTGACCACCTGCTAAGAGCAGAACTGTGTCTCTGACTAAAGGGATGTGCGGGGCAAAGGGGAGACCAGCTACTGCTGCCCAAGTCCTTTATCCACAACTTCAGGGCCTGCTTCTGACCATGACCACACAGCAAGGGAACCTAAGTGGAGAGAAGGCCACTCAAATGGCTACTACTAAGATCCTCATCCCATCTCCACCCTTGCCCCTAAGACAGTGCAGCAGGCAGGGGGCATCAGAGACCAGGTTGGAGAAACTGAGAGATTGTGTAACTCCCATGCTTTCATGTGTGCTCATGGCAGCATCTCTAGAATAATCCTGCCTTTGCTTCTTTTAGGTACAATTATTTCCTTAGCCAAGACTCAGCTTTCCCTTGTCTTTTCCTTGGGTGGATTAGTAAGAACTGGATTCAGTCTCTCACTCAAAGGCAGGTAGCTGTCTCATAAACTGTACCATATCTGTTACACCGCAAGAAAGAAAGATGGCTGCAACCTAACAAAATGGTACAAACTACAAGTGAGCAAAGGAAAAATCCATGTTACATGCCAGTACACGGTCAAGAGCCAGCGTGGTTTGGATTACACTGTGGGCTACAACCTCCCTCACAGCCATTTAGTGGAACCAAGGGTTTAGGGACTGGGATTTTGGAGGGGCCAGGAAAAAGACACAAAACAGACCATTTGGCCCCTTCTCCTCATCAAGAATTAGTCATCACTGGGCCGGGGATGTAGCTCAGTGGTTTCGCCGCCTGCTGCGCAAGCGCAAGGACCCGAGTTCGATCCCCGGTACCAAAAAAAAAACAAAGAAAGAATTAGTCATCACTGGGTTGGCTAGAACCACAGACAGGATTCATTGTTCCTCTCCTAGCCAAAGAGTAGGCAAATGGGGGCAAAAATACTCTTACGTACTGACTGTTGGACCAAGAGAAAGATGAGGTACAATACCAAAGTTCTGGGCAACACTGGTAGCATCCAGGACTGGGGTGGGGGCAAGTGGGTCATAAAACAAGAGGAGCGTAAAAACCAAAGCTGCCTCTTTTGTCCTCCCACAGCAGGATTTCTATCACAGTAACAGAGAACAAGCAGTGACCAAATTGTCACTCGTGCCAGTGGCACCACTCCCCCATCCTGGCATCCCAGCAGCCAACACAAGGAACCTGAACTTTGATCTCCCACATCACCAGAGTATATTCCAGGGCAGCAGCATCGAGAGTCTTTCAGGAAGAGGGCCACGACCTGAGGACTGTACTCCCGGTCACACTATTATTGTCACATAAACACCACAGTTCACATACAGTATGTGAGGCCTCAGACTAGTGGAAGATGAAGAAATACAGGAGAAAGCATTAGACAAAGTTCACCATTCAAGTTCAGGAAACAAATAGCAGGCAGGTCAGGGCTGGTCTTTGTTCTCCTTCCTACCCAGCTTATGGCGCAGAGCCCACTGAGAGAGCCGGCTGTGCACCGGCACACAGGTGGCCGTGCTCAGCGTCCAGAGCTCAGGACGCAACAGATGCTGCATGTCAGTAGCTCGCTGAGCACCTCAGAAACAGTGTCACCCTACCGTGCTGCCCATTTAGAGAAGGTACGACTAATGGCACCATTTCACCTCAAGGGCACCATGACACGGATGGCCGGCTGAGAAGGAAGCCCCACAATTCCAACTCCCACTGCTCAGGACACCCCTGAGTTATGCTATGTGGAGACATAAACTAATTGAACATGACCAAAAGCCCACTGACTCCAAGGACTGGCAGGAAGATCAAGGGAGGGGAAAACACATAAAGACCTATCAACGAAAGAGACAAACATTGAACAGGCACCAGTAAGTGAGTCTCCCAAGAAGCTGTTCCTGGGAGGAACATATGCTTGTATCAGAACCTAGCATGAGTGTCCTGACCCCAGTGGGTGGATGGGGGCCTTTGGTAAGTGCTGGTTTCTACCCTTCAGCGAGTGCTTCCAAATGAGGTGGGGGGACACAAAGACTCCACTACCCTCTGCATTGCAACCTGACTGTATTTTTCCTAACTCTGCCCCTCCTCCCAGTTCTCACTTAGCCAGTTCCCCTTACCACCTACGGGCTCAAATAAATAGGCAGGGCATCTGAAGTACAGGTAGCTAGTGCCAGGTCCATCAACAAGGGAGCCCCCAAACTAGGCCACCTTGCCCTCAGTCCTCCAGCTAGCACAAAGCAGCTTAGGACACACACACAACAGTTCATATCTCACACCAACAAGATTCTGATTCACAGGTGTTAGGGGAGGGTGGAAGAGGAGCAGAATCAACATCACAGAACATCCAATACTGGAGTGTGGGGAGGGTGAACTTGGCTAACAAAGGGACTCCAGGACAGCTCTGGGCACCCCCAACTGGCTGAGGAGAAGGGGCAGCAGACAGGTTTGGCTGAGTGACTCTGCAGTGTCACCCTTACGGGGAGGAAGACTCTGGAGGATGGAGGACATACATGCACTCCTCCCTGCCCTACATAGCCAGAGCACATGGCCACAGCTCCTCCAGTGGACATGAGGAGAAAGGCCCTGCAGGGCAGGAGACCCCCTGAAGTGGCCCTGCTTCCATCCCTTTCATCTTCAAAGTGCATTATCAGTGCAAGAAGTAGGGCTGGATCTCAGGGGCCCAACTCTGGGAAAGGGCTGTGCCAGCCAGCTCCCTCCAGCTCCTGCTCCCCCTTTCTTCCCGACCCTTTCCATGCTAAGACCAGAACTCCTGCTGGATCTCATAGGGGGTAGGCCTGTGTGTGTTCAGCTCAGCTCTGCATAGTGGCACGGTGCTGTCCTGACTCTGCCCCTCTGCATCCAGGTCCAGAAGCGTCCGCTCTGCGGGGGGCAGCGGGCCCGCCTGGAACGAGAGCAGGGCTGGGAGTCCAGGCCGCTCCTCCACAGTGCTGCTGCTGCTAGCAAAGCAGGAGTCCAGGTTGCTGGGTGTCTCCGTGCTAGAGCTGTTGGCTGGAGAGGCGCTTCGAGCACGGCTGGGGGACACAAACCACCAAGGATCGAGCCGCTGCCGGTTGGCAGAAGGACGTGGCCGAGGCAGAAACTCCAGAGTCTTTGGTCTCTCCAAGGCAGAGTCCTGCTGGGTGTGCCAGCGCCGTGGTGTTGGGGGAAAGACCATGTTGGGGTCAGGGAGACGGGGAAATTCACCGGGGTCTCGGCTGGGACTGGGGGTTTTCAACATTCCTGGTCAAGGAGACAAAGGGAGACAACAGATGATGATGGCACAATACTTCTGGGTCAGATACACACCGCTCCCTCCCCACCTTGTCACGTCTCCAGGCACTTCGGATAACATGAGCTAATAAACACTTGTGGAGCACGTACTGTGTGTCACGCAGTGCACCGGGAGTTACTGGGGACGTACAGTGAGCTAGAGGGCCAGGGTCCTTAGATTCCATAATAGCAATGAAGTATATGATCCCATCCGGAATGAAATAACTTAGGCAAATGTTGGCCAAAGACCCACAGGCTGTTCACTTGTGTTTATAAATAAAGTTTTAACGGAACACAATGACAGATATACCCAAAGTCTGCTTTCCAACTACAGCAGCATAGCTGAGTGTTACAAATGAGACTGTATGACTCACAGAGCCTAAAATATTTACTCTCTGGTGCTCTCTCAAAACAGTCTGCTGCCTCCCTGACTTAAGGGAATGTCCATTGTTCAGTGTGCATCCATTCAATAGACATGTGACCAGGACAGGGTTGGGTATTCTAAGTTTAAAGGTGAGTAACATTGTCTCTTTTCCCAAAGAGGTTACATACCTGCGTATAAAAACAAAAATGACAAGAGGAAGGTCAAGGAAAGACAACTGTCACTCACACATCTCATTAAGAGGGGACTGCCATCCCTACTTCTCCCACTGGATAGGTGGTTTCCAAGTCTGGCAGAAAGACCTAGGCCAAGAGTGTGTGCACCAGGAGCCACAGGGATCAGATGCAGAAGGCAAGCCTGTGCACGTGGACAGCAATTTACCTGGGCACCTCCCCATGCCCATGAGTCAGGGATGCATGCTGAAGAGCGTGATGAATGGGTGGAAACTCACCGTATGAATGTGCCTGAGTATCACTGTTACAGAAGGCAAGAGCCCAGCTCTATGGCAGAAAATACCCCTCCCAGGTGCACCACAGGATTCCCTCCAAGTACTGCAGCATCCTCAGGAAATGACCAGAAACTAGACTTCTACCCCTCCTGTGCCTGAGGTACCACCCTGCCCCAGACCCAGGGCCTGAACATCTCCCTGGAGTCCCAGGGCCAACTCTTCCAGAACCTGACTTCTTTCAGTGCCAGGGAAGACCCCTGAGGCATAGGACAGAGGGAAGTCAGCCAGCACTGGCTGCCTCCCCAACCCCTAGTCACTATTTCCTGCTCAAATGAGTAAGAGGGAGAATGGAGCTCCCCCAAATCCCGTAGCAGGTAGAGGAAACAAGGCACCTGCCAACTTCTTCCCTCCCCGGGAGGCACAAAGGAAGGCGAGAGAGAAGGGGAAGAGGCCGAGACTCACCTGATCCACGACTGGGACTCAGCCCATTGCTGGAGGGGCTCCTGCTGGCCAGAAGAGCCGCTGGCGTAAGGGCCCCATCTGAAGGGGTCCGCCGATGACCACTCAGCTGTGCAGGGGCAGTGAGGGTGACATGGGTGGGAGTGAGGGACTGGTTAGGGTCTCGCTTGAAGCGTTCCACCCGGACATTGACCAGGGGGTTGTGCGTGCATGGAGTCCGAGGCGGGGCCTGGACTGGGCTGACTGGCATCTCATATACCACAATTTCATCGCTGTCAGAGCGCAGCAGAGAGCGGGTGGAGTTGCACTCAGAGATGGAGGAAAGAGAGAGCAGTGTCAGAGAGGCAGAGGGGTCTCCTAGCAAGAGCACTGGCTCTTCCCTCTTAAAGAGCTTGCGGGAGGGGGGGCTGGTGCTCCGACGAGGACGGCTGGCCCTCTGAAAGAGACCCTCGCGCTTCTTCTTCTCCTCTCGGACTGGTGCCTCAGGCTCCTCTGCGGGAAGCAACTGGCACCTGCCAGCTTCCAGCAAGTCAAACCCAAGGCCTGTGGCTGCCAGAACAGCCCCACAGCCGAGCAGAGCCATCTCACAGCGCCGGTGGTGGGTACCGCTGCGCTTGAGGCTGTTGGTTGGTGTCAGCTGAGGGGTACTGGTGGCTGAGTTGACTGGGGTGGGCTCCTCATGGACTCCATCACTCGGGGGGCCATCCCCATCCTCTCCACGAGGAAATGGGGTACAGAGGTAGGACTGGCTGGGTGAAGGCTGCAGACGATTCTCTCCACCCCTTGGGCCTTCGCTGTCCTCATCCTCTGTGAAGACAAGAGTGTAGGAGAAATGGGAAACAGAAACCAAGCCTCAAGAACAAGAACCTGGCCCTTGTCAAAAACCCACGGCCCTTGACTCAGCGTCAGGGATGAGATGGTAAGGACATGGAACTGAAGCCTGAACCCTGAACCCGTATGGCTCCATCTCCAACACTCAACAGAGGGGAGATCAGTCTGATTTCCAGAGGCCATTTCCCTATTTGCAGAGAAGGGAACCTACTAATTCACTACTTTTTTCACAGGCAGCCCCCTCCATTTTTTTTTTTTAAGTGCTGGGGATTGAACTCTGGGCCTCATACATGCTAGGCAAGCTTCTACCACTGAGCTCTACCTCCAGTCCCATAGGGAGCCCAATAATAAAGTACAGAATGAGTTTCTAGAACAGTGGATAGAACAGAAACATCCTGATGTTTTTGTACCTTAAGATTAGAAAGGCCTTAGGATTTCTAGAATGATAGCCTAGTCATGTATCTTTTTTTTTTTTTTTCCTAGCCATGTATCTTAAGACCAGTCTCCACAAAGGATGAGAATCCCCTATACAGGTGAAGGCCAATCTGTTCCATGGACTGACCTCTTACAACCTTGGAAATCTAGAGATAGGAATACTCCCTGAGAGTAAGCCTGGAGAAGAACTTACCCACCATACAGTACCCAGAGGGCAACACTGGAAAGCTCCTGGGGACAAGGGCTGGAGTGTCTCTGATCACCATTCCCCACTGTGTGGACTCCCCCATCAATATATGAGGAAACTGACTCAGAAAAAGGAATTCTAATTCAAGGCCCCACCCTTCTATACTGCCCTGAGGTGACTAATACTGGCTGTCCCTTTGGATAGGAAGCAGTGGGAAGAAACTGTGATTTAGCAAGACAAGGACATGGAAGTAGAGCAGACTAGAAGGATGAAGTAACAAACCCCATGAAGTGTTTCTGGGGGTCCTTAAACATTGCTAGAAGCTTGGTCAAGAACTCCTTGGGCCGGGGATTTAGCTCAGTGGTTCCACTGCCTGCCTTGAAAGCGTAAGGTCCCGAATTCAATCCCTGGTACCAAAAAACAAAAGAACTCCTTGAGGGGACAGGGAGAGAACCAAGAGCAATGCTTACCCATCTCCATAAGGCTGGTGAACCCTGGTAGGGCTGGGCTACTCCTTGGGCCCTTCCCCAGGTTGGGGGCACTGGATGACCACTGTCTGTATCCATCTACCAGGGACTTGAGCCTGAAGAATGGGAAATGAGAAGACTATCAGAACTAGCTTCTTCTTTTACACTATCTTCAAAGTGCCTAAGGAAATGTCTCTCTCCTTGTCTACTTGATCACATCAGACAGCCTTGGAGTACAGGCAATAACTCTTACTGAGCCCACCTCCTATAGAAACAGAAGTGCACACGCACCAGAGAAAGCAAAGCAGGGGTGTGACCTCGCCCCTCACATGCTGCGGACCTGTGAGCAGGGTGGCAAGCAGGCAGAAAGAAGAAGGCCTGCCCAGCTCGTGGCGGCCCTGCCTGAGGTCTTCTTAGGTAAGTGATGCACAGACACTGAACACAACACACTCATGACATTAGAAATACTGCAGTGCAAAGACTCATAACACAAGGCAAGCAAGGGCAGATGAACAAGTAGAAATGGCCTCACACTACTTGCACCATTTCTCAACTTCTCCTTCCAAGCATCTAGCACAGGCAACTTTCAAACCCATCCACTCTTCAAACAGAAAAATCAGCCAACAAAATTGCACCAACCCTGTGCACTTTGGGAGAGACCTATGTGGGTAGCACACTATGCTGCCTTTGAGCCCTTGGTTTATCTCGGGATGAAGAGAAAGAGGATAGCAGCTCACATTCAAGTCCCTGTAATCAGCTTATTTGGCAGCCAGTAACTCTCCAAGGATACAGACTGAGTACGCCACCAATCGCTCACATTACAGAGAGTCAGAGGCCACAAAGCACTGGTCTTTTCCCTACAGAACAGTAAAAGGTAACATTAAGGAATCTATGTGCTCTGGTGGAATCTCCGTACACTGGATCCAAGGAAACCCATCTAGCAGGTCAAAACCAGTACTCAAGACTGAAGGATAAATAGTAAGGTGTCTTCTCCCTAAAACTAAGAATGCTAGGAGCATCCCAAGAATTGGAGTGGTCAGGAAAGTGAGTTACACTAACACAGGCAATTTCCCAATGTGCACGATGGTACTGCTCTTAGACAAAAAAAAAAAGAAAAAAGAAAAGGAAACAAAAAAATGGAAGAGCAATGGAAGGATGATTGCTACCAATGCAGCTGGTGAAAGGGTGAAGATCTGACTCACCCCAAGTGGAAATGTGGAGATTCTGATGGGGTATTTAAACCATTAGCTTTCTCACGTCTCTGAGGGGATCTTCAATGAATAAAGAGAATCAGTAGGAAGCAATGGAGGGCACATCCAGCTCAGCCTCCCCCACACTGAAACTCCCCAGGCTGGACTCTGCAATGCCGCCAGCCACCCTCCCCTTGTCCAGGTAGCAGAGCCCACACCAGGAAAGAATCGTAACATGATGGCCTAGTTTGAATGGCTTCAGGACCATGTTCTCCCAATCCAGTAAAAGTCCCTGGGGGGCTACAGGGTAACTACACCAGGCCTGTAAATCCACAGGTACCCAAGCTTTCTACTGGCAAGTGTGTGTTTCCTGCTGAAGATGCAAATTCATTTAATGTTACAACATTCAAGATAGTTATTTGCCATTACATATTTTCGTCAGTCAACAGGGACTAAAGTTAGAAATGTTAAAGCTCCTAAAAATTTCTGAAATCAAAGAGGTTTTTACTCAAGACTTCAATAATAACTAAGAATTGTGAAAACTTAAGCCATAAATTTTTTAACTGCTTCATAAGTTTGTGATGATAAATCCATGTAAGGAGGAAGAAAAGTACAAAGTTGATATTTCATAATGTGAGATAAAGTTAATTTACTACTAAGACAAGAACATCTTCAAATGAAACAGAACCATAGGAATTAATGAGATCTAGAGCCAACCTGGTGAACTCTATCTGGAATTACAATAATGTCAGAAATATCAGCAATTCAGGATGACTGAGTTTCTCTGACCCAACTCAGCCCTATTCTAGCCTGGGACTCAAAGGACAAAATGGAATGCTCTTGCTCCTGTAGAACTTGGTAGAGCAGTGCAATTTGCTGTCTCCCAAGGATTCAACTGCTGATGTTATATACAGCATAGACAGTTTGCCCTACATTTCTAACATTTTTTGGTATATTTTAATTTGTTTCTTTTTCAATTTTTATTTTTTATTCGTACATGTTTGCAGTACATAGGTTCACATTCCTTGGGAAGGTGGTACCTGCACATAACACATCTTAATTCTCTTTTTATCCCCTCCCCTCTACTTTCTCTTCCCTCCCTCCATCTCTTGGTCTCCTCCCTTTTACAAAAGATCTCTCTCCCTATTTCCTGTCATCTATCTTTTATGTTGCTCTTTATTTATATTTTGGGTTTCTCATGTAAGAGAAACCATGCGATATTTAAGCTTGTGTGTCTGATTTATGGAACCTGGCTTCAGAGAGTCAATCTTTTATGAACCAAACTGTTATTTTCTCCTTGAGTTTGGATCTGACATAGGGAAATAGGTTTTGGACATGACATCTTAGTATTTAAAAGATTAACAAGGTAGTTACAGCTTTAGGGCACCCATAAGCCAACAGTCAACCTTAGGAGCTCTTTGGAAAATCACTAAAAAAGGTGAAGGGGATCACTGGTTAAGCTCAAGATAGGAAAGTCAGAAAACACTGTTTTAGAGTCTCACATCAAGAATAAAACTATAAACCATGACATCTATGCTTCTAATATGAAACAGAACTGCACGAGAGGCAGGGAAGAATCACCCTTGCTAATGTTTACACATGCTTACTATGAGCAACCTAATCTATGCCCTTCACAAAGATGAACTCAGTTAATCCTTTCATGGACTCCATGAGATGGGTACTAATAGTATCCCCATTCTGCAGATGAGAACACATAAGCTCACACACTGGGCATGGGGGAGCTGGGACTCGTGCCCAAGCTCTTATAAAACATGAATGCATGACCTTTCAAGAATAGAGACTCAGGAAAATTTGCCTCCCAGGCCTTAAGCCCACAAGGGAGGAGAGGTACACTCAAGGTACCAAGACCTCCACGCTTCCCCCAGTAGGGGGCTCACATGCCTCCTTATGGCTATAAGGCCTGAAAAGTTCTAGTGGCCCTGGTGTTATACTCCACTTCACGAGGGCTGGTTACTCTGCCTGCCCTGCTTTGGGACAAGGCTCCAATTAACCTCTGCTTTTCTTCTCTTTCCCCTGAAAGGATGTCTTAAGGGGACGAGCCAGCTGTAAGTAGAATGCTTGAGCAAAACTTTCCACATTTCCTTAATTGCTTGGGCTACTTGCTACTCTGAGGAGAACACCTGCAGGGTCGGCAGACTACACTGGGGAGCTAAAGCCTGCCCATCATTTGTTTTTGTAAAGTTTGACTGGAACATAGACATGCTCACCCATTAATGTATTACCTGCAGATTGTAGCTACTTACAACTTGAATAATTGTGACAGAACCCGACAGATCACAAAGCCTAAAATATTTATCATCTTGGGGCGGGGATTTAGCTCAGTGGTTTCGCCACCTGCTGCGCAAGTGCAAGGACCTGAGTTCGATCCCCGGTACCAAAAAAAAAAAAA
>NW_004624734.1:30458189-30470083 GCF_000247695.1 Heterocephalus glaber | reverse complement strand
ATTTATCATCTGGGCCTTTATGAAAAACCTTACTAATCCCTGTCCTAGTAGGTTCCCAAGAAACAAGAGATTGGAAAAGGCTGCTTGTAAAGACCAAGAAGGCTGTAATTTCTCAGAAAGTATTGAAATATACAACAGAGAAAAAGGTATTTCACATCATGTTTTTAAATGGGGCACCCTTGAAGTGAGAGAGAATTCACATCATTTGGCTCTTACCCTTCATCTCCTGAGGTGAGCTCCTTCTGCCCAAGAGTCCCTGGCCCCCACGTCCGGCCCTTCTTCTTTGGGACCCTCTTTTCCTCCTCCTCTTCCTCCTTTGGGATGACCGAGCTCCGGCCCCAGGTTTTGCTGCTTTCACCTGGTGTCACTGTGAATAACAGAAGTTGAAATAAGATCTAGAAAATAGACAAACAGGGCCCTCCAAAGCTAGCCTTTACCCCAGCACGCACACGCACATGCATGCACACAAGGAGCAGGAGGGAAGTGAGATCTCATCAGAAACTCTGTGCTCAGGTGGACCATTCCAGACAAGTAATGGAGTCCCCAGACACCAATCATTTAGCACTCTCAAAGTACTAAACATAAACTCAAGCCAGTCAGATACAGAGTTCCAAGCAGATCTGAACTAAAGAACTTGCTTTTGGGGATAGAATTGGATGGTCAGGGAATGAAGAAGTTGGGGGTGGAGGGATGAGGAGTGAGCTAAATATGAAGAGCACAACTTTTGGAAAGAAAGACTTGAAAAGGAAGAGAAGATGAGGAGTTCAAAGCTATGGGGCAAGAAGTCCAGTGGAGAAGGACAGAAGGGAAGAATAGGCACAGAGCAATAGAAGAGAGGAGGGAGATTCTTCTCACATTGCTACCTAGAGCAACAGCTGAGACCCCCAGGCCTCAGGGAGAGGCTTATATCAGAAAGGAGTGAAGGGAACCAGTTACCAAAACAGAGAGTTGAGGGGACTGAGGCAAACTAGAGCAAACAGAAGCTGCTATCAGTTCCAGCCAACTGTAGCCACATGAAAAAGGGAACCCACTGATTTGATTTGCTTTGTCAAGGCCAGAAATCCACTATTCTTAAATGAAATCCATCTTTACACTGGGAAACTAATTCGTTCATATATAGACACATACACACACACACACCCCCATATATTTATATATATATATATATATATATATATCTATATATATGCACGCATACTCATCTTTTTACAAGCAAATACTATGATAAAAATAAAATCAGTCCAGATTTTGCCCACTGTAAAGTATTTGGCAAGTTTTCTTAGTACCTGGACTTTGGGAAAGACCTTCCTTGAGAAGCATCAACAAAAGAAATACAACAAGACCCCAAATGGGGCAGAGGGCACTGGGCCCCCTGGCCAGTGAACCAACCTGTATTTGTATCACATCCCAGCCCCCTAATGGCTTTGTAATTCACTAAAGAGCCTTCAGTACCCACAAACCCCTCTGCTGATATCTGACCAAGAGTAAAAGGCGGAGGAGGCAGAGATAGTTAACAGAGATAGACGGGGTGGGGTGGCGACTATTCCTTTGCGTACATATGTGCATGTATATACACAGTGCTGAGGAGAGGTGGCGGGAGTTATGGATGGAGCAAGCCTGGACCAGTCGGTGGCTGGATAAAGCAGGGGACAGATGCCCCTAGTGTGTTCTGGCCCCAACCAACTTGGGAAACAGTCTCACACTGGATGGCTCGAAGGCGAGGAATGATGGTGGGGCTTGCAGGAGGGCTGGAGTGGCTGTTGATAAGACTCTTCCTTTTATCCATGGTTGGTGAGGCCTGCACTGTGAACTTGTGCTGGAAATCTGTTTGGAAAAAGACAAACACATATATGCATTAGAACTATCCCGTCATCAAATTCATTTAAGAAATCTGACATCTCCTGACAGGCCTGAGGGATAGGCCCTAGTTTCCTGAAAATCTCTGTTCACCTAGGAAAGGTTTCCTTTCAGAATTCTTTTTCTCAAAGGGACATGGCAAGCTGAATGTATGAAAATTCATTATCCAAGTAAACATTATTAAGATAGTCTTTTTTTTTTTTTTTTGATACCAGGGATCGAAATCAGGACCTTGTGCTTTCAAGGCAGGCGTGGTGCCACTGAGCTAAATCCCTGGCCCATTAAGACAGTCTTCATAAAATCTCTATTTAATGAGTATATGTGGAGCAATTACACATTGAGAACAGCTATTAGCTCACGAGATCTTGTTGACTATTCTAGGAAATGTAACTTAAAACCTCAGTTTCGTGCCATCTTTTCAGGGACCAGAGCAGGGAGACAAATGCTCCTCACTAAACGTGGTCAGAGCACAGTATTAAGAGCTAATCCATAGTGGGAACCTAGGGAACCAAGAGAGATGGGGCAAGTCCCTCAGTTCTGACATCTTCCAAAGGTAGTTATGGTACAGCATAAAAATACAAAACTTACAGCTCTGAACTCCTAAGTTTGTCTCCTAAGAGGCATAAAAAACAGCTGCTTGTTTGCACCTAGGTCTCCCTGCTAGACTGTGATCTCCTGCAGATGGGGTCTATATTTTTTATATTTGCACCTCCAGCACAGCACTACATGGGCACAAGCTAGATGCTCAAGAGGGACTTAAAAACTGCACGCTATCTGAAAAGAAAAAAATGTGCAACAAGGAAATCAGCAAACATGTCCCATGAGCACATTCTCAGAATTCCCTGTCTGGGCCTAAGTCTTAAAATCATCCACAACTGCTCTTATCATGCCATTTTTCCATGGCTCCTTACACTTCTGATAAGCTTGCTCTCGAGGGCCTTATAGACTCAGAACACAAAGAACATTTTTATCTATAGAAACATACACTTGAACAATCAATCACCTTCCTCCGTGGGTATATTACACACCACAAAGATTCTAATTCATACTTTCATATTTCTTTGCATTTTGCCAAAGGCTCTAATTCCACAAATGTGTCTGTATTCAGCCAGTGTATTTCTAAACGGTCATATACATTGTACCTAATCTCAACTGCAGAGAACTAATTATTCAAAGAAACCTTGAGATGAGTTGTTGTGCTGAGCCAAGATTTCTCCTGTCTCACATATACACACTACAGACACCCTCAACTGTATGCTCCCTTCTGCATCTCTACCTACAGTGAGATGCACCTAGCTGAGCCGCCTGACCAGCAGCCTGGACCATGCCAGGGTCTCTTCACTTCGTGGTCTCCATTCATTCTCACTCTACAGTTCCCCTGGAATGGTGCAGATTTTCAGCAAACCAGTCTTTCCACAGCACACAAAGGCCCATTCCAATGAGTCCCCTTGAGACCTGCAGTCTTATGTCTCCAAGCTTAACAGCAGCTCCCACAAGCCCCCCAGCATACAAGCTCCTGGCCTTGCTCCCACCCCCACCCAAAGCCACTGACCAGAGGGCAGGCTGATTCGGTTGCCATCCTTGAGCTTCAGCCGGCTCTTCCGGAACTTGCCCTTGCGTTTCTTCACCCGGGGCTTCTCCTGACACAGCTGGTGGATGATGATGTTGAGTTCCCGTTCTAGGATGTCAATCTCCCGCTCGGCCAGCTCCTGTTCCCTACGCCGCAGCAGCTCCTCCTGGTTCTTCTGCTGGAGTGCAGCCCGTGTCAGCTCCTCTTCCCAGGTGCGGAGCTCCTGCAGGGTGGGCAAGTTCGTCAGAGGGAAAAGTGGGTCACTCAGTGCAGAGGGGTTCTGGGTGGGCCTGAGAGCTCTAAGGACTCACGCTCACAACAACCTGAAGGGCTCTCCCACAATGCCCGGGGGAGAGGAGGGCTCCGCAGTTAGCTGGTGAGTGAACACCTGACCATCCTAAGCGGTGGGGAAAGGAAGGTTCAGAACACCCTCATGGCGGAATCAGCCAGAGAAGCTGATGCCAGAGGCCAAGGTCTAGAAATGGGGCTGAGGGCGTGATGAGGGCACCACAAGTAATATCGAGTTAGAAGTACTGACATTATGGACCTAAGACAAGTCATAAAAATTATAACAGTATGGCACACACTACATGCTCTACAATGTGAGCTGCTATGAGAATGGGTTTGATTTTTCCTAGGACAGTACCAGTGGTGACCCCTTATCCACAGGGATATGTTCCAAGACCCTCCAGTGGATACCCAAAACCACAGGTCGTGCCAAAACCTATACATACTGTGTCTCTTCCTCTAATGCATACCTACGATCAACTTTAATTTAGAAATTAAGCATAGATAAGCAATAATAACTAATAAAATTATAACAATATATCATAATAAAATAACTAGCATCACTATTCTTGCACTTTGAGGCCACTGTTGAGTAAAATAAGGGCAACTTGAACACAAGCTTTGCAACACCATGATACTTGACCTGATAACTGAGACTGTTACTGAATGACTAACAGGCAGGTACATGAGGTCAGAGGGACGACTGACGTCCCTGGCGAGACAATGCAAGATTTTATCACACTATCCAGAATGCATGCAATTTAAAACTTGGGGAATTTTCCATTTAATATTTTTGGACAATGGTTGGTTATGGTTAACTGAAACTTCAGAAAGTGAGATGACAGATAAGGGGGGATTCCCGTAACTACTTATAACAGAATCCAATTTTCATGTGTCTTACTGGTTAATGTAATTTATAATTACATTGTAATTTAATCAATCAAAAGAAAAACAACTAAGAGTTAGCAATTTAACAATTTAAAACAACGCCAGCGGCTCTAGGAGTTCTTCTAGTGGCCATAGCAGTGATGATATAAGAGTTTCTTGGGATGATTCCATTTTATGTTCAGTGCAGGTCCACCCAGCAGAGTCTCTAAAAATTTGTCATAAACTCACTCCACTCTCCTACAAAACAGTCAATGACTTGCCAAAAGGTACTATGTTTAAGATTTCTGAGTTCCATAAAAACTCTTCAAACCAGTTTCAACAATTATTTCTAAGTCATTTGGGTAGGGAAACAATAATACAGCAAAGAAAATGGGTTTTAGAATCAGAAGGCCCAAGGTCAAGGTCCTGCCTCCCCATTTACTATCTCAGGGACTTGAGGAAGCAACTGGCCCTCAGCTCTGAGATGGAAACAATAACACCTGCAATATAAAATGGTGACAGGAGCCAGAAGACTCCTGGATAAAAAGGACAAAAAGACCTCAAGCAAAACAACTGGAAAACAATAAAGTCATTTAAAATTTTAGCCACTATTAGTATCATATTGCTATTAACCTCCCAAATTCCTGCTGTTCAGAGTGAAAAGCAAAAAAAGAAATTAGCCAAATCTACATGGAATCCCTCAGGCCCCTGCTACCCCTCAGACTTAGCCCTGCCCCGACAGAGTAGGCCATATAACTGTTTTACTGCCTTCACCTACGTGGGCAGTGACACTAATGATATCCAGAGGAATGGCCACTGAAACACAAAGGCAGATCTCTAGCAGGCTAGGACTCTGTGAACTCCCCAGCTGGTCTGTGCCTGGAGCTCTTTCAGGAAAAACACACAATTTCAGATCCATGGTATTTCTAAATCATCTGTGTCTGACTCTGATACCAAAAGATGCTCATGGGATGTTCGGGTAGCTTTTCTAAATGTTGAAGTATCTCTACATCAAGTGTACTTCTCTCTGGAAGTCCACTATAGAACCAAGAAACTTTTCCAAAATCCTCTCATATTTTCAGCTGGCAGGTATAACACCCCACTGGCAGCTGCCTGTTGGTGTGCTTCCTCCGTGTGCACAATTAAGAAGATACCGGGCCGGGGATTTAGCTCAGTGGTTCCAGCACCTGCCTCGAAAGCTCAAGGTCCCAAGTTCAATCCCTGCTACCAAAAAAAGTACTAGGCTTCTTGCCGGGGATTTAGCTCAGTGGTTTCGCCGCCTGCTTCGCAAGCGCAAGGACCTGATCCCCAGCATCAAAAAAGAAAAAAGATACCAAGCAGAAAGGTGGCTGTGTCAGAATCATAGTTGTCAGACAAACTTAGTTCACAGCCCTATAGGAAAAAGTCCACTAAGCCAATGTATGCCTTTTTTCTGTTTTACCTTTTCTTTGGCCCTGAGTTGGTCAAACATCTCTTGAATTTCATGCTTCCAGTCATCCTGAAGGCAGTGGAAGGAGTCCTTGGGCATTTCAAAGAAACCAGACTCCTCTATGGTAGTCAGCTGGTCCAGGATACTCGTGAAAGATGGTCGTAAATGGGGGTCAGGATTCCAGCAGTCTGAAAGGAATACATGAGGAAACAGAAAGCGTGAATGGACAAAGGCAAACAGAAGACTTGGGTTATTCTATGATCTCATTTACTAAGAAATTCTCCTTTCTCCTTCCAGAAACAGATTAGAATTTAGGCAGTCCCAAACAGAACTCAGGAAATAAAGCTGAGTGAACTAGAAATCTAATTGCAGCAGTTCTGATGTTAATTAACAAAACTGAGGGCCGGGGATTTAGCTCAGTGGTTTCGCCGCCTGCTTTGGAAGCACAAGGTCCTGAGTTTGATCCTCAGTACCAAAATAAAACAAACTAACAAAAAAACAAAATTGAGCTCAAGAGGTTTCTGTGTAAAGTACTACCACCACAATTTACCATGTTAGTACACAATTCAAGTCTTGGCAATGGGTAACTACAGCCCAGCCCTCAATTTCCCATAAATACATGAGCTACCCTCTCCTCTCACCTTCCACAGTAGAATGATGAGAAGGCAAAGATACAAGCATCAGGGTGGGAAAAGTGAATTTCCTCTAATTCCAGCTCCGCTACTAAGCGATGGGGTGGCCGCTTACCCACTTAACCTCGCTCCGCTTTTCTTTTTCTTTTCTCACTTACAAAATTGTGGGATCTGACTAGATACTTTAGAGTTCCTTTCTTCTCAGTTGTTCCTTTTGTATGTAAGACACTCAGAGATCCTGAAATAAGGGCCAATATACCTCCTTATTTTGTGTTAAATCATAAGATACCAAAGTAATGGACAGTAGGCCTTAGTTACTAAGTGAACACCACAGTCATTGGAAACGAGGTCCCTCCTGGAACCTGCTACAGCAGGGTGTTGCCATCGTTTTGAAGTAGATCTTTCAGCTGCCCACAGGACTCCTCCTCAAGAGAAAAATACTTTTTCTCCTCTTTCTAAAACTGATCTTATGAAACTGGCCAGCATCTACCAAGTGCTATAAAAGGGTAAATTGTCTCCTGTTTTGTGCAAGAGGGGGTTTACTTACCTTCCATGAGTTTGGCAAAAGGTTCTGGGCATGTAGAAGGAATAGGAAGAGCAAGTTTGTTCATGGCCACTCCATAAGCCACCGCTAAGCCATCAATGCCTCGGAAGGGCACCTCCCCGGTCAGCAGCTCCCAAAGCAGCACCCCATAGCTAGGGAGAGGAAGAAGACAGACACCATATAATAAGCCAAAGGTACAACCTCAGTGAAACAGCTTGTGTGTCTCCCCAGCACACAGGGAAACTAATGAAATAGACGAACTGATGTAATAGAAAAGAGAAGCCACAAAGCCTACTAGTGAAAAGCAAAATCTGCAGTCAAGCGCACTTGGTTCCGGGCTTGTTCTAGCACTCCCCAGCCATTAGACTACGGGCAGTTTCTGTGTCCCTCTAAGCCTCCAATTCTTCCTCTGTAGAGAATAAATACCACTATCATTTTCAAAGGGCTGTCATAAAATTAAATGAGCTACTAAGGGTTTAAACAACTGCTAAATGGCCACAGCTATTTTATTGTTGTTACTGTAGAAGAGGCAGCCTTCCAAATAGAAGGTTTTCTGTTTTTAAAAAAACTTCAGCTTTCATCATAGACCTTTTTTTGCGGGGGGGAGGGGTTAGAAAAAGCAAAGAACTGACCACTCAAAAGAGATTTTGCTCTGATGTAAGGTTTCTTTATATGCCTACCAGGCTGTTTAGATTCCTGTCCCAGATCAGTGCAAGTGGGTCCTTAGGAAGACCTCTAATTCAAGGGGAAAGTTTCTCAAGGGCAGACCACTGGGCTGAGGCAGCACATGCATCAGGTGTGAGAGCTTTGGTGTGCCTTCCCTACCTTTCAAGTCTACATAAAGAATTTGTCATGTCCTGTGAGTCAGAGAATGTGGAGTACAAAGCTTACTGGAAGAACTATTCTATGAATTCCCAACCAAAGCCACCATTCAATCCTTCCAAGAATAAGTCAGGACAAGAAACTAAAAGGCTGTGAATAGTCAGAAGAATGGTGCTCATATTTTCAATACCAACCTCAAATTTCTTATAAAAGTCATCAATTCTGTGCAGGCAGCAGCAAAGGCCATTTTAATTAAGAAATAAACTTACTATCTATTTATTGTGATATCTTAGCAACAAAGTGCTAAGGCACTTTACAAGCATCATCTGAAATCCCTACACCAAGCCAGTACAATAAGTATTATCACTATTTGGCAGATGAGGAAAGCAAGCCCTAGGCAGGTTTAGCAGCATATATAAAGCACATCCATGGAATACATCATTGAGGGCCCTGGGCCAACTCAAAATTCCTCCTCTTTAGAGTGTCCTTCTACCATTTCTATACTTGGTAAATGCTAATCAACTTTCAAGATCCAATTCAAATATCCCACCATATATTCATTCATTCATTTTAAGCATCTACTAAATATTTACCAGGCATAAAGCTCAATGCCAGGAACTGAAACATATGATAAAAGACAGATCTGCAAACAGATTAGTGAGAAAGACAGAAAAGACAACAGGTAGAACAGAGACTGATGAGTCTTGATAAGAGATACTAGGAACAAATCAGACACAGATAGGAGCAAGAGGTGGTCCTTGAGCTAAAGCCTTGGCTGCTAAGTGAAGAAAGAGGCCCAGACCTCCAGAGAGGGGGCGGCATGCACAGAGACAAGTGGTCTAGATAAGCCTCTAGAGTAGTCTAGAAACAGGTGAACCAGAGCATGGGTTTGCTCTCAAAGCATCCCAAGCAAGTTAGCTTGGCTCCAAAGAAGAGGAGTGTGTTACCCAGTGTGCCAGGGCCTACATATGGGCCCTCATGGTGGCCTGGCCAGTCTCCCTGGACCACGTTTTACCCTCCTAAGGCTTTCAGAGATTATCATCTTCTTTATGTTGAGAGGAAATGGAGAGTTACAGGTCTTGACTTGTCTAGACAAGAACTTAAATTTTATTTGGTGGCCGGACACCATAAGAAGCTTTCTCTACCATCCCCTTGTTTGGGATCCTATGTATTACAGTTGTTTGCGAATCTACGGACTCCTAAAGAACAGGTACAGCAGTTTTAAACCTTTGCATTCTCATGGCCTGCTCCAGGCTCCTGTACACAGTAGATGTACACAAATGTGTGACTGGTAGGTAGGTGTGGGATTGTGTGCATGGTCGGGAGGTCCTACAGGCTGCCCTGGGTGGGCTAGAGTAAGCCTCAGACACCATCAAGAACTGCACTACTGCACTTTCTGCCCAACCTTTACTGTGACTTATTCAGATGGTTACCACACTGGGCAGCTTCTACTAAGTGACCTCAAAGAACCCTCAGCAGTGCTGATTAGAGTCCTAGGTTAGAGCCATTCCCATCCTTAGTTGTCTCTTTTTTGGCATCAATGTCCACTTCCAACCCGGAGAACATAAACCAAAGGTCCCATAGTTCCTGTCTTCCATCTAGGCCCAGATGATTGGCTTCTAAACTCTAAATACCTGGAAAGACAGCAGAGTGTTTCAAAGACACAGACACACCCTGTTTGTGTCCTGGAATCCTTCTGTGACAGTTTTAACACTGATTCCTGAGTTCTGGCAGAGATGTCTCACACCACTGGGAAGCAAGAGGAGCCTTAGATGCTACCCTTTGCAGCTTTAAGGAAGGCAGCTTTGCTCTCTGTGGGCTTGTTTATCTGCATTCTATTTGAAGGGTTTTACAGCTAGGAGAAGTATAAAAGGCCTGCTGCTCAACTACAGGGAAGGCCACCTCAGAAGGACTGACAGCCCTGAGTCAAATGCCTCCATTATTACCTTTCCAAACCTCAGTTTCCTCTTTGGAACAAAAAGACTGCAATAACTGCCTCCTAGAATAGTTACAAGGAACAGGTAACAACAGCCATTCCTCATGTAGAGATTGCCGTCTATGGCTGGTAATGTGTGGTTTCTATTCCCAAGGGCCTGAAATGAGGAAGTGTCTGGGGAGGGCAAGGTACTGCCCAGAACATCTGGGGACAGCCTTGCTTAGGGACACTGACTTTTAGAAAAGTAGCTATTCTGGAAATAACTAAACCATTGAGTTTTCCTGTGTCAACATTCTCTTTAGTTTTACAATGGAAGGTGGGTAACATAAATGAAGACTTGGATATCTCAGGCAAAAAGAGAGTCCCAAGAAAGAAACTGAAAAAATACAAAGTAGGTGGATGTGAGCACCAGGAGCAGGTGGGCAGAGGTCAGTGTGATTTACCCCAGAGTCAGTCTACTTTATTGCCCAATGTGGGTTGAAAGAAGGTGAAAATTCCTTTCAAGACCATTTGCAAGCAGTCTGGAAGGGCCAGTTCAGGGCCAGTTCCTTCCCAACCTTGGCAAATTCACCCTGGGTTGATAATTAAACCACCTCCAGAGATTTAACAACCCCTTAAACAATGCGGGGGAGTTTGAAGGTGAGGAAAAGATAAGAGTGGATAACAACCCTTCCAAATCAAAGACACAGCAATTCTGCCCCTGTTCTGAGCTGGAGCTTATGCTTATTAACCTGTGTCATCTCTAAGGCTGCCAGCTTGGGATCATCTTCTGAGAGGACAGGATGGGTCTCCCTTGAATGAAGTAGCCCGGGGAATTGCTTGCACTTGGTAATCATCTGTAACCCCATAATTCAGGAACTATACTGACTATCTAATCATCTTTGGCAAAGATAATAAAGTAATATATGTGAAATTACTTTGTCAATTGTAAAGTAACATACAATTATTACTCTGGTTACTTAACTCATTCAAGCTGATGTATTTATTGACATATATGTAGTGCATACATCAATACACTTATTGAAAATAATATATTCGTTAATGTGGTAAAAAAATTCATGCTATATTACATTTCAAAAGCAGCTTATGAAATAGATGATTTCATTCTAAAAAATGGATGGATTAGGGCCAAGGATTTAGCTCAGTGGTTCTGGCACCTGCCTCGAAAGTGCAAGGTCCTCAGTTCAATCCCCGGTACCAAAATAAATAAAATAAATAAATAAAAATAAAAAATGAATGGATGGCCGGGGATTTAGCTCAGTGGTTCTGGCACCTGCCTCGAAAGTGCAAGGTCCTCAGTTCAATCCCCGGTACCAAAATAAATAAAATAAATAAATAAAAATAAAAAATGAATGGATGGCCGGGGATTTAGCTCAGTGGTGCTGCTGCCTGCCTCGCAAGCTCAAGGTCCCCAGTTCAATCCCTGGTACCAAGAAAAAAAATTAAAAAATAAAAAAAAATGGGTGGATGCACACATGGATAAGGGTAAACATCCCCAGCCCGCCATGAACTTTTTAATGTGATGATCATTGGCCTAGACTCCCTTTTCCCCTCATACATATTAAAATAGCACTTGCCTTTCATTGTATTTAATAGTGAACGCCTAAATATCAACATAAAAATGCTGAGTGATCTAGTTGAAAGGGAGACCTCGCTTAATTCAATCAATACAAACTCATACGTTAAACATTTATTGTGCTCCTGTTATATGTCACTACAGAACTGGACAAAAAGACAAAAAGTAGTCTCAGAATCTGAACCATATGTTTTAATTCGTGCAATATATTGGCAATATTTTATCAGTTAAAATGTTTATGAGCCTGCTGTTGTCATATAGGTAGGTTTTCAAGATAGGAATATACTTTCTTTAATAGATGCTATTCAAATTTTATATTTCCTCCAGAGTTAGTTTCATTAATTTGTCTTCTGAGTTACTTCTTAGAAGTTGT
>NW_004624734.1:30402185-30457977 GCF_000247695.1 Heterocephalus glaber | reverse complement strand
ATAGGGAAGGGTGGAGGGGGTGAAGGGAGGGCAAGGGAAGGGGAAAAAAATAAGAACCAAGATACTCATGTAATGGTACAAGATTCCCAATGATGAGTGTAACTGTATTTTATACCTAAAATGTACCAATAAAGTTAATGGGGAAAAAAAATATATTGGCAATATAATATAGAAAACCATCATTAATACAGAAACTCCCCAGAGCTGACTTGAGATTTGCTGCAGGCAGAAGGAAGGGGACCCCAGGGCCAGCATTCATTTCTAGGTCTGTCTGCAGCAAACAGTCCCAGAAGCCTGACTGATGCAACAGAAGAATAGGCAGGAGATTAGAGTAAGTGTATCAGTGCAAAAGAACACTTTCCTTCCAACTGTTGGGTTTGGATATACTGTACAGTATAGGATACCTTATGTTGTAAGGAAAGCATTTATTATATTTAATGTAGTGCCCTTCAACTCTTAATTTTATATTTGCGCATATGTTCTAAAATGACATTTACTGATGTTTTATGTTTTGTGGTACTGACTGAGGATTAAATGCAGGGCCTCTACACTATGCTCTGACCTTTTCTGTGTTTTATTTTGATGCAGGGTCCCACTAAGTCACTGCTTTGCCCAAGCTGGCCTGGAACTTGTGATCCTCCTTCCTCAGCTTCCTGGAGTGCTGGGATCACATTACCACACCCCGACTACGTCTGCATTTTCAATGAAGAAAATACAATGTACAGACAGGAATATAAGGAAATGTACATGAGGAAATGTCATGCAATCAGTTGATATGCTAATATATCAACTGATAAGCTAAATTTTTCTTTAGGACACACACAAACATGTAAGAAAAAAGGAAAATGCACTCTTAGAACACAAGCTTCACATTGATTTGTATTAGTATGCAAAATTTCCTCTGCTCCTACCTAAATTTGTTGACAGTGACATTCTAAATTTGTTGACAGTGACATTCATCTTTATATCTTTGCATTCCCAGTGCCACCAGAAACACAAAATAAGCTTAATGTATGAAGAAGCAAAAGATTAAGTACATAATAAAGCAGATTGCCCTCCTCAACAAACCAAAAAAAAAAAAAGAGTAAACATACCAAAATATTATAGGTTACCTCTGTAAGTAGGTTTAGGGTGATTTTCTTTTCTTCTGTTTTTTGTTATCTATATTTTCTAATTTTTTTCTACAGGGAACATATTTTGTTTATATATATATAGAGAGAGAGAGATCTCTATCTAGATATATATACATACACACACACATACACACACACCCCTATATCTCTAGCTACCTATTTTTTATTTTAAGATAGGGTCTTGCTCTGTAGCCCAGGCTGGCTTTGATCTCACAATCTTCCCACTTCAGCCTCCCAAGTGCTGGGATTACAGGTGTGCACCACCACACCCAGTTTATTATTGTGATTCTTTTTAAAGGTTAAAATGACTAAGAAAATGTCACTACTTCATCCCATACACAAAAGTCAAGAAGCCCTTAATGCCCTTGGTAGTCACCACTGTTCTCCCTACATAACATAACCACAGGAAAAGAGTGTAGCAATTACTCTTCTAGAGGAAGTCCCCAGTCCAGACAGAATGAGAAATTTACATGGACAAGGATCCAGGCGATTATCATCCCACCTCTATCACAGCATGGGTAGGAGACCCACAGAACCACACAGAGCAGAAAGACAGTCTCAGCTGGCTAAATCCTTGCAAACAGCAGGGGTGCAGAGGCTCCCCAGATCCTGGACGAGGGGAAGAATGATGGGACCAGACTCACCACAGTACCAGGCACAGAGTAAGCATTCAACGAACAGTTCTTCAATGAGTAAATAAATTACAAGTCATTTTGAGAACCAGCTCTGTACCAAGTTCTTAGGTATGTGTTGGCCCTTTCTGGGACACCCTGCTGGGTCTAAAGCACAGTGGGACCATCATTCTAGAAGAGGCTTCCCAAAGTACAGAAAAGGAATATAGTTGGTGACATGTTACCAGTGTCAAATATTGCTGTATGTATACTGAGGGCACATATTTTCCTCTGGTAACGGTGAGGGATCTTCTGGAGCCACTTGGATGAGTACGCTTAAAGAGAGAGGGATTAAGCCCCATGCATTGGGTTCAATAAATTGTGTCTTGAAGGAAATATTGCAGGATAGGAGATAAGAAAGCTGGAACAAAGCAGAATGAATTATGTTTTCAAACCACATTTATCAACCAAACTGGGTCACAAGGCTTAAGTCCTGTGAGAATTCCAAACTAGAGACCCCACTAGTTGACCACGTGACAATATCCAAATTACTTCACCCAAAGCATTGTTGATTTCAGGTTTACCTCTAAATCATTCTCTTTAAAGAGTCAAATAATTTTATCAGATGCCTCTCACTATAGCCTCCTCAAGCTGACTTTCAGGATTTGAAGCTGAAGGACAAGATGTGGACATTAGTTTTGGAATAAGGATGCTTTGGGTAAAAGATGAGGGGTTTGTCCTCCATGAGAGGGGCAAGGCAGGACCTTTCAACTTTTGTTCCAAATATCCTTGTCCTGATTTGTTTCTCCCATGGAGGACAAACTCTTACAACGGCCTACTATTTCCCTGCCTGACATTTCTGTCACTATAAGAAGATCCTACATTTGGCATTTCTGCTTTCCCTTCCCACAGAGAATGTGTCTGGATACCTGAGGCAATTCTGTCCAAATTATCACCAGGAGAAACTCTGGAGTGTGTGCAAATAAAAAACCTAAAAGATTTCAGGGTCAAGAAGCAGAAGTCTAGTAGACATACTGGAAGTAGAAAACAAGCATGTTCCTTTCTTCCTGCCTTCCCATGAAGAAAGGCAAGAGAAAGTCTACTGCAGCATGTGGCTATGATTTGGGGGGATAATTTGGATGACCTCCCCAAATCTACTACCCCCAGCTTCCATAGTAAGAGTTTTAGCTGGACACAGAGTTGTCCAGCTAAAGCCTACATTTGCGTGCCTCCCTCGGAGCCAGATGTGCCCGACATAACCAAGTAAGCCAACAGAGTACACACAGAAGAGATGTGTACACTTCTGTCTTCAAATTTAAAACAAGCTGCTTTCTATGGATAAGCTCTCTTTCTCATTTTTTGCAGACTGTAATGCAGAAGTAATAGTCACTCAGATTTAACCATTCATATAAGGATAATGCACAGAGAGGGAACCTGAAATAACCTGGGTTTCTGAATGATCCTGTGGGCATAGCTGCCCTGCCAGCCTAGACTGGCTGGACTTACTCCTTGAAAGAGAAATGTGCTGGTATCTTATTTAAGCCCCCAGATCTGTAAGGCTCCTTGTAATATCAGTTTAGCCTAATTAATATTTAATCTCATTAACATATGGTCAAGTAATTAAAGCATTAAATTGAAATGAAACTGCTAGGTTTTTGTCCGTTTGTTTTGAGATAGTCTCACTATGTAATCCAGCCTGGCCTTGAACTCACTGTGTGACCCAGGCTGGCTTCAAACTTAAAATGTTCCTGCCTCAGCCTCCCAGGTGCTGGGATTCCAGGCATGGAACACCACACCCAGCTTGAAACTGTTCTTTTTAATGATCACAAACAGCTGAATATCAGAATAGAGCTCAACCTAATCAGAGAAAGTCAAATCTTTTAAGGATAGAAAAACATTCCTTCCTATTAGCTCCTTCACTCTATAATCAATACTTGGTGAAATGAAATCAATATTCAGACACTACCAAACAACACAGAAAGAAATTAAAAGAGACTTAAATAAAGGGAAAGATATACCAGGAGCAGGTGGGCAGAGGTCAATGTGATTTACCTCAGATTCAGTCTACTTTGTTCCCCTCCCTGGGTTCATGGATTGGAAAACATTACAGTTAAGATGTCAGTAGTCCCAAGATAATCCACAGACTTAACACAATTTCTATCAACAATCCCAGCCACTTATTTTGCAAAATGTAACAAAATGATGCTAAGATTCATAAAAAATCACAAGGAATTCAGAATGCCTAAAATAGTGTTGCAAAGAACAAAGTTGGAAGACTCACACTTTCTAATTTCAAAACTTACTACAAAGCTAGAATAATCAAGAAAGGGTGGTACTTGCCTAGTGATAGACATGGATTAAAGGAACAGAATTATAAATCCAGGAATAAACCCATATATTTGTGGTAAACTACATGACAAAGGTGCAAGACAATTCAATGATAAGAGAATGATAGTCATTTCAATAAATGGTGCTGCGACAACTGAATATAGTTTAAAAATATTATAGTTTGATTCCTACCTCACACCACATTAAAAAATTAAAGCAAAATGGATCAAAAACCTAAATGTAAAAGCTAAGATTATAATATTCTTAGAAGAAAACATAGGTATAAATCTTCACGAGCTTAGATTAGTCAGTGGTTCTTAGATATGACATCAAAAATACAGGCAACAAAAGCAAAAAATAGATAAATTACACTTTATCAAAATTAAAAACATTTGTGTTTCAAAAAAACACTATTAAGGAAGTTAAAAAAGTACAACATACAGAATGGAAAAAATTGTAAATCATATAGCTGGTAAGGAATTTTTTCAATCCTACAATTAAAGGACAAAGAATCAAATTTTTAAATTGGTAAAGGATTTGAACAGACATTTCTCCAAAGAAGATATACAAATGGTTAATAAAACATGGAAAGATAATTAACATCAGTAGTCATTAGGGAAATGCAAATCAAAACTACAATGAGATTCCATTTCACACAGACTAGGATGGCTATAATTACAACAGACAATAACAAGTGTTAAAAGGATGTAGAGATATTGGAACCCTCATATGTTGCTATGGGAATGTCAAAGGGAGCTGATACGATGAAAATAGTTTTCTGGTTCCTCAAAAAATTAAACATAGAATTACCATATAACTTAGCAATTCTACACTTGGGAGTATATCCAAGACAACTGAAAACAAATATCCACAGAGAAAAACTTGCACGTAAATGTCCATAGCAGCATTATTCATAAAAGATCTAAAATGAAAACAACACAAATGTCCATCATGCAACGAATGGATAAACAAATGTGTTTTATCCATATAAAAGATTACTATAAAACTATAAAACAATGGATTTGATTATAAGCTGCAATATGGATGAGTCTTAAAAATATTACACTAAATGTAAGAAGTGAGACACAAAAGAACACATATGGTATGATTCCATTTATGTGAAATGCCCAGAGTAGACAAATCCATAGAGATAGAAAATAAATTAGTGGTTGCCAGGGAATAATAGGACAGCAGATTGAGGAATGACTGATAATCGGGGTATGGGGTTTCTTTCTGGGGTGGGAAAAATGTTCTGGAAATACACAATGGTTGCAGTGGGTTGAATAGTGGCCCTAAAAAGATATGTAGATGTCCCAGTATCTGGAATCCTTATTTAGATTAGGATCTCCCCTAGAGTTTCAGGAGAGTGTGGCCCTGCTAACACCCATTTCAGACTTCTGGCCTCCAAAACTATGAAAGAAGACATTTCTCTTGCTTTATGCCCCCTTGTCTACAGTAATTTGTTATACCATAGTAGCCCTAGGAAGCTAGTAACAGTGGTGATCATTGCACAACTTTGTAAGTATATTAAAAATCACTAACTTAAATACATTAAAATGTAAGCTTTATGGTATGTGAATAATATCTCAATAAGGCTATTATTTAAAGACAATCTCTATATACACACATATCCATCTGCACAGATGCTCACTTTACAACACATTAAGAAGCACTGACTTCATAGACTAATGTACACTGGTACCCTAAAGTCCTTTTTCCCTTTTTCTGGATATCAAGTGATGCATCTACTGTTCCACAGCCATTCACTCTCAATGGGGACAGAACTATTTAGATCTATGTCCCTGTGACCTCTTGGGCTGACATTTACTAAGGGGAGTGGTTATTTGTAGTCTGTAGCTCTGCAGTTCTTGTGGCATGCTTGGGACTCATCTTTTTCCATTTCTAGATCAATGTCTACCAAATACAGCTTTGAGTAAAAGATTAACTAGATAACTGGAAAAGATGATTTCTAAGTCACCAAGAAAAAAATAGCACAAAGAATTCTTGCTGGCTCAGGAACTCATAGGGAGGACACTGGGTTGGCCCCTCTCCAAGTCCAGCAGTAACAGCCACTGGCGCCTAGCAATGCTGCTGAGCAAGCCAAGAGGAAGCTGGGGGAGAGCTCCAGGAGTCACTGAGTCTCTTACCATTGCACAGGTCAGACATGAGTGTACATGGTGCCTCTGGAACCTACTGGTCTTTCCTAAGGAGCACTCTCCAACACAAAGGGGCCTGCACAAAAGTGGTACTTGCCACAGACTCAAGGAGTCTTTTTTTTTTTAATAGATGAAGGTATAGGAACTGTTCCATGGCAATGTGGGATTTAGCACAGACTGCTCTGAGGGGGTCACTCAGACTTACTAGGGATTCCTGGGATTCTATGTGATCTCAGTTCTCCAAGTCCTAAAACACGTGCGCGGCCAAAGACACCTGGGTACACTGTTCCTGCACCTCTGGACCTTACCTCCACACATCACTGCCTTTGGAAAACATGGAGGAACGAATGACTTCAGGTGCCATCCAAGCATAGGTCCCTGCAGCACTCATCTTGGTGGTTCGGTGCCATTCTCGAGCCAGGCCAAAATCAGTGATCTTCAGAATCTTGTTGCTCAGGTCTCCATTCTCCACCTTCTGCAGGATCAATACTGGGCAAGGAAAAAAATACAGAAGAAACCAGAGTCTGCATTAATCACAGGGACACCATGAACACAGAGCCTTCCTGTCATTTTCCTGGCCTCTCCTGCAGGATTCCATAGCTCTGTTATGGTGGAATGATGGTAAGAGCCATCATTTCTCAAACACCTTCAATGTATTCATTTTTGTGCTACATACTTTATAGGTATTGCCTCTAATACAAACACCTTACAAGGTAAATAATATAGGTTGAACATCCCTAACCCCAAAATGATTTAAGGGTACTGAACCAGTAAAGTCTATAAATTTTTCCAACACTGAAAACAATCCAAAATTGGAAACACTCTGATTCCAGGCATTTAGGACAATGGATATTCAGCTTATCCTGCTTTACAGATGCAGAAACTGTGACAGAGCACTTTAAATCAGATTCCCAGAGTCACCCAACTAAGACTCCAGCACTGAAGCCCAGGCAGAGCCTGTCCTCTTCACCTACAGCCCATTCACACCTTGTGAAGGATGAGCTGTGAGTCATAGGTGACCTTCTGAGAAGCTACTTGGACCTCCCCTCTGCCAGGGCACCTCTAGGTTTTATCCACGACACAGAAGCTACAGGTGCATGTGGATTATCAAGGGTTCTGACAGTATCTGGACAATATCCACCAATCTTTCCATGTTACTTTACCTTTTTTTTTTTTTTTCCTTTTTTCGGTACCAGGGATTGAACCCAGGACCTTGCGCTTTCGAGGCAGGCACGGCGCCACTGAGCTAAATCCCTGGCCCTACCTAACTCTTAAAATAGCATGTCTCTTTGGCTCTGGAGATTTCCACAGGATCCAGAAACTCTCCTCTACCCACTGGGAATTGGCTGCATCAGCTGGAAGATCAGATACACACATGTTCACCATGATACTATCTGTGACACATCCCAGGAAGGAGGAACTGTGCACTGCAGAAATTATACTCTGGGCTCTAACTAGTGCCAAACACTAACACCAAAGCACTAGAGTATAGGAGCCACCCTGGCGCTCCTAGAGCAGCAGCAGAGGCAGCCACTTCACCCCCATGATGATTTCAGGGATAAATATGTCCTTCCGGGAGCAGATCTTGCTAAAAAGATCAAAACCAATAACTACTAAAGGGCTGTAAGGTAGCCAAGAAACTCAGAGTGGACAGCAAGTGAGCTCTCTGAATACATGGAAGCCAAGTCTCCATTTTCACAAGTGGGATGGTTGCAAAGAGGTTATGTTCTGTGCAAGCATAACCTCTTAGGGGCCAGACACCGGTAACCTGGAATTTCACAACTCTGTATGCAAGATTTCAGAGCAGGAAGGTTGGTTCCCTCTTCATCTCTGCTATTCAAGTCCAATGGCAAGAGTGCCAAAGGAACCTACTGAAGACAGACTAATGAGGAAAAATGCTGATTCAGCTGTACCCAGGCAGTTCTAACCAGGGAAACGGAACAAACTGCAAATGAGTCTTCAGCCCTGTGTGTGCCAGGTTATTCCAGAAAACTCCTGCTAGCTCTGAACTCCCTTCTTCCATGGATTCTCTATTTGATGATGTACCTTTACTTTTTAGAGTTATTTGCATTAAAAGATGCTCTTCCACATCTAAAGAAAGGAACCTTTGATGGTGGTACTTCTGGGTGCCCATTTTAGGGGAGGAGTGGAGGCAGCTGGCTCTGGCCACACATTCATACTCTTCTTTCCCTGCCCCAACTCCCACTGCAATGTCCACTGAATAGTTACACATTGAAAGGATGTGGATCGAAGATCTCTATGTCCTACGTGCTTTTCAGAAAAGGAGCAGCACAGAGGGATTACTAGTAGCTATAGAGCTGGAGGAGAAAAGAAAACAGCCACTCCCTGGACCTGATGGACTAACCCTCTTTCCTCCACACCCTCCCCCATCCTGACACACTCCTCCCTACCTCAGGCTCCCAGCATCCCAACGGGATGCAGGCCTTCGAATACTTAGGCATATTTTTAAGAAAAAAGGGGACAAAAACTTCCCGTCTCATCTATGAAAAAAAAGTCTTTCTAGAGAATTCTGTGGCAGAGATAAGTGGACACTCAAATGGCCAGGCAAGTAATACTAAGGAAGCCATCACTCCCACTTGCGCAGTGGTCACCAGCCACTGCTGTTTCTCTAAGCAGCCCATAAACACAAAACTCTGAGTGAGTCCTTCCTCTTCCATACTCTAAGGGGTTCAGTCCTGAGCGGAGTGGGGAAGAGGATAAAGGTTTACAAGATCAGCCTGTGGGATGCCTTTAAAAAGGGATGCCAAATGATGAGGCAGGCATAGCCCGATCAGCCCACCTGAATGGGATCTCCTTAGATTGTAGAGCCACAGCTCAGGCACCTGACAGCATCTGATTTAGGAATTCCAGGCCAAGGGGTCTTGCCCTCAAGAAAGAAGAGAGCCTGTAATCAGAAGCCAGCTAGAAATTTTGGCAAAGGACCACAGGCAATAGCGTCCTGAAATAATGGCATCTACAAGCATCTTTTACTGCTAATAATTAAAGCACCAGAGTGTGGAAGCTCTACTCTTGTTTTGTACACTTCTTTTCTTTGATTGAGATGAAATCTGAATAACATAAAATTAACCATTTTAAAGTGAACTATTCAGTGTCATTTGGTACATTCACAATGTTATGTACCACCACCACCTCTATCCAATTCCAAAACATTTTCATCACCCTCAAAAGTAGCACATACCCGTTAAGCAATTATTCCCCACCCTCTCCTAGCAACCGCCAATCTTCTTTGTCCCTATGGATTTACTCTTAATGTTTCATATAAATGAAATCATACAGTATGATATACATGGTCTATCTTACTTAAAAGTTTTTGTTGTTGTTGTTTTTGGTACTGGGGATCGAACTCGGGACCTTGCACTTGCCAGGCAGGCAGCAGAACCACTGAGCTAAATCCCCGGCATATCTCACCTAAAGTTTTCAAGATTTATCTACAGCATTGCTTAGACCATAACTTCATCCCTTTTAATGACTGAATAATAATCCATTACGTTTGTGTGTGTATACTACAATTTGTTTATACATTTGTCTGCTGACATTTGGGTTGCTTCTACTTTTCAGTACTGTGACTAGTGTTCCTATGAACATGTGTATATTATTTTCAATTTCGAGGGTATATACCTAGGAATGCAATTGCTGGATCATATAGTTATTCTATGTTTCTTTGAGGGACCACCAAACTGTTTTCCATAGCAGCAGAATTATACATTTCTAAGAGCAGAATATGAGGGTTCCAATTCCTTCACATCCTCACTAACACTTATTTCCACCATTGTCATCCTAGAGAGTGTGAAAACTATGACACTGTGGCTTAGATCTGCATTTTTTCTAATGGACTAATGCCATTGAACATCTTTTCATGTGCTTACTGGCCATTTGTATACTTTCTTTGGAGAAATGTCTATTCAATCCACTGATTTTTTTAAGTGTGTGGCTTATCTTTTTATTGTTACATTATAAGAGTTCCTTATATATTCTGGATACTAGACTGTTATCAAATAGGTGATCTGCAAATATTTTTCCTGTTAAATAGGCTGTCTTTTTACTTACTTGATAATTTCTTTTGGTGCATAAAATTATTAATTTTACATGAAGTCCATTTTATCTACTTTTTCTTTTGTTCATGTTGTGCTGTAAATCTAAGAATTCACTGCTGTGATGGTTGACTGATTGTGTTAACCTGAGTAAGAGACGCTCAAGTAAATTGGCTTAGCAATTCCAGACCCTAGGGCGGCCTGGCACCTATTTGGTATAAAGGGAAAATGAAGAAGGACAGATCTGCTTCTGTTTCTTTGGAGGCGCTCCAGTCTTCAGCTTCACCTTGGACGTCATTTTCTGGCTTCCAGCAGAAACCCTTCAGCTTCCGGCACAGACTCCCAGCCTTCCCTTGAAGACCCATCGGCCTCCTGATACAGACCCCCACGGGACACTGCAGTGAGCTCCAGACCTTCGACTGGATCCTTTGGATCTCCAGTGTGCAGGCAGATCCTCTGCACTCTTCCTCATGCAACTATGTGGATGGCCACTGTGAGCCAATCTTGTAAATTCTTATATATTTATATATCTTGTGTTATATCTATTTCTCACTTAATCCCAGCCAAAAGGCCAAGAAGTAATATATATCTATTTCTCTAATAAACACTGACTGACACAACTGCCAAACCCAAGGTCATGAAGATTTACCTCTATGTTTTCTTCTAAGAGTTTTATGGTTTAAGCTCTTATACTTAGGTCACTGATTCACTTTTAGTTAATTTTTTTTATCTATCATATAAGGTAGGGGTTCAAATTCATTCTCCAGCATATACCCATGTATCCTAGCACCATGTATTAGAGGAAAACTTTAAAACATACACAGCATGGAGCACAGTTCTCTCCAAATATGCTCTCCAGAGTGAGAGAGAAAGGTTATTTTTACAGTAGCTTCTGTATCTGTATCTCTGTGGTGAACCCTCTGTAAACTTCCACCACTGACAAACAGCTGCAAAAATAAATTATTGTGCTTTCCGATCTTGGTGAAGTTCAAGTGCACTGTGTTAACCTCAGCTCTCACATGTAGGGCAAGGACAAAATACTTAAAACAATGAATGATTTCAGGCCCAAGTCAATAAGGGCCAGGCCAGGATCAGGGCAACAAAGAGAAAAAGATATATTTGAACTAAAGACCTGATAATTAACCAGACATAGGGACTTGATGGAGTAGGGAGAGGTTTCTAGCCTTTCAAGGTAACTGGAAGGGTTGTAATGCTACTGGGAAGTTGAGAGAAAAAGGACATTTGAGGAAGCTGAGTTCAATTTTGGACTTAATAGGTCCAGGTGATAATAACAATAGTCAGTATGGAACAGAAGGGAAAAAAAGGAACTTTGATCCTACACCTGATACTATGTGATCCTGGATAAATTCCATAGACTCTAGACCTTAATTTCTGCTTCTAAAAAAATGAGGATAATGACTAAAGGCAACACAGTAATAAAGCAGCTAAGAGAGTACCTGGCACATAAACAGGCACTCAGAACACAATAGCTATGATTACCACAATTAAGTATCTTATACATGGACTCCACTCTCCAGGATTGATGCTGGAAGCCCAGCAGTCCCTGACACAACCATGTAATAAACTTCTGCTGTGTAAATAAATGGAATGGTTGACTAATGATAACTACTCATTACTTCTTACTACTCACTTCTTACACAGCTGCGTGATGCTATTTATTTAATACTCCCCATTAATCCTTAAACCCTAGGAACCAGGTAATTCCTTTCCCCATTTTACCTATCCCAAAACAGACACAAAAAGGTTCCATCATTTGTCCCCATCAGTGAGGGATGGGGATGGGAACTGCATCCAGACGTCTCTAACCTCAGAGCCAGCTTCTTTACCCCTGTGCCAAGTGATCTGGAGGCCAGAAAAAATTATGTGGCTTTAAGACCTCAATTTCTCCCTCAGCTTCACTGAGTAACTAGTTTTCTGTGCTCTCCTTTTTCCCAAAATCTTTCTTCAGCAGCCAAAACTAACACTACACAATTCAATATTATATATACTTCTTCCACTCATTCCCAAACACTGCATATAAACTGTCACATTTTTTCCTCTAGAATGTGATGGAACATGACTTCGAGAGTGTAAAGGTCTCATTCTCTCTCTTCTGAAACCCATGCCATCCCCCTACCAGGAGCCACGCACAGGAACAGGCCAGCCCTTTGCTGGCCACTTATATGACTATAGGAACATCTGTGCATCTTCTCAGACTGCCCACTTCCCCATCCTGTTGCCGGCAGGGTTACTGGGGGAAGACTAGAGAAAGAATAATACTCTAGCCAGGGGCTCACCAATGACTAATGCATTCCACATGTGTAAGGTGGGGTGGGGGCTATGAAAGAAAGCTGGAGGTTCCTGTCCTCAGTGGGCTTCCATCTTCTGCAAGGAAAGATACATGATGACACTGAAAAGCAGGTCAAGACAAAGTGTGAGATAATAATAAGGGCTGACGTTTCGCTATAATCAGTAAAAAGATGATCGTTGTTAGGGTTTAATCTAGATGTCCCCTAAGAGCCTCATGTACTCATATGTGGGGCTTTGGAAGGTGATTGCATTGTGAGGACTCATAACTGACTTGGTGTTAGGAGGTGGAATCTGGGCAGAAGAGGTGGGTGACTGGGGGCGTGCCCTGGAAGGGTTTAATCTCCCTCCCCAGGCCCTCCCTTCACTGTTTCCTGTCCACCACGCCCCTCTGGCATGCTATCCTCCCTTGGAGCCAGCCCAATATCCACCGAACTGTGAGCCAACATAAACCTCTCTCCCTCTCCAGTTGTCAAGTATTGTGTCTCAGCAATGTGAAAGTGACTAAGACAGTCATGGCTTTCGAAACCTCAGTATTTCCAGATCTAAACACCATCTAATCCCATTTTCTTAATATTAAAGAAGATATTTCAGATCATTAATGAACATGGGAAAGCCAAATATTCTCTTCACATTTTGTGAAATGTACAGACAAATAAAACGAAAACAAAACTTAAGTGTTAATTTTCAGTAGATCCTACCACTGGTCAAAGTTCTGTACCTAAGGCCTACTTTCTCTTCCAGAAAAGCAAGACTGAGGGGAGGAGAATGGGAAGCATGAAGATCTAAGATAGGCCAGGTATAGGTATCGAATACCCATAATGAATGTAAATATCATATGTCATGAACGTGAGCTAAGAATGATAATAACAAGAATGAAAGTGGGGAGAGGAGATTTAGATTTAGAGACAGAGGAAGATTAACTTTTGGGGGGGGTGCATATATACTAAGTATATACTCTACCACTGAGCTATACCCCCGCCCCCATGTTGACTTGTGTGATTTGCTCCTTTATTTCTCCTTTTGGTTTTACCACCTATGCATATACATCCTTAAATAAGATAATGCTTAGCTTTGAAAAAGAGAGTGGCAAGCAAAAATGAAACTGTGTGCAGTTGTTTTCTAGGGCCACCATAACAAATTAACACAAACTGGGTGGCTTAAATTAACAACAGAACTTTAGTCTCTTGTAGCTCCATAGGCCAGAAGTCTAAAGCCAAGGTTTCAGCTGGGCCAGGCTTTCTCAGTGGCTCTAGGGAAGAATCCTGCCCTGCTTCTTTCAGCCTCTAGTAGCTGCCAGCAATCCTTAGCGCTCCTTAGCTTAGGGAGCATAACTAGTCTCCGCCCTGTCTTCACATGGCTTTCCTTCCTTGTGTGTCTGCCCCTTTGTCTTCACATTGTTTTCTTCTCCAATCACTGGACCGGGGCCCAATCTCTAATACAGTTTGATCTCATCTTGACTATATCTGCAATGACTCTTTCCAAACTTCAAAGGTTAGAACTTCATTATACTTTTTGCAGGAAGGGAGAACATAATTCTACCCACAATATTGTGTAAGGGTAAAAATAGTGCCTTTGCTAGACAAAGCCTCCCAGAAGGAAATAAGCAAACTAAACTGAATCTCCTGTCATGGTTCCAGAGAATTTACCAGAGCCCCTTTGGGAAAAGGCAGCAGACAAGATCATGAATGAATCCTGGGGAAACAAGGTAAGTAGCCACAGTGGGGGCAGATACTCCACATCTCTCAGGAACATGAATGGACAACAGCTCCTGTATTTCCTGCTTCTAGATTCACTCTAGCCTACCTCTAGCTTTCAGGATTGGGAAAAGAAAATGCTTCTGTGAGGGTAAAATTGGTGTCTACTCAGTCAGTAGGGCAAGGAAGGAGCATCATCAGCACATAAGCCAGACAGCCAAGTGCAGATAGCGATCTGGATGAGGTTTCCTCAGCTAGTCCTCGAGTTAACTGATGGCACACGGACAGACAGCAGGTGAGCTGGTGATGATGACCTGAGTCAGGCCTTGAAGGATCTAAGTCACCTATTCTCCAAGGCCGGTACAGAGCCACGCCCCAGCATCTTGCTTCACCGCCCTCCGGAGCTCCCTTCCTCCTAGTCCTGCACTCACGCTTCTGACCTGTACCCTACTTCCCTTCTTTGCTGGTTTCTTCCCTTGCTCTGGTGATAAATTCTCCAGCAGCTCCTTAGGCAGACTGTGTGGGAAATACATGTATTTTTGTCAGAAAATGTCTTAACTCTATCCCAATATCTGGCATGGAGATGGTTGGAGCTTCCTTCCTTTGAAGGCATCCAAGCATAATTTCCCTGCTTCTAACACTAAGAAAGAAGCCCTGAGCCACTTTGTTTCCTGATCCTCTGTATATGCCTTTTTCTCAAAGGAACTTCTTAGTTTCTTCTCTTGCTCCCCATTGCTCTAACATCTCAAAGGGTTGTGCCTTGGGAGTACTTAGTGAACACTTTCAAATCTGAACACGCATGTCCTTCAGTTGCAGAGAACTTTCCTGAAGTACTTTACTGTTAATTTCCCTCCCTTTGTTTCTCTCTTCACTCTGTCTCTTTGGAATCCCTATTATTTAGATAATGAGCTTTCCAGATCAATTCTCCAATTTTCTTATCTTCACTACTTTCTTCATATTTTTCATTTTTTTCTTTCTGAAATGTACCACTCTATCTTCAAATGCTTCTATTGTGTTTTTCATTTCCCTATCATGCTTTATAATTCCTACAAGAACTCTTTTTTGTTCTCCATTTTTTAAAAAGTGGGAAGCCCAAATGTAGTAAAGTAATGGCTGTTTTTTGTACTGTAGCATGTCTTGTCCTTTGACTGAGTGTAGTACTGATCTCTCTCTCTCTTTCTATCTTTTTTTCTTTCTTTCTGTTTTTCCCACATATAGCTTGTTTCAGCTACTTTTTCAATTTGTACTTTGGTCCCTAATGCTCAGAGATATGGTCATCTTTGGATGTCTGTTCATGATTAAGCACCACAATTGCACTTATGTTTTAAAAGGGACCCCTTCGGTTTTAAAGGTGCATACTGAAATACTTACAAATGAAATAACAGGATGCTGGGGACTTCCTTCTAAATAATCTAAAGGTGAGGAATGAGTGGGGAGACTGAAGAAAGAAAATGATCCGAGCTGGCGATTACCGAAACAGGAGGATGAATACAAGGGGGTTCATTATGCCATTCTTCTTACATATGTGCATGTCTTCTACAATAAGAAATTAAAAGAGAAAGAAAGGAATGAAACACAGAAAGCTGACTAGAACCCCTAGGCACATAAGAGGAATTTATGAAGTTGGAGCTTCACTGTAGGGAGAGCAGGTAAGTGGAGAGATGAGTATCTGAAGTCACTCCTCTTGAGTGGGGTTGGCTCCCAGAGAGGAGTACATTTCTAAACTCCTGCTTTGAGAATGAAGACCTGGCTGCTGGGGTGCTAGGCATCAAGTTGTAAGGAAGGCTAGGGTGGTCCCAGCATGCAGCCTTCAGTATATAAACCACTACTACACTAGCCAGGTTTCTGTGGTTTAAACTGATTGGCTACTGCTTTTCCTTTCCCTTTGGCAAAGGTCTTACATCAATTACCACTTCTCTGCCTGTTTTCCAGCTTCCGAAACTTAGTTGCTGTAGTCCCTTCTCCCATGCACCTGTGGGTCTGCTGTCACTTTAGCTGGGCTTCAGGAGGGGCAAAGGCAGATGCACCATTTGTGTATGTTCAGTCTGCCACCCTACTGTTTTCTTGGGGCAGAGAGAAGGAAACTGGTTAAGTCTGTGCCCAAAGGAACCTGTGAAGCCTCCCAGACTTTCTTGATGTGCAAAATCTGTCCTGGGAAAGTATAACAGAAGAAGCCACAGGGTACTCTTGCTAGTTCCTGCCATAGGCCAGGGTTCAAATTCCAGATCTATGTCACAGTGTCCTCTCCTACACCTTAATGAGAGCAACCTCTGAGCTGCCATCAGGTAGAAAGAAAACAACAGATTTGAAAGCAGGATTCTGGCTCTACCTCTGTGTGATCTGCACCAGGTCTCCATCTGCATACCTTTGACATTCTCAGTCTTCCTCTGGGGCCAGCTGAGCTCCACCACCCATCTGTGCTGGACAACAGCTAAACCCAACAGCAAAGAGAAGTCAGGCAAGGTGACTACCCAAATAAAACCCAATTTCCTAGACACTGCAGTCCTTTGGATGCCTGAGCCAGCATTTGGGACATTCATTTCCTGTAGCACGTTGTCTCCAGTAGAGGAAGGAAGATGATCTGGGACCTCATGCTCAGCCAGCAGCCCAGAATGCCAGAAGACCAGCATCTTACACAGAGCTGGGCCCCTGCTCAGCTGACTCAGCTGGGAGAGCCTGATTCAGGGACCACTACCAGGCATAAGAGCATGAGAGTGTGCATCCCCCAGCCTCTCCGGGCCCTGGCCCTCTGCCCAATCTCTCCCTTCAGGCAAGGCCAAGAGAGGCCAGACTCGCTTACCAAAGCAAATGATTCACCACCTAGACTCCCTGACTCCCGCGCCTCAGTAGAGGTGTGGTGCTGCCTGGACACGGCAAGGAGATGCCAGCAGCAGCTAAGGCCCCAGCAGGGTTCTGCATTGTCAGCAGAGCTGCACCAAGTCCTGCTGGCACAATCAGCAAAGCTGTGCTTTCCCATAAGCACTCAGGCCAGGCAGCCAGAAGTCCCTATTGGAAGAACTATAGAAAGAGGGAGAAAACCAGGTCTTTGGGGATTTAGGATCTACCCTTCTTGTTATAGCAAAGGAAACCAAAACAAATGGATGTGTATAATTATAGCCAGCTCCCCCAGCAGCACAGACAGATAACATCTGATGCAGTGATCTTTTCCTGTGTCCCAGAGCTAAAGCTGAACCATAAGGCCTACTTCTATGCCCATGACCTGAAGAGGTAACTGGTGTTCAATACACATATGTTTTGAATGAATAAATGTAAACCATCACAAAATGTTTCTGATATCAATTCAAGCACCGGTCCACAAATACCTGTTAAAGGGCTCCACATTAGAGTGACCTAAGAAGCTACACTAATGATTTCTAATCTTTTAAAATATGTCCTTTCATCAAGATTTGATACAAAATGAAAGTAATTATATATCACAAACATATTATCAATAATAAAATGAAATATGTCCTTTCAGCTAAAAAAAAACCCAATGCCATTATGATGCTAGTTGTTTTTTTATTATGTGTAGACAGCAATGTTTATGAGGGACTTAGCATCAGGCTTTGGACTGAGTGATTTACATCCATAATCTTACTTAACCCTCTCAACAACTCAGGAAGGTAGGTACTACCTCCATGCCCACTTTCAGACATGGAGGCTGAAATTCAGACAGGCTGGCCCAGAGGTGGTCAGGGGCAGAGGTCAGACCCAACCCATGTCAGAATGAAATTAGGGCCCCAAAACACTATGTCTTATTACACATCCACTTGAAAACCAGAAGTATAAATATTTACACTTCCTACAGAAGCAGACAGCAGCCCTCTCCAGGGAAACCATGGTCTCAGTGCTGCAACCAGAAGCATGGTAAGAAGGTAGCAGATTATTGCTCCTGAGCAAGGGAACTACCTGTCTGCTGCCTTCTCACATCCAGGTATGTGTCTCAAGGTCTCCAACTCCAAAGAAGTGAATGGGAGAGAAATCTCCAGTAAGGGTTAAAACAGAAGGTTAGAGTCAGCAGTGTTTGTGAGAAAGAAAGTAAACTGAAAACACAGCAGAAATGGACTGCTACATTAGCAGCCCTGCAGTATATCAGGGAAGAATTAACAAGGGATTAATGGTAGGAAGAGTCTGATATCTGTGACCTAGCCTGCCAGTCACGACGGTTATGCTCCCCTCTTCCAGCATAACAGCATCCCCAATTTCAAGGTGGGCACTTGCCCACTCATTACACTAACAACACTTCCCAGTCTCTGTTCCTTTATCCAGGTAACTAAGGAATAGCACATGGCTTTCCTTACCTTTCCGTAATCTGTCTTAAAAGATACCAGCTAGGGGCCTTTAGCCTGAGCTTCATTCCTTTCTACATTGCACTACCTGGAAAATAAATGTGATAGCTAGAGGTCTTGGACCATGAGGATAGGGCCATCCCTGAGAACTGGCAGAGCTGTGAACAGGAGAGAATGTGAGACTAATGGGCCAGAGATGCCATGCCAGCCACAGTCTCTCTCACACCAGACTTTTACGTGCAAGAGGAACAGATGTCTTTCTTATTTCATCCACTGTTATTTTAGGTGCCTGCTTCTCATGGCCAACCTAATCTAATTAATATAAAATTCCATTTCAACACTACAAAACCTCTTTAAGGCAAAACAGAAATAGCTGTATCAAAATTGCAAATCCAAACCAAAGGCAACATTCCAGTCAATAAGATCTCTGACTACAATATAGTCAGATTTGGACAGCCTTTCTGAGCTGGTATAAAATGAACCAACATGAAACATATGTTTTAGCTACATATTTTTAAAGTATTATGTCATATTCTATAATAAGTATTGACTCAAATCTTAAAAAAATAGTCCATGTGTACAAAAGCTAACATGTATCAGCCACTGTGCTAAACACTAAGTTTTAAAGTAGAAATTAAACCAGTTCCTCCCTTAAAAAAAGATAACTAGTCAGGAGGACAGAGTAAGAAGGGATAGAGCAGGGGATCTTTGTTACTTACAATAAATCTTGTAATATGCTTTGGTTTTTAAAAACTGGATTATAAGTATCTTTATTTCAAAAAATTACATCAGAAAGGTATAGTAGGTAGTTTAATAACATATGTGACTATACTATAATAAAATAGTAGTATATAACAATATACATAGTTTGATCACATTTTTAAAAGGTATTCTGTCTGGCACATAGAAAAACACCTGCAGGATATATACCGAAATGCTAACTGTGGTGATCTCTGAATAATGGGATTACAGGTGACAAAGTTTTTCTCCACATTCATCTATAATGTCAAAAAATCTCCATTTTAAATATGAATCTTCATTAACGTAAAAAATTAAGTCCCTGAATAATCATAGCAGCAGCAGTTGCTATTGCTTGCATGCCTTCTACATCCCAGGCATGGTGTAGGCGCTTCACTGCCATGCCTCTTCATCCACTCCTCATGGTCACTGCAAGTTGGGCAACAAGCCCACTTTACAAATGAGAAAGCTGGGGCCTGAAGGTTATGTGACAGGTCCACATCTAGGAAAAGGAAGGACCGAAACCCACTCTGGCTCCTAAACCCATGCTCCCTCCACTATCCCATGCTGCCCCTCTATGATACCCTCTGCTTCTCTATGAGACTGGTCTCTCAAATGCCAGTGTATGAACCACATCTTCCTTTGATTTATCTTGGACAGTCTCAAATTGCAAATTATTTGGGCAGAAACCTCCCTCCCTTTGTCCTACGTTCTGAACACTGAGAGTGTTTTTATACAGAGCACTGTCCAGTAGATGGATAATTCTCTCTGGCACATGCAAGGAAGAAAAACCATGTTTAGAACAGAAGAGAACTGGCATAGAAGCCAGCAAAGCCACTTGTCAAACCTAATTCTACTGCTAAGTCCATAGCCTTTTCTATTGGAACTCAGAGAGTCAGTCTAAGCCTATACTACTGGAGTACTGCTCTGCATCCTTCTAGGGAAGGAACCAGCCTTTCATATTTAAATTACAGAGCTTTGGAAGTGAAGGCTAAATATTTGGGAAGCTCACAGACATTCCTGATCAAACTAGGAAAGCTCTTGTAAGGTGCAATGGTAAAAGCTTGCTGTCCGGCAGTATCTCCCCGGGCATCATTTAGGACAACTATGTGCTAAAAGTCACCATGGCTAAGACATAGCTTTAGGGTTGGAACAAAGGTGCTGATGGGCAGGGCAAATGACCCTCCTATAGGAGGTCTGAAACCATTTTAGAAATCTTGAGTTTTGACTGTCATACAAGCTTGCCCCTGCAAACAATACCACCAACCATCGTCCTTAATTGACATGCTTCATATGGTATATCCAGGTACCCCATCAGTAAAATCAGTGGGAGGGCTGCGAGCCAAAAACATAAATGCTCAGAAGTGCAAGGACAAGAATTAATAAAGCAGAGGAATCCCTGGGATCCTGAAGTTCTGCTTTCTCCACCAGGGCTTTGCCCTCGAGACAGATATGTACAATATTTGGTCCTAGCAGCAGCAAATAGGCCCAACATAGCTAATGGGGCAGGGAAGAACAAAACATTCTCAATCCAGGACCTCCACTTCCATTTCCAGAATCCTCTCTCATCAACCCTTCACATACCAGGCTGCAGGAACTACAAAAACACCCAGACTGGCTCATCTCTCATTTCCTACCCATCTTTAGAGCCCTGTGGCTTGGCCCAATGCCAATCTCACTACTCTTTTTTACTAAGATTTCCTGCCTCTACCCATGCCAAATCACCACCTACTTATCTTTTTTCTTTTCTAAAATGTTTGCCCTACCTAGTGACTCGTCCCCAGGCCAGCAGAAAGGGCCTCTGGAGAGTGGCAAGAAGGGCTGAGATTCATACATTAAGAAAGGCAAAGACTGACTTTCAAACTCTAGACTCCACTGTGTACCAGCAACCTCACTCAGCCTCAGGAGAACCATTACTGCAGGAGGGGCCACTCCTTATACCCCAAAACAGGGAGAAGTGCTTTTACAAAAGGAGATTCTCCTCCCTCTGAGGGTCCGCATATTTAACCAGCCTGATGCTAACAGAAGTGGTCGGCATACACTGGAGCACAAGGCCCAGCCTCTGACTGGAATCACGTGCCCCAGCAAGATAACCCGTGAGACACTCGGCTTGGTCCTTGGTAAGACCCGATCAGGACCTCAAGCCCCTACCTTGACCAACTGCAGTGCTCAACCAGTTCTCTGGGAAGGAGGCACCATGATCACGGGTAGAAAGGGCCCCAGGGTTAGCGAAAGCCTCTAAAATACAGCCTATGTTCAGATAGAATTACAACCGACAGCAAATCTTGGTTGTTACTCCAAGATATCAAGACTCCTCCCAGATAATGTGCATGCCTGAGTATCTACTGACTTTGGTAAGTAAAAGGTAAAAACTGCTTTGGTTATTGAAAAAAGTCAGAGTCATCTACAAAGATAAAAAGGAAAGCAAGAGAGGAACTTACACATGATCCTATACAGGAAAATACGTTGACACTTTACTCATTCACACATCTCCATTCTCATTCATACTGTCATAAGCCTACACACCTGCAACCATTATCACTATCCTTTCTAGCATTTATTGAGCACTTACTACACACCAAGCACCAAGGTAAACATTTTATATGCATTACCTCATCTAAAAACCTCATGTGATAAGGTAGAGTTTTGTTTTTGGTTTGTTTTTTTTTTGGTATCAGGGATCGAACTCGGGTCCTTGCGCTTGCGCAGCAGGCAGCAAAACCACTGAGCTAAATCCCCCGCCCAATAAGGTAGAGTTTTAACATCCATTTACAGATGAAGATGCTATGGCTTAGTTATTACCCTAAATTTCACACCCAGGAACTGGAAAAGCTTTGGCTCCTATGCTCATCACAAGGATCTTTTTCTACTCCATCTGCCCATATTTGAATACCTACTGTGGAAGACACTGGAAACATGCAAGTCCAAATGCATATTCACTCTGAACTATAAAGGACAAAGTTTGGTCTAGGGAGGAGTGACATACAGTATCTAAGAAATAATCCCTTGTAGCTAGAGTAGAACCTTCATGAATAGAAAAGAGAGCTGGAATGAAGGACTGGAGCAGGACTGGAACACTACAGTCCATACCAAAGAGCCTGGATTCTGGCCTGGAGTCAGGCCAGTTATACACAGGGAAGTGGTGTGACCAGATCTGCACTTCAGCAAAACAACCGTGGTTGCAACGACAGGCATTCAACTGGAAAACCAACAGGCTGGCAGCAAGGACACAGAAAGGAACCTAACCCAATGTGTCCAGAAGATGGTGATGGACAACTAAGGTATGGGGATGAGGATGGTAGGACAAACAGACAGTAATTTCACACACAAAGAGAAAGACTAGCTCCTGAGTCCTAGGATCTCTCTGCCACCACATTACCTATTTGCTCTAGCTGGGTCAATATTACAGAAAAATATTAGCATTTAGTGAACAGAGCGACTTTTAGTAGTTCCACTTCACTACCTCTGGGGTAACATCCACTCTCCCCATTCTCTCCAGCTTCCACAGCCACGGAGGAACATGGTTTCCTCATTTTCAGTTACAGTCACCAACTCATCCATTACTGACTGCCACTGTCCATACTAGATACAGTTTGGCTCAGTCCTGCATTCATGTGAGATAACTGGCAAGCCCCCAGATCACTACTGCACTGTACTTTATAACATCTACTAAGGTCATGCAGCAAGGAGCTCAGGGAATGGCACAGGCTAAGAATGGCATGAGTGGGGACCAATTGATAGAAGGGTTTTCGAGGACTGGCTTATGTCTTCCCCAGAAGCAGTGTTCAGACAGGCTAGTTGCTGAACAGGACTGGGATACTGGGTATCTAGGGTTTCAGGCCACTCCCAACTCTGGCTGGCCATGGACGTGTGCTATGAGGAGCAAGGAGGAAACCACTTGCGTACGTGTGGGCCAGGCCATGAGAAACCACAGCACCAACCTTCACAATGTGCCCACACCTATGCTGGCTGTATGATTCATCAGCATGCTATGTGGATTTCTACTGCCTTATTGGGCTGGAGGTTAGAAGACATGATAGGGAACTAACATATTTATAGGCCTCAATTCATCAGCCTTGAAAAATGACTCCTCTACCCAGCGCTAGCTTCCCATGTGAACTATACTTTCATCTCTTCCCTGGACACTGTGCCCCCTTCCCACAGCTCTCACGCTGTTCAGTAAAAGCTTCTTGTGATTGTAACAGAAAAACAGGTACCGTTCCCCTAACTAAATCCCCGAGCATGCATCTGCGGGACACCTTGTTCTAATGTCCTAGAATATGACTACTTCAAAAGATGCTAACTTGAACACCTACATACAGTCATTGCCATCGTGTGCAAATTAAGCCCAGGTAACACAACTACGACTCAAGCCCTGACTGGCCAGACACAGATGTCACCAGCAGGAACAGAACACCAGAGGCAGAGCTTTGGTGCAGCCATTGTCCTTACTAAAGGCCAGCTCCTCAAACACCCACCTGCTCTGAACTCTCCCACCTTCCCAGCTCAAATGACTGAGAAGAGCTACCAGATCTGTAAGGCTTCAGACAGCCAGCTACATACCAGATAGAAATAATCAAAAGAAGAGGAAGCATATGATGGTTCTGTCCACAGAAAGCAGTTCTTCTTTCCTGGCATACAGACATGGGGTGTGGCTGCTTCATGGGCTCCCAAGGATTTTGCATCCCCAAGCTCTGCCTCCAGCTCTTTTGGTGACCATGGGAGAATGTATTTCCAGATTCGCATGCAACATCTACCATCTTATGTGTTTTTCTTCAGTGTGACCTTGGCACTTCTTCCACTGAGAGGAGCGTTTAAGTTAAGATAGTTGAATCTGGTTAGGTTTGATACTCACTAACAGAAAACAGTGGAAGTGACAGGGCCTGCCTTCTAAGCTACATCAGAAAAAATGATGCAACTTCTACCTTGTTCGTTGAACGCTTGTACTCGAAGCCTTGAGCTAGTCCGAGAGCCCTGAAACAGGGAGGCCCCTGGAGGGGCTGCTTGTGGACACTCCACTGTCCTAGCCTTCAAGGCCTCCCAGAACAGGCACCATACAAATGGGTAGACAAACTTCAGATGACTCCTGCCTCTATCTGTGACCTCACACTGAGCCTTCCCAGCTGAGGCCCCCGATATTAATAAGGACAAGCCATGCCTATTGAGCCCTTTCCAAATTCCCGACCCATAATCTCTATGAGCATAATAAAAAGGTTCTTGTTTGAGGTGGTTTATTCAGAAGCAATAGTAATGAAAAACAGCAGGTGGCAAATGTGTGAGGCTAGTCAAATATGCTGCTACCAGAGAAGTAGTTATTCTTGAAAATGGAATTCTTAATAAAGGAAAAGTTACCTTTTATTGAGCACTTACTTTGTGCCAGCACTATGCCCTAATCCTTACATGTACAACTTTATTACAATGCTATGAGTTAATGGTAGGACTGTCCTCACCTTACGGAAGAGGAAATGGATTCAGAGGTGAGGACACTGCCCAAAGCCAGATCTGCCTGACTGGGAGCCTACAGCACTGTACCATTCTATACTCTCTGGCCACGTAGCAAGCAAGAAGGAGCTGTTTCTAATGGAAGACTCACCTACTTGGGAGCATGGCTTCCCTATTCAGTATTCTATGTCTGGTTATTCCCTAAAGGACCCAGGTACAGGGTATCATCATCAGCGAGCCCTTGGTCCTGTCTGAGCTGAGGTAGGCCTCCTTCCCTGGAAGGTCAGACCTGGGGCCCATCCACCTATTATCAAACCCTCCTGAATGCCACACACTCTTTAAGGCCGAACTCCTCCGTCAACTCTTCCCGTGAATTCTATCTTCGCTAGGCCCTCAACGTTTGTGTCCTTGGCACGCTACACCATACTGTACCATACTCTTCAGCTGTTTGGGGTGTGCTTACATAGGATAGCTCCCGGGGATAGAAAGACTGTAATGGAAGTGACGTCTTTATTACATATCCGATAAATGTGTCATATTTCCTGCAGCATCCATACAAGCGTAGGCACATCCAATTCTTACGAGGACCTGCTGGGTAATTAAACTGGCTGAGAATCATAACCCACACAAATGCAAACATTCCAGGATCCGTGACCCGCACTTCACTCAGGGCACCAGACAGGAGAAAGCATCTGAGGGCAGGGGAGGAGGCAGCACTACCCACCACAGATACCACCTCCCTCCTATTGCCTTGCAGGCAAGGAAGCTCACACCACAAAGGGCTCAAAACACAGGGCGCTGCCATTCTGAACCTCAAAATCTTAATTGCTCCAGAAAGCTATGAAACACAGGGTAAAGTTTCTTATGAATCACCCTCAAACCCTCTACCTAAAAGCAGGGAGGTACGAACCTCATGTATCTCCTCAGGGTAAGACTAGCTTTGCTTTGACTCACTGTCTTTCAGACCATGCTATGGGTGCCTTTCCTAGCTCCTTCCTTGCATTTCTCTGCCTACTAGCAAGGAAGATGAGGACTGTCCTTGAACCTCCCCAATCCACCTCCAAACACTACTTTACACACCCTCTTCCCATGAGCTAGGGCTATCTCACCAGTGCTGGGCAGATTCAAAACCACAGATTCTCAAGGAGGTGTACCTTGGTTTCCAAGGGGGAGCCAGTCTGTTCCTTCCCTCCTGCTACATGGTAAGGCAGACCTAAGAAACATTCCCAGAATACCCAGAAACTTCTGGGCAAATGTTCACATTCCTTATTCTCTGCATGTAGGAGCCCTTGGGTGAGAAAAGATCTCAGAATACCTCCTTTTTCTTAAGCAGGGACATTTTTACTCTTTTTGGAAGGTCATTTTTGGTGACTTTCCTACTCCCAGTCTCTTTCCAATATACTAAATAGCAGATAAAGCACCAAAAGCTTGTTTATAAGGAACCTAAAATGGCCAGATTCATGGCCCATACAAACTAGAGTCATGCTTTATATGAAGGCCAAGTGTCACATGTTAAGGACCCCAGGGCAGAGCTGTGTCCAGCCAGGAGGAAGGGGGAAGACAGCACCCTAAAGTAAGTTAGAATTAGTCCAACGCTTCTTTTTCTTCAGCATCCACAGGGCCCACAGAAACATCTATTCAAATCCCGCCCCTCATCTCAGTCCCTGACTGTATATAAAGAAGCTCCTAAATCTCATGCTCAAAATTCCTTTTAAAAGAGTGTTTCTGCCAGACCAAGTCATTCAAAAATCATTCTGAGCCACAAAAGTTCACAAGTTCCAGTAGCAACAAGTCAAGGTTCTCACTGTGAGGAGAGGGGAGGAAGCGCTGGGGCACTTCTCTTGCCGAGAGCTGTCCCATAGGCAACCTATCTGAATTGGAGTGCTGAGGAATGAGTGTGAAGTCAAGCTCGCTTTCCACGACACTAAACACATACGTGGGCACCGGAAGGCACGCCTCACTCTTCTCTAGGGGAACAGAACTTCCACGTGGGGTAGATGGGGTCCATGTGGCCATGTACACAGGCGGCGCCCAGCATGGCCTGCTCACCTCCAAGGGGGCAGGGAGCTGAAAGTTGTGGCTCTGAATAACTACACGGGCCTCTGCTGTCACCAAACGTGTTGAAACCCTTTTTCAAATTTACATTTCTTTTCTGGTTAAAAAATGCTAAGTTCTATAAACAACCATCTGTGAATTTATCTGAAATCTATATATACTTCCTTTGTTTAAACAAAAACAAAATCACAATATAAACACAGGTTAAAAACAAGAGTCCAATACAGTGGAGACTTCTATGACAGCCCAAATTTTGGACAGCTGTACATAAGCACAACTGTGGCTCAGGACAAACCATAACAAGAACCAAAGCTAAGGTTCAAGCAGGGCTTTTGGAGAAGGTGTGGGGAAAGGAGAAATGAGAAATTAGCTCTCAGGTCTTGCGCATTTTAGACTTTCAGGTCCAGAGGTACCAGAGGCCTTCTAAGGATCCCCACATTTGAAATCTGAGATGTGGGAATGAGCTACCCCACAAAGGCCCCAAGACCAGGCTTACAGTTCAGGTCTAGTTCCCAGGCTCTGATGAGTCAAGGGTCTGTCCTGCTGAATAAGTTGCTAGGGGAAGGTCTCCTACTGTGCTCTGTTCCCCAAGAGCAGAGTAGAAAGACCATGACACAAGTACTCTAGAGCCTGGATTCACAGTCTGGCTTTACTATTCTCTAGCTATGTGTTTGTGGGTGAAATATTAAACCTCTCCAAGTCTCAGTTTCCTCTACTGTAAAATGGGAATACTGCCACTTTTGCCTATAATATCTCAGGTAGGTATCATTTCAAATAAGATTCTAAACCATCAAACACAAAATATGACATATATTCTTCCCCACAGCACATTAAAGAAAATGAAATTCACATCAGTAATCAAGAAAGAAGACACAGATTCCACTCCCAAACTTTAACCTTGGCACCTACACCTCAGGGGTCCTGATTCCTCAGGTGGTGTATACAGCCTCATTCCATTATTAGTAACATGTGGGCAGAGTAAGGGGTAGGGGTGCTAAAGGAAATAACATCATCGTGACTCAGGAATCCCACGTCAGCATCCCCTTTGGCATTCACTCACCTTCTCCTGAGCACAGCTATAAGGTCCTATAAGCTTTCCCTGGTATCAAGTTCAAAACAAAGTTAAGATGAATGACTGGAAACTAAAGAGGACCCTAGCTAGGGTCCTTTTTTCCTTCCTGTTAGACTCTTGAAGGTTATAGAATGTAGAAGGCAAAAGGCCCTAAGCGTCCAGACAGCACGTACACTGTGACTTCACCTGGGAAAGGAGATGAGGTGCACAGGACAAGAACAGCAGAGCCAACCATGAAGGTGAACTCGGCTATGACTGCACACTGGCATCTGGGATAACTTTTTTCTTTTTTCAATGATACTTTTTCCTGTTACACTGCTCTGTCAGGCACACTGCTTGCAAATGGTCGCAAGGATTGGCAGGGAAAGGTCTTAGGTATAAAATCAGCTACTACCAGGGCCCTGCTTCCCGAGTCTGGCTCTAAGGAAGGAGTGGGCAGTCAGAGCCTCACAGCTGGACAAGACCAGAGGCAAGCCTTAGGGTTCCAACTATATAAGCTACTCCAATGATCACTTTCCTCTAGGGTCCAAGGCTCCTGGAAGTTTATGGAATGAAGATATAAAAAGCAAGGCCTTAAAGAGAGCACATGAAACTCATCTGATAATAGAGTTTGAGCGGGGTGTGGTGGTGCATGCCTGCAAATCCAGCACTTTGGGAGGCTGAGGCAGGATAATCCCAAGTGTGAGACTAGCCTGGGCAATTTAGGGACTTAGAAAGACCTATCTCAAAATAAAAAATAAGCTGGGCCGGGGATTTAGCTCAGTGGTTCTTCTGCCTGCCTTGCAAGCGGAAGGACCTGAGTTCCATCTCCAGTACCAAAAATAAAAAATAAAAATAAATACAAAATAAGCTGGGGTTGTAGCTCAGTGTAAAGCCTCTGAGTTTGATCTCCAATACCACAAAAGGAAAAGAAAAGGGGGGGCAGAGGTGAGTCCACCATGGAACGAAACTAGGGACAAAAAAGGAACAAGATTTCTTAGCAACACTGGAGTTGCTACCAAATACCCGGACTGCTATATGCAAAGTCCTGTATTATATATATATATGATGTGAGCAGGGAGGAAGTAAGGAGCAGGAGAAGACAAAAGTAAAAGGAATAATACCTATGATATCAAAAATCCTATGAATACAAGTTTTAAAAGAAAAAAAAAGTAAAAGAAAATCCTATTGAGAATCTTATGTTTTCATAGAGAAAAAAATTATCAGAGGAAACAAAAACTTAATTGCATTTGCTCCTAGGAAGTAAGCTTTTTACAAGTTTGGGTAAAAAGGAGATTGACCTTTCTTTGTATTCAATGTTGTACTATTTTAACATGTATATGTCATATTTTAAAAATTTAAATCTATAGTGCAATTGGAGAGAATAATTAAAACACTGAAAACACATGTACAAGACAAAGTATACCAAAAGTACAGCACAAATTGTGACCTAAATACTGTGGGAGCAAATGTAGCAGCTGGAATTACAATCATGGTGGTCAATATATTGAGCACTTACAAGTGTCAGGCACTGCTAAGAGCTTCGTGTGGATTATCTGATTTAATCTTCACTTCTATCCTGTAAAATGATATAGATAGTATTCCCATCTCAAATTTGCAAAACCTAAGGCACAGAGAACATGTCATTTGCTCAAGGTCCCCAGTAGCAAGTAACAGAGCCAGGCAGGGTGCAAACCCAGGTTTACCCAGAACTCATGGGAGTCATCTCCCACAGAAAAGGGACTTGAGCCTAAAACATGGGCTAAAGGAAAAAAGGCCAGGCAATGATTGGACAATGTCCACAGGGTGGGGGTGGGGGGTATGTATGGGAAAAAACTCAGTGTTGTATAAAATAGAATGCTGTAATTCAGAGATAGGAACAGAACAAACATGCCACTCATCTTCCCAAATAAGACCACAAAACAAAGTAGAGCACTTCAGTCCACCCTGATATTCCAGAGTCTTAAAAGATACCATGCCAATCCCTGGTACCAAAAAACAAAACAAAGCAAAAAAACAACAAAAAAGGTACCATGCAACAAGAATGCTGAGCTGATATGGGGAAGCAAAGAGGGATGTGAAAACCGGCCATTCATTTGACCTCAGCTGCCCAGGGCTGCAGCAGAGAAGGGAGATATTCTGCCTTCCTCCTGGGGCAAAACCATTTTCATTATCAGGGAGAGTCAAATAGAGCCAGAAACTGGCCAGATGTCCCATGCCAAAGGCCAAAGGCCCTAACAGATAAGACAGGGCCTGAGCACCTGGAGTTAAAGCTGAGTCCAGAGGGTGCAGGAGGCACAGGCATCTCCCACAAAAGGCCCAAGCACAGTTAGAAGGAAGTGGGGGAAGGCTCCATCCCTTTCAGCTGCTTCAGCTGAAATAAATCTGCCCATTTAAGTGGGAGAAATACAACTATGCCTGGCTGGCTTGGGACAAAATCCTCCAAGCCCTTTAAAAAGTGAAAGCCAACCAGAACCTACGTACACCTAAAATGACAAGAAATGGGAAGAAGTAGCTCCTATTCCTTAGAGATGGAAAAAAGGCACTGCACCATTTACTGAGTGCCATGCCTGAGTGATGCTTGGCCCAAATTACTTCAGACCACCTTAATTAAGAAAACACTGCTTTTTTCTGCATTGTCCACATTTTACAGATAAGATTCCTGGAGCTCCAAGAAGCTAATCGGAGGCCCAGGGCCAGGTGCTCAAGAAGTAAGGAACTTAAGTCCCAGTCCATCTGCCTCCCAAGCCAGTGTTTGTCCAAGTATACCACATGGATTCACCAACCACTCCAGAGGGGAAAAATGCTTTCTTTTCAGACCAAAACCTCCAAGCTTCCTGTTTTAAAAGCAAAAGGTCTCATGTAGTAAGGAGGAAAAGGAACATGCAACCTATAGCTTTTAATATTAATTTCTATGTCACATTTATAGTGCCCTGGACAGGACACCAGTTTTTCATGCAATTTCTGTTAGTGAGTGGGGACAGAGAGGAACACAACTAAAACCAACTAAGTGGTCTTGGGCCCCATCTAAAAAATTCCTGTTTTGATTCAGAAAAGTGGGCAAGAGGCATCTGTGAGTCAAACAGGAGCAAAGCTCTGAGACGTCCAATGCCCCTTGCTCAGCAACAAGGACAGAAGTGGCATTCAACCCAGCATGAAGGTTGTCCTTGGTCTATTGTGAGGCCCTGTCATAGTTCATGTGACTGGAGCATCTTCTCTCAGCAAGGCCATCTGTCACTGCTTGGGTAGCAGTGGGGGCAGGAGCACCTGCAGGCTCCTGCCAACTGTTTCTCCACTAAACCACTCAGCAGAGTCTCTTTTGGGAGCCCTAGCTCCTTCGAGAGTAATCCTGGAAGGAGACTGGCCACACTGCAGCCTGACATGCCAAGGTAGACAAACCTGGTAGACAACACCTCCCCAAACACACCCATGTTTGTGCTTTATGTCCTGGAAGGACCTCAGACACCACCTCATTCAAACTTCTCATTTCACAGAAGAGGAATCTGAGGTCCAGAGAGATCACAAGATGAACTCTAGATTGCCCAGCAACTCAGTGTTAAGGACCACACTGGGGCCTACATTCCTTACTCTGGCCCAGTGCATCTCTTAAACAGATGCCCAAGTTAAGTTCTAACTCCTCTGAGACTTGGACTAATAATAGCTATCATCCTTTTCCCCTAAAACGAACCAATACATACAAAGATTCCAGGACATGCATAGTTCTCACGTTATCAATCCTCTGTTTTGTTTCTGAGACAAGGTCTCACTATGGAGTTCAGGCTTGAACACACTGTGTACCCCAGGCTGACCTCAAACTTGTGGTGTTCCTCCTGCCTCAGCCTCCAGAGTCTGGGATTACAGGCATGTGCCACCACATCCAGTTTCAATCCTCACTTTATAAGAGGAACAAAGTGTGGTTCTGTAAGAGGCTGCCTGGGTACTGAAGGGGACTCCATGTAAAGAGCTATGCTCCCCAGATCTGGGAAAGAAGGCACATTCTTCTGACTCCACCAGACCACTGACATCAAGCAACCCTGAGCTCCCCGCTAGAAATGAGGGCAAGTACTAGGTTAAGGAATAGAAAATTTTCCAAGAGACATGAGGAAAGGAGAGAAAGGCAGGCTTTCATCTCCTTAGAAATCTTGAAGCACCAACTTTGACTTTGAGTAATGACAGGGCCACAGGCTACCTGCAAAAGTGGTCATTACTAGCTACTGCCAGATTTGCTGGGGGAACCATAAGGGGAAGAGAAGACACATATTTAACTCAAGACACAGCAGCTCAAACCAGAGAAAACAGAGGCAAAAGGAAAGACACTAAAGGTTTATCTGGAAATCAGAGTTCACATGATATTTGGAGTTCTTGTGCTAGACTGACTTTCCTAAGACTGTTTTCCCCTGTGAAGAGCTCAGAGTATAGAACCCCTCCTAAGGTCCTTCATACAACACAACCTGCTCCAACACAAGCTCTGTAAGTGCCTAAATGCTACCTAAATGGAGCTACTTCCTGGCCCACTTTGTCAGCTGCAGAGAAGCCCCCAAAAGGATCAAACAGGAAGGAAAGGTAGGCAGGGCTCAAGAGCAATCCTTGGGGAAAAGAAGGCAAAGTTCCCACAAAGAGGTCAGTTTCCTCGGGACCTCTCTCTGTGGTTCCTCAGATCTACCAACCGCAGGGAAGGATGGAGGCAAAAGCATCCGAAGAGAACATCAAGACTGCCCTTTGCCTCCCCAAAGGCCACCCTCTCACGGGGACCTTGGGCCTAGTGGTCTCTGCTTAGAACCTGGAACCCTTTCCCCAGCTTCCCCTCGCCACTTTGTCTCATGAATTCCTCTTCCTTTCTTTAGGTCTCATCTGACACAAAACTTCCTCAGGAAATGCTTCCGTAATGCTGAACCATGTCCCTTTATCAGTCTCCTCATTGCACCAACCTTGCCCCTTTGTGGCCGTGGCCACAGTCTTCAGTGTTTTATTTTGTCTTTTCTTTTTTGGCAGTACTAGGAATTGAACAAAGGGCCTTTATACTGAGCTTCATCTCAACCTCAACCCCTTTTTGAGACAGGATGTTGCTAAGTCACTAAGTTGCCTAGGATGGGCTTGAACTTGCGATCCTGCTTCGGCCTTCCAAAAAGCTGTGATTATAGGCCCGAGCCACCACGCCTACCCAGTTGTGACTTTACACTTTTGTGTGACTTTTTTTTTTAATCAAGATCCTTCTCCTCACCCCACAGAAAGCTTTTTGAGAGCAAGGCCTGTGCCTGCTTTTGCTTACTGTTATATTCCTAACACCATATGCTCAGACTCCACATAAAAGAACCATTGGGGCTGGGGGGTAGAAATGCATGCTTAGCATATCTAAGCCCCTGAGTTCAGTTCTCAGTACTGCAGGTTGAGGTGGGGGGTGGGGGGTGGGGTGTCAAGGTTTCCAGGCCACATTAAAGAGCTGGGGGGAAAAGCTGGGAGACAAAACAGGACTTGCAAGTCAGACCACTGGCATCGCCTGTGGAGTCAAGGTCACCTGGCTTGACTGTTTGCTTCTTTTAACTCTATTCACTTATGTGTTTATTTAGGCTTGCAGAATATACTTCTATATTCACAGAAAATGTTTCTCATCAACTGAACACTCTGGGACTAGCTAACCTTAGGTATAGCCACCTACAACCAACAGATAAATCCAGTTCTGTGAGCCCTTGTACACTTCTGCCCAGAAAAATCTTCAAAACACGTCTGTCAGGGGGATTTAGCTCAATGGTTCTACCGCCTGCCCCGCAAGTGCAAGGTCCCTAGTTCGATCCTCAGTACCAAAAAAAGAAAAAGAAAAAAAAAAACACATCTGTCATCTTCCAACTCTCTATAAATAGGAACTTATACAAGAGCCTCAAAGAAGCCCTATGAGGACAGTTATGGAGAGTGCTGAGTCAGGTCCTGCTGGAAGTGTCTCATTTGGGCATATATTCATGAAGGGAGCAAAAAGTCATTTATTTACCTCTTGAAAAAGATGGGGAATTGGTTTCTTCAGCTGTCACCCAGATTCACTCTGGTTATTTTTTATAGTTTCATATTTTACTCATCTATAGGAAAAACTGCTCTCATGGCTACTTCTCATCTTTTTCTAGGCTAGGCTGATGCCACATTGCCTCTGCCAGGACACCTGTGCCTTAGGTGCACTGTGCTGCTTGACTCACTATCGGTCTCTGTCCAACCACAGTAATGCTTATCTTCCAGTCTTGGGAAATGCCCATCACAGTCTTCATATGCTTGCCCATTTCCACTGAGCTGTTGGATTGACCATTGCTCTTGCAACTTGAGCCCCATGTAATACCTTCACCCCTAACTCCAGCCCTAATTCTGTGCTCATTTGTGCTGTGTACCCCTCTCCAACTTTCTCTTGGCATTCAGGAAGCTGAATATGTGCTTTCTTGCAGGGTGAGGACAACAGCACTTTGATGTCCCCCTTAACCTAAGGATGGGCACTGTCATTCTAAGCCTGGAGTGTACCTAGGCTGGTTGTTCCTGCCTGGGTTTTTGATGGCTGCAAATCTGCTGGCTGTGACTGCTGGATTCCACTCTAGCATTTCATTCCTGCATATGTGGTAGAGTACATTCCTGCCTGTGGATGAAGCAGCTAAGGAGCAGGTATTCTTTTTTTTTTTTTTTTTGGTACCTGGGATCAAACTCGGGTCCTTGCGCTTGCGCAGCAGGCGGCAAAACCACTGAGCTAAATCCCCTGCACAAGAAACCTTTTAATGGAACTATTAAATTGTTGTTCTGCCAAAAGCCTTTATGCCAAGCTACCTACTATACAAAATCCTGAAATCCATCCACTTATCTCAAAAAAGACAACTGACCTTTCCACTAAAAGACTGCTGTTCACCAATGCCTTTGCTAACAATCCAGTAACTGGTTTTCCCCACTTTGACAGGGCAACAAGACATAAATCCATTTTAATAGCCAGTGGCTTTTTACAAGGAGTTTTAAGATGTGGTCTTTAAATTAATGATGTAATGTCGTAAAGTAATATTAGTTAAACTGGGGGTCTGAACTCTACAACCCAGGGCCTGGCTAAACTTGTTCAGTTATATGATGCTAAATATCCCAGGTAACAGTTTTCTCAAAGTACATCCAGTATTAAGATTCCACAGCAAGACTGCTGGCTGCTTCCCCGACCCGCCGTGTTCATCCTTGGTAACTGAGACTTATTATTAGTGGGGCTCAAACCATCCAGCATCAAAGTTTCCATTTCCCAGTCTACTCTGAGACAGATAGCCACACCCATGTGGCCATGTTCTGGCCAATGAATGCAAGCACATATGTTGTACTGAACATCTTGGAAGTTAACAGGAGCTGACTCAGTCATCAAAAACATCTTTTTCTTTGCTTCTGCTTTTCCTCCTCCTTCAGTCCTATACTGTACTGGGATCAAATTACCAGTGCTCCGGAGCCATCTCAGACCCAAAGGTGACAGGGAGAATGCAAGCCATGCACATACTTAAATAATGGAATAAAAAATAAAACCCTGGGGCCCTTGAACACATTGTGGAGCTACCCTAAAATCTGTCAGACTTCTTTCCAAACACAAATAAATGTATATCTTATTTTAGTCACTGCTCTTTTGTTTCATTTCTTAGATTATAGTCAACCTAAACATAATGCAGATTATATACCAACACAGGATACTATACGCCATACATATTTCACTATCAGTAAATAGCAAATGACTATTTTAAGTAGGTGACCAGGATAATATAATTTTTTTATAAATTACTTTTTACTAAGACTTTGTAACCAACTGCTAGATGATTATCATCAGCTACTTTCTCTTTCCTACAAAGACAGCCCCCATACACACATACTTTCTTCTCCATTAGTTCAAAGTCAACTAACATATAGTCCCCAGTATGTATTCTGCCCTAATATGACAGTGACCAAAAATCCATCTCTCTAGAGCTAATAAGAACCAAACAAAACAGGACTGTGTCCCCAAGTACAACACACAAAGAAGTTATTACTCCCAAGCTAGAGACAATAGGAGAAAAATGATCTTCAAACCATGCATACACTGCAATGGAATAAAAATGACTGTGCCATCAATGCTCGTGGTGGACATACATAATGCTAGGCAAACATCCACCCACAGACTAATATCAAGGTGCTTCCCCAACTTACATGTAAGACTCACAGCCAAATCAACCTTAGCACCAAGCATGTAGTCCAATGAACCATGCACATTTCTGACCACATCTTTTTCTTTTCTTTTCTTTTCTTTTGTGGTACTGGGAATTGAACCAGTGCCTTTCTGCACTGATCCCTGTTTATTTTTTATTTTGAGACAGAACCTCACTAAGTTGCCCAGGCGGGACTTGAACTTGCAATCCTCCTGCCTCAGCCTCTTACAGTTCTGGGATTACAGATTGGTGCCACCACGCAAACCTTCTGACCATATCTTGAAAAGATCCTTAAAAATACTGCCCTATGTAGAATCCAATACTGTCACAACACAGTGAACCTATAGGCTCCCCCCAAACCCCGCCAATCCTAGAACCCACTTTTGGATAAAGAGTACTGTCTCCTGGATAAAAGAGTGACATTCAAGTTCTCTACCTTCTTCTACAAAAAACTCCGGTAAGGGAGCTTTTTTTTCACAAGAATCTAAATTCCCAAAGATGAATCTGCAAAAGGTAAAACTTTATACTCCTAGCTTGAAATTATACTCAAATTTGAAACTTCATCAAGGAAATAATAGACATTTACAATTTTATTATCCCAGCTAGACTTTCTAAATGGGCTCAATTATGTAACATTATAGCACTTTGCCTAGTTCTCCCAGCATAAGGATGTTTAAAAGAATGAAAGAAAATTTCATTTCTACCAACACATCTGCTGCTGCTCACCCACTATCCAAAACAGTCTCTAGGTAGAAAGTCCTCTGAAGAAGTCACTAAAAGTGAATTTAGTTAACACATTTAAAGATGAGGGACACATTTTGGATAAGGGATGAGAATATTCACATGATAAAGAGATAAAATAATGGCATAGGAAATAAGAGAAACCAGGTATTATTTTGTATAACAAATCCTCTTATGTGGCATATGTAAAATACATACATAATGTTCCACACTCTTCCAAGGTGAAAGTTTTCTATTATTAAGGGAGCAGAGCATCCAGGTAGAAGATATAAAAGCAATAAAAGCTATTTTAAATTGCAAACTGTATTTCTTTATATATATAAAAAACATATATCTTTTTAAAAGATGGATACATCCTACGTTCTCTCTAAAGGAAAACACTTCCATTAATTCTCTCTCTTGTTTATCTGCACTGTTTTCTAAAATAAATACTACTTACATAATTTCAAAATACATGTTTTTCAAAATGAAAAGTGAAGATTTACAACAGCACCAACAGAGAATGAGCCACATGTGAACAGCATGGACCAAAACAAGGTCTGAAGGATTTCTGGGCTAAAGCTAAAGAATGCAGAGAGAGTAAAGTCCCTAGAGCCCATGCCACCCCCAAAGTCCTTCAACACAAATGCTCTCCTCTCTGGGAAAAGATGCTCAGTATGATCATAAGCATAACCTCTAAGCAACTGTAACCTTGCTACAGGCAGTCCAGGCAAGAAAGAGCACAAATCATTTCACAAATGAACCTTATTCTAGTGCCTCTGATTCAGCCCAAGTGAAAGACGAAAGTCTCTACCAACTCACTGTTTAATTATATCTAACACTTGCTTTACTGTCCAGTTTATAGGATGTTTAATAGAAACAGTTACTTCTCAGTTCCCTGCTATTAAACACCAGGTAGTTATGCAGTTAATTAATGCTACCCCTGGGCTACCAGATCTGTAACACTTCCAAGCCATGTCATGCTCTCCAAATTGATGCCTGCATCAGGCTCCAGTTTGAACAATATGCCCCTCTTCTGATGGTCCCTATTCCACTGGGTACCTCCAGTTGAGGTGTTTAGGTAGAAATTCAGATAGGTGGTATAGGTGTGCTTTACCTGCTACCCCACAAAAGGAAAACCCCTTTTGGTGATTACATACATACTTCCCTTCAGTGGGAAAATCAATCTACATTTTTGTACAGACTATCAGAATTATACACCACTAACCCTGTCTGCTCATATGAGTTCAAAATCATCCTAAAACCCCTCCGGTGCCTCATTCTTCTAAACCGATTTTTTCTGGCACTCAGCCCAGCCCTGCATTTCCACTCAAGGAGGGAACGTCATCTAGCAGTGCTCCCCTGGGAATCCCCTCCTACTGAAGCTGTGGCCTGAGTGTGGAGCTGCTCTCGGCCCCCAGCCCAGCTCTTCATACTCACTGTTGCTGGACTTAAGGTCGCGGTGGATGATGGGAACGATGGCCTCATCATGTAGGTAGTTCATCCCCCTGGCGATCTGCACAGCCCAGTTCACCAGAATGTCCGGAGGAATCCTTTTCCCAGATAATACTCTATTCAAAGGCCCTCCACGGGCAAACTCCATGACCAAGCAGAGGTTGGGTTCCTTCAGACATACCCCTCTAAGGGCAATGATGTTGGGGTGCTTCAGCATAGCGAAGAGCTTGGCTTCTTGCCGAACATTCTCTATGGTCTGGCTGATGTCTTCATCGGGGTCATAGCGAGCTGCTTTCACGGCAACCTCATCACCTATCCAGAAAGCACGATAGACCTTCCCAAAGCCCCCAATGCCAATAATCTCTTCCAAGGTCAGCTCCACAAAATCAATCTCTAACACTGAGAAACAAGAAAAAAGAAACAAGTCAAAAACTTCCGGGAAACATCACTTAACCATCCACTTACCTAAAGTGTAAACATAGCAAATTGTCAGTTCACTGGGCTTTTCGCTCCCCATTATAAAGTAAACACAAAATGGAGAGCAACTGTCATTCCATTTCCACTGTCCTCAGTGGCATTCAATACATATTCATAAAACAAGCCCCAGTTGGAACCCTGTTTCAAGATCATTTTAAGTAAAGGGAACTTTCAAGGCGTCTTCTTTGAGGTTTCTTCAGCTTTACTGTGTATTTGGTGGTGAGATACACACAACCCAGTGTCAACGCAGACAAATAATAGCTACTCGGCAGGTTGGGAAGAGCTTTTGTAGAAGTATGGCCAGAGGATAAGGAAAGTCACTAGCTCCCACAGCAGGATGGGACTGAGAGTGTGACTGGGGAAAGGATTCTTGGGGAAGACAACATTTGAAACAGGCCCTAAAAAACGAGGGGAAGGAGATCTCATCAGGCAATGAAGTCTTGAGTTCCCAGTGAGGGCAAATCCAGGCAGGGGGAAGGACATGAGAGTGTACGATACATGGGAAAATTCAGGGAAGCCCGTTTGGCTGGATCATATGCCTGCTGGGAGATCAGGCCTTGCTGAGTGTAACCAACAAGGTAACTTTCATGAGGGGAGTGTTGCTAGGCCTATGATTTAGAAAGGACACCAACTCTGGCAGCCAGGTAGAAGTGAAAGACAGTGTACCGGTGACCAGGAAGGCTGACCCTCAGCAACAGAGTGTGGGGAGAGCCGAGTTAACCTGGGAGACGTCCAGAGCTGGCTTTTGCCGGGACTTGCTGACTGAGATATATGGGGAAGGAGCCTCACAGAAAACATCGAACTCCAGCAGTGCCTCAGGTCGGTCCCTGATGCTCCCAATAACACCCCAACCCCTCACTCTTCTCAAATCCAGAGTTTGAATCTCATGTATTTGATTAAGGTCTAGAAAGGCTTTCATAGATAGAAAATAGCAGCTACCAGTGATTATAAATGTGGGGCTAGATACAATACTGAATGCTATATGAGCAAAATACTACTTTATGTTTCTCCCATGAAACTTGTTCTCTGTCCTCTCAGTCTTCTTTTGTCTTTACCTAGCTGATTCAGATTCAGCCCTCAGGTCACAATTTAAATGTCGATTTCATAGAATACCTTCTAACACCCAGACTAAACGAAGTCAAGTTCCCCCCTCAACTGAATACTTCATAGTGATCTCCATTTTGCAAGACTCACAAAGGTTATAATCACTTAACTATGTCCTCAATGCCTGTTGTCCTGCTTGATTGTGAGAGGCAAGGGCAGAGACTCTGTCTTTTTCACCACTGTCCTCACCATGCCAAACATTAGTAAGTGACCAAAGGATCACTGAAACAAAATGAAAACAAACACTTCAACAGAAAATAAAACAAATTTCAGATCCGAAAACAAAAGTACATTGGGCCTTCTGAAACAAATACAGAAAATAATCACACTTTATTTAAAAAACTAAGGTAACAAAGATATATTTCTAAACTTTTGGCAAGACCGAGAGAGGAACTGCCCGCTGCTAGCTGTTCCTTTCCTTACGTGGCCAGCTCCCCACATCCCCACTCCTCACTCAGGCGCTGGCAGTGCTCACCAAGCTGTTCTTGCTTAATTACAGTGCTCTTGTCCTACCCCGGGCTGACATTCATTTGTATTTTACAATGTCTACCCAAAGGACACTCTTAGGAAGTTAGATGGAATATCTTTAGGTATACAAAAAGTAGAGTCCATCTTTTTAGAGTCCCAAAAGTTCCAACTGTTGAAAAGGCTATCATCTTGGGGCTGGAGGTATTATTCAGTGGTAGAATGTATGTTTAGCATGTGCAAGGGTTCAGTCCCTAGCATGATGAAAGAAAGGGAGGGAGGGAGAGAGAGAAGGAGATAGAGGAAGAGGGGCAGGGAGGAGGGGAGAGAGAGGGGAGGGAGAGGGGAGAAGAAAAGAGAGGAGCAGAGGAGTGGGGACGGGAGGAGAGAGAAGTACCACTATGTCTGGAAGTCTTCCTGAGTAAATGATGTGGTAGCAAACTAGGAGAATCCATCACAAAATCCTTCTACCATGCTTTTCAGTGCGAGAGGCCAGAGAACTAGAAAGTACCTTGCCCAGGTTCCCTTGAAGCTAGAGTTCGAGGTGCAAATTAAGTTCTGCCAACTGTATCCACCAGAACTGTACGGCAGAAGTGAGAGGGGGACCGTCTTCTTGCTGCTTATCCTAGCAAGCATGGCTGTCTGCGGCAGCAGCACTAGCTCTATGATGTGGAATGTTACACGGCCAAGCAGCTGCCTAATCTCTGAGCTGAAGATACAGTATGGAGCTCCTGAAGTCAACATCTTCAACGACAGCTGCAGATTCTCTCTGTTCCCATTAGAGAAGTGGCAGCTCGCCTAACAGGCCGGTCCTGCAATGGTCTGGAGTTCTTCCCATAGGTCCAGCTGAAGCCTCTCCTCCCAGCCCTTTCAACAATTCTGTGAGCTCCTAATTTCCTATGCTAAATCCCTTTCTTGCTTAAAATAGCTTGAGTGCATCTGAGTCCTAAAAATGACTCCTGACTGATGACTAATTTTTGCCCGTCATCTATATGAATGAGAAAAATAGGCCAAGTATGTCTACATTAAAGAGAGATTAAAAAAGCTCTTGGAGAAATATAGACATTATATTGAGTTTTCATCATGCAAGAAAGGAACGTTCTCTTTTTTCTCCCTACAAACATTTAAACTGATGAAAAGCTATGTACCTCTTCAACAAATTTCTATTTATTATCTTATTTCCTCAACTGAGTCTTTGAATTCTCCTGAGGGGAATTAATTGTTGTATTTTTTCTTGTATTCTTCCTACTTCCCTCTGGTCTGAGGATAGCTACCAACACACAGTAGGTCTTCAGTATTCATTAATATGCAGGAGGGTTTAAAATGACTTTGAGGACTCAGGTGCTGAAAGGACAGCTCCTCCGACCCATTTCACAGAAGGGAAAACTGTATGGAAGGGAAAGCAACACTGTACCTCTCTGAGGAGAATAGTCTTGGGTTTCTCCTTCGTTAAGGAACTATCATGATCAACCTTCAAGAAAACAGAACACAGTTTCCAAATATATAAGAGACAGAACCCAGGAAGTGGGCTGGGAGAATTTCTTTTTCCTTTCCAACTACGAAGTCCCTTTGGACAGGAAGTAAGACGCCAGACCTTAAATTGCAGCAGAAGTTCTCCTCCTTCCTCCTCCCTTTCATTGTTCTAGTCAAGACCTGGTTTTAGGCAAGAATCAGGTCAACCTGCATCCAGCATACTTTTCAGTTTCACTGGAAGGATATTTCCAGGAATAAAATCTTATTTTATTTTTGGAGTCAAGATGTTATTCCTCTCAACTCCATGTTTCAAAGCTGAATGCATAAGTATATTCTGGTGGATTCTGGACAACTGAATGGTATATTTCTCATTTTAAAATATTATGTGCACCTGAGAATACACCATTATATTTCTAGTGGATGTAGGAAAAAGCATAAATTAATAATGATCTTAATGTATGCCCTATTTGAAAACAGAAACAACTCTCCTGCAAGAGAAGCTTTTCTTTTTTTTCTTTTAGTTTTTTATTTTTTTGGTACCAGGGATTGAACTCGGGTTCTTGCATTCTCAGGGCAGGTGGCAGAACCACTGAGCTAAATTCCTGGCCCGAGAAGCTTTTATTTTTAAAAAATACACAGGTCTATATCTCCCAAGATGACAAATTTAGAACTGTACATTTCTATTTTTCACTAAAATAAAGAGGATGAGCAAAATCCTAGGTTATTTATATCTGTCATTCATGGAGAGCTAAATTCTAATACCTACAATGGAGAGGACAAAGCCACTATATAAATGTAAGATGGCTTATAATAGCACAATTACATTTTTCTTTAACCTAAGACAGTAATTTTCCCCTTCTGTTTTGAATAAAGATTGAAACAAAATTTTCACTTTGACAAGCAGTATTGTAAAACTAAGCCTGAACACTACTGCTTGACTTAGCATCTTCTGCTCATGATGTGAAATGTTAATTAATGTCATGATACATGCCCCAGAGGGCAAGTTCAAAAGGGTAATTCTGAAGTTGTCAGTGACTCGATTTTATTCCAAGTCACTGGAGACAAAGTTTGTCAAGTCACCTTTATTTTCTGAGTGACACTAACTTAACTGGTGGACAGAGCACAAAAATCAGAGACACACCTGTCTTTGTCAAAGTACTTCACTAACATTCTATATTTATATCACTAATCCCCTTCATGTAACTTATAAGCAACTCCTTATCTTATAATTTCTTTATCCCATGCATATTTAACATAGTAGCTGTCATTTATCAGGTATTCAATAATTCATTTTTGTCTGGAATTAAAGTTTCTCAATTATCAAGAATTAATGCCAGTCAAGAGTTAGTGCCAGAACTCCTAGTGAGGCCAGGTAAGAAGGACTTTCAAATATCATATTCTTCAAGTCAGTTATTTCAAGTAGCATAAAGTACTTCCTGCTTTCTCATTATGTAGGATCTTGATTTACGATCCCACTTCATCAAGGTAACTACTGTCATAATAAAGGTAAGTCCTGGCCACCTCACAGGGAAAGGGCTCCTAATGTATCACACTGTTGACGTGTCTGGCTCTCTGTGCAGGGCTTCTTTCAGCCTAAGTCATATTTACTCCTGACAGTTACAACAGCCTGGATCATAAGATACTGAAGAAACTGATTCTTGCTTGTGAACTTAACATGGCTCTTCCACTCTGATATTAGATGCCCCTAAAAATAAAACTGCAGAACTTCACTCACAAACAACCTTGACATCTGACTTAAGATTTAAAATTACATTGTTTCCTAACATGCCAGACTATTTGTACATTTCAAGACAGAGGGCCAAATTCATCTTCAGCAACTATTTCAAAATGCACAAGGTCCTGAGTTCGATCCCCGGTACAAAAAAAACACAAAACACTATGCCAGGACCCTTGCTTGGCCATCACCTTACCTGTACCAGTGCCAAAGTGTAGCACTTGGAACAATTTAAAGTAATATGTCACCTCCAAGCATTTATAAAGATAAAAATATAGAAGTTCTAAATTGAATGAGAGGCGCAAGAAACAGAAAAAGACTTAAACTCAATTTGGCAGTTAAAACATCAAAAGAAAAAGAAAAGCAGAAAAGGAAAGAGGTTATGATTTTGATGTTTGTAACATATCTTAAGATAAAGTAGGGGCCAGAGATTTAGCTCAGTGGTTCCACTGCCTGCCTCAAAAGGTCCCAAGTTCAATCTCTGGTATCAAAAAAAAAAAAAAAAAGATAAAGTAACACAACTGTTCAGGTGAAAACAAATTACAGGGCCAGAAAGACAACTGCTACAAATGAAATTTTAAAAGTTAATATTCAGCTGGGTGTGGTGACACACACCTGTAATCCCAGCACTAGGGAGGCTGAGGCAGGAAGAACACCACACCACAAGTTCAAGGCTAGCCTAGACTACATAGTGAGTTCATGGCCAGCCTGAACTATAGTGAGTCCCTGTCTCAAAAAAAAAAAAAAAAAAAGTAAATGTTCAAAGTTGGCCCTTGATAATTATTTTTAATCAACTAAGATGCAAAGTATACAAAATAAGAAACAATAATAAGTATAGATTAGCAATGCCTTTTAATAGAAAGAAATTATGGAAACTCATAAATACAAAATACTGTAAACTGCACTAGGACATATTTACATCTTTCTTCTAAATAGACTCAGTAGAATTAATTAAGGAATTCTAATGGCAATTTAAGTCCTTTGAAAACACAAAGAAATTTCATTACAGGGATGGAACAGGGTCTCCTGGGAAATTGATGAAAAGCAGGACGTAGGAAGAAAGGCCCTGGGAGGGAACCCTGAATATAGCCCCCCTGAGATTTGGCCAAATATAGACAAGGATCTAGGGTGAGAAAAAGATGTTCTGTCTGAACACTAAGGGCTGTGAAGAGCCTGAACTTAGTTTAGCCACTGCACCGCACTGCACTCTCCTGGGGGAACAACATACTTTTCCCTAATAATTTCTCCATGCACCATCTTTGCCCAGCCCCTCATCTTTCTTAGTACCTTACTCAGTGGAAAGAACAACTCCTGAGGTACAAGATTAAGATCCAAGCAATCAACAAAAACATTTCAAAAGCACTTCAACCCAGAGTTCACAGAGGCTTCCGGGACTTGAGAGCCAGCCCAGCCCATCTCTCAGTAGCAAATACCATGAAGGGGCGGGGACAGGTGACAGAAGAGGCTGCCAAGGTCTCTGGTTTGAAAACGAAGGTTATGACAGTAACCATGAGCTTGCCTGAAATCTTTCCAGATTTGGAGGGGCGAGAGGGAGGGAAAGGGATTGGAAATTGTCACTCTCGTGCTGGGTCTTCAAGGTGCGGAAACTAGGAGCTGGGCTGAGGCAGCGCGACCCAGGGGAAGCAGCCTGGTTGCCGCGCTCCGGGCAGGGCCTGCGGCGAGTGGCTTCTGCATCGCACTCACCCGGTCCGCAGCCCGCGCGCGCGCACCCCGCACCCCGCGTCCCACCCGTGCGGTCCCCGCCAGGCTCCCGGGCCCTGCCTTCGCCTTACACTGAATAGGCGGGTAGCAACTGGGGTCCTCGCCGCCCGGCTGGCAGCGGCTGGAGAAGGCGCTGCGCGGGGTCACGTAGTTGCTGGGGAAGATGCCCACCCGCTGGTTCAGCTGCCCGGTCCACCAGCCCTCGTCGCCGGACACCTGCGAGTCCTTGGACAGCACCTCCACAACGTCGCCCAGACGCAGGGTCAGCTCGTCCTCCCCCGCCGCCTCGTACTCGAACACGGCCGTCCAGTAGGGCAGCTGCGCGGTGCAGCCCAGCTCCCCGGAGGCCGCCGCCGCCTCTTCCTCCTCCTCCTCCTCCTCCTCGGCCGCGGCCCCCGACCCGTCCTCCCCCGGCTGGGCGGCAGCGGCGGCGCTCGCCAGGCAGCCCAGAAGCGCTCTGGAGGGCTCCATGGAACGGCCGATCCATAGGGTGCGGGGCCGCCGCCGCCCGCAGGAGCCGCCGCCGCCTATTGTTCATGCGGCTCCGCAGGGCTGGGGGACCCCTCCCCCGATGGCGGCCACAGGTAGGGCCCGGGCTGGCGGGGCGGGGACAGCGGCCGCCCGGGCTGGGCGGCGGGGCGCCGAGTGCGCAGTGTGCGGACGCTCCCCCTGCAGACACGCGCGGAGGGCCGAGTCCCCCCGTCTGGCGCTCGGCCCCGGGCACGACCCCGCGACTTCAGCGGCCGGTACCTGCTCGCACGGTCGGTGCTCGCCGCCGCCGCCCCGCCCCCCGCGCGCCCGCGACAACCTGACGCGAGCCTGGCTCCGCCCCAGCCTGCGGACCCCAGGAGCGGGGCTACCGGGAGCCCGGGCCCGCCCCCTTGCCAGTCCCCGCGCCCATTGGTCGCGGTGTCCGGTCCACAGGTTCCTCTCCACCCCCTGCGCCTCGGGCGCCCCGCCCCCTTTGCGGGCTTCTGGTCTCAAACCCAGGTTGACCCAGCGCTCTCTCCCATTGGTCCGCTACGGCTCCAACCATTGGCCCGCGGCACCTGTCCATTTCCTGGGAGAGCGCGGCACCTCCCGGCGGGAGAAGGCTCCGCCTCATTGGGCGCGCTGGAGGGAAGGTCGCTCCTGGGAGGTAATACCGAGCTTTCATTCAGATCCGAAAGGTCGGAGCGGAGACCACCCCTTTTGTTTGCTGTGAGTGCTAGGGGTTCCATTGGGCAGCACCCGAGTGCCCCATCCTATAGGGGCTTTCGAAAGTGGGCAGAGGAGAAACGAGCCGGGTTACACACACACCCGGTGCTCTTTCTTTTCTAGCTCCTTTTTCAGTTGATTCTGAAATCAGAATCCTCTTGGATCCGACTGCACTGGTTCAACCTGGAGGATCAGCTTCTGCCCCCCATGCTCCCGCCCCGGGGCCTTCCACCCCCTATTGGAGCCTCTGAGGTCAGGCCCGTTCCAGTGCTTATTCCAAGGGCTCTTGGGGCTACACGCCTCGCATTTACGAAGTCTGCGCAGCTCGCCCTCTCCCCAATTCCTGCAGGAGAAAAATTCCAATGCCATCGTCGTTTTAGAATCTAGAAAGGCCGGAGTCCGCCTTCCTGAGGCTTCCCGCTGAGACAAGGAAAGCTGTCTTGAAGTGGGCTTGCTTTCCCTGAAGAGAATCAACTTTTCTACAATCCCTGGGTGTCTCTCGCCTGGAATTGCACCTCGGTCATGGTGGTGACGTCTGCTGAGCTCAGAGCAAAAACCAAACTCAGGACACTTTAACATTAAGAAAGAAGAACATACGGGGCCCCTAGTGTTCTCTGCTTTAATCCTATTGTAGCAAAGTCAACTTCCACTAAGAAGAGTTCTCTGTTATTTCAAACAAGCCAGCGTTTAAGGATCTCGCCTGATAGCCACTAAACTGTGCTACCTTCTCCTCTTCGGAACAGGAATAAAGAAGATTTATTTACCAAGAGTTAGTGTTTCTCTAACTATTTGCTTGTTTAATTTTTTGTTGGGATTCATTATTAGACAAACGAGCAATGTGGGGAAAAAAATAAAATAAAACCAGGCGGGAGAGCTGGGGCAAGTGCTTAGCACTGGCCTGCAGCCTGCTCATCCTGAAAGTAGAGGCAAGACTGCAAGATTGGTGTGGTTTGCCGGTGAATATGGCTGCGCTGAACCCTGGGCATCCGCGTATTTAAGGTCATAAAAAAGACAAGTGAAATGATACTGTTCAAAAGAGCAGCCAGCCAGGCCATGTAGCACGCTTGTGATTCCGGCTACTCAGAAGGCTGAAGCAGGAGGATCGCAAGAGCAATGTGAGCAATCTAGTGACTGAGCAAGACTATCTCAAAATAAAAAGGCCGAGTAGCCCGTGTGGTGGTGCACACTTGTAATCCCAGCACTCTGGGAGACTGAAGCATGAAAATAACAAGTTTGACCCCAGCATAGGCGATTAAGCAATTTAGGAAGACCTTGTCTCAAAAAATTAAAAAGGGTTGCGGACGTAGCTCAATGCAAAGCCCTGGGTTCAATCCCCAGTAACACACATGCACACTCTCACTAAAGCACATCCAGAGTAAGTCTTGAGAAAGGATTCCTGAAGAAAAACAATATTCAAGTTCTTACTGTATGTAGAAAAATGGATGATTCTGAGAAAATTCTCTAGTTTTTGGTTAAGAGAAAACCATTCCTCCTCCAAGCAGAATGCCAGAGAGTAGGTACTTCATGTCTTAAAAAGACCTTAAGAAAAAAGTTTTTCTTGATAAAATTTTAATTTGAGGGAAAAAGGAGTTTTACAAAGTGGATGTAGATATCCAAAGAAAAAGGAAACACCAGAAAGAAATGTCTGTAGTGGGTCTCTTCAAGTAGTAGGATTATGAGTAAGTGGGTGGCTTCCGCTGTCATTTTGCTTATCTGTAATTTTTTTAATGTTCTGCTCTATAGTTTTGTGGATTCCTTCCTCCCTGGGAAAGGGAAAGAGAAAAACAATCCTTGATGCCTACAAATAGAAAAACTTTAACTTCCTGTACCATTTAAATCATTATTGCCATTACACGTGTTTGGGATCTCCAGAAGAGTCATCAAACATTCCAGCAAGTCATTCCGTAAATATTTGTTGAATGGATAAGTGCTAGGAATTCAAATGAGAGAAGATCCTTCCAAGTAAAGCTGTCAGGCAGGGCTTTGGGGGAAGAGCCCTAATCAGAGGCAGAAAGCACCTGTGCTCAGGAAAGGATGGAGGAGCAGGCACAGCCCCCTAGGTGGGAAAGTGTGGAAAGGTGGGCTCATAAGATGGCATAAAAGGACACAAAAGAACTCTGAAAACGTAGAAGAGCAGATTGTGATTGCTTGATTCACACTAGTAATTATTTAATTGATTCTTTGCAATTATTTAAGGCCAAGTGCATTTGCCACAAGGGCAGGGACCAGTCCGTCTGGTTCTCCCAGTTCCCCCAGGACCAGAGGGTGCTTAGCACACAACTGACTCTCAGCACATATTTTGCAACTGGATGGCCAAGTTAGCAGCAACCTAGGAAGGCTGGGTTTTGCTCAGCACACAAAAGGTTACCCCTGCAGGGTCTGGAGCAGGCTTCCAGATGATCAGACTACCTGGTGAAGTCTGGGATGGGTAAGGAGATGCGCAGGTGGGGATGGAGAGATGACTACAACTTTATCAGGCAAGATCAAAAGTCATAGAAATGGATTTTGTGGTCATGAGTAGCAATGATAGAAATTCCAGCTGGAGAAGAGGGGAGAGAGCAGATGGGGAGGTGAAACTGCTGAAATAAAAGAAGGCAGAGTGAAATCCAGGTGGAATCACCAAGATTCACCACTGCGAGGTTCCTGAGCAGAGGGCTGATGAATCAATGAACAAAAGAACATTTTCTCTATGGCACTGAGAGATATAAAGCAAGGCAGGGAGGAAAGAAGAGCAGCTGGTGATGCAGATTGGCACTGGACTCAGGTCAGAAGGTCACAGTGTATTCTGACTCTGTCCTTTAACAGACCATGTGACAGTGAGCAAGCTGCCGGTTTGAACCTCAGTTTCCTCATTTTGAAATAGGTGTAATAATAGAACCTGCCTTTTATGGATGCTTATAGGGTTAAATGAGACGAGAACTACAAAAGCATGCTGCTAGCACCGAGTAATTATTCAGCAGTATTTTTCTCTCTCTCCTCTGTGGATCACCCCCAGAAACACATTTCAGTTGCCCTGGAGAAAACTGCTCAGGCCTTTTACCTAGAAGCTGAACCTAGGACTTTTCTCAAAAAAGAGGCGGGGGTGGGGGGAGAAATGAAGAAAGAAAAGAAAGAAAGAAGGAAAAAAGAATAAGGACAGTAGAGAAGGAAAGGGAGAGAGAACGGGAGCCAGCTGTGTAGACTAATGGTTACGAGTTTGGGGCCTGGATTCTGAATGAATTTAAACTCATGCTTGCTGGGTGCTGGGAGGTGAGTTAAACCCCTGTGCCCAGATCCCTTATCTGGAAATTGGGGATAATAATATCTATCTTTCTGGGCTCCTGGAATGATCAAGGGACATGATATATGTTATGTGCTGAACACAGACTCTAGCACCTAGTTATTATGATTTGAACCTAAAATACTCTTTAGTAGATGTCACCCTCCCATTGGGTTCTTTAGGGAAACTTTTTAAATTGGTATTTTGGTACTAAAATCCCTCAAGCAGGCATTGACTTTTTCTAAAAAAGAATTCAGCTCACCCCTCTCATTTCTTATGTTATACCAGTTCAGGAAAAGTGCCCTAGGTCCTCATTCATGAAATCCATTTGTATCAATATGATTTTTTTTTTCAGTATTGGGAATTGAATCCAGTGCCTTTGAACTGAGCCACATCTCTAGCTGCCACTGCCCTCCTCTTCCTCCTCCTCCTCCTCTTCCTCTTCTGCCTCCTCTTCCTCCTTCTCCTCCTCCTCTTTTTCTCCATCTTTTTTTAAGTTTTTATTTTAAGACAGGGTTTCACTAAGTTGCTTGGGCTGGGCTCAAATTTGTGATCCTCCTGCATCAGCCTCCCAGAGTGCTGGGATTACAAACGTGTGCAACCACATCCAGCTTTAAACATGTTTTTAAGGGAATGGTAGGGGAGGGTGTGCAGTGGGGCTGATGGAACAGAAGTTTTTAAGCCAGACTCAGGTTCAGATTCCTGATCAACTAGGCATGACTTTGGGCCAGCCACTGAACACCTCTCTGAGCCTTTGTATCATATTCCTAATATGAGGTTGTGTAAAATGTGGTTGTCCTAAGGATTAGAGGAAGAAAGGGGTCTCCTGGTGGTATCTAATATACAAGTGCTCAATTTGTAAACCGGGCTTAATGCCATTGATAGTGTTGTAATTCCTTTGTTTTGAGGAGTAATGCTGCTTGAAACATCAAAATGGTAAGAAGTCTTCCCTCCTTTTTTCTCCGTCTTATCTCTGATGAAAATCATGGTTCAGCCCATGGGGCTGCTCAGAACGTCACATCTCTAGAGTTGCATTTTAACATTGATCGGAGCCTTTAATCAAGGAGTGAAGGTCAAACAGAATTTCTGCTTCATCCACTTCAGTGGCAGAGTGACCCCCTGGGACAGCTCTTTGTGAAATTACACTGTCTATGTCCGTGCTGGGCCTATGAGGACTTCATTTAACCCTTTCAGTCTGACCCCAGATAGGTCCGATCAAAAAGAAAGAGATGCCATGAAAGAGGTTATCCCTGAAATGGGTTGGTGAAGAACATGTAATTATGGGAAATGATCACAAAGTTGGGGGAAAAAGATCTATCTGGTGCAATTATAAAATAATTTTTTTAAATGTGATGATCAAGAAGAGTATATAACGTATTCCTAATGATGTGTAAAATATATATTCATTAATATTGAAAGCAATATATCAAAATGTGAAGAGCAGTTATCTCTAATCTAGATTAGAAGTGATTGTTTTTCCCTATCCTGTGCTAGTTAGTATTTTCTACCATTAAAATGCACTGACTTTCTAATTAGAAAAGTAAGACACAGAAAGGCAAATACAACATGATCCCATTTATATGAGAATCTGAAAAGCTGAGCTCATGAAGCTGGTAAAATGATGGCAGGCTGGGGGGAGAGGGGTGTTGGTCAAAGCACACATTTCAGTTAGAAAAGAAAAATATGGTGAACATAGTTAATAACAATATATTTTATACTTGGAAATTGCTAAGAGAATAGATTGTGTGTGTTCTCACTACAAAAATAAAATTATGTGAAGTAAAGCACACATTAATAAGCTTGATTTAACCATTGCATAACATATACACATAGCAAAACTTCATGTTGCACACCATAAATATATACAATTTTTTCAGTTAAAAGAGGCTACCAAAAAAGAACAGTATATTACTGCTGATGATTATAAAAAATTTCTAATGAAATTTTTAGATTGACTAGAAAGGTGCACAATACGATAAATTAAAAATCCTTTATATAATATGATGACAAATGTGTATGAGATGTGATTAAAAGCTACAATGAATGTTTACATAAAATTTTTAAAATGTATTACAGTAAGTTAATCCCCCTTCACAAGCACACTGATGCCATCATTCTTGCCATTCTCTGAAGCAGTTCTAGAAGTCTTCCCCTGTCGTGGCTGCATAAATACACTAAATAGGTTCAAAACATTTACCTTTCATGGTCAAAATGGGGAAGAGCCAGAAATCAAAGGATGCCAGATCTGGTGAACAAGGTGGATAGGAATACATCATAATGTTTTTACAAAGCCGCCCTCTGTTGGATGGCACTCTGTAGCAGCATTCATAGTATTTTTTATTACACTTTGTAAAGACACAAAAGAAGACTTCCAGAACAGCTTGGGAAAGTGGCAAGAATGACAGGATATGTGTGATTGAAGTGAGGGGGAGTATTTTGAGGGGGATTCATGGCAATGTATCTTTTATTGTAATTTTTTTTTGTACCAGGGATTGAACTCAGGACCTTGCTTTTGCAAGGGAGGCATGGTGCCACTGATAATTTTTTTAAATATTTAAACATCCGCTGTATTGTTTGATCACAACATTTGTGTGTTTGTGTGTGTGTGATCAAAATCTTTTTGAACTACATGGTAGGATATGGGTAATTTTTCTTGCTTTGCTTTTACTACTTGTCTTTATTTTTCCTGTGGCTAAAATAATATAATATTTCTGTAGTTGGGATAAAGAACTACAAAATTACTGTTTTTGTCCTAATGAATAAATTTCAAACTGGAAGCATTGTTAACTGGAGAAATGGTAGAGATGGTAGAGGAAGGAAAAAATATCCCTGAGAATATTAATAATATAAAATACCAATGATGATAATAGCTACTATCAATTACAGTCTCACTGGGTACCACGCACTGTTCACGGTCTATTTTATTTGTCCGAGTTTAAAAGCTTTTCCACGTAAACAAACGCTGGGTTCCAAATGCTCCTCCACTCATCCCCAGCCCTCCTTCGGTATGGAGGGGCCGTTCTTGGTCGTGCGGAGATGATGCGAGGGTGAAGTTAGCACCGAGTGGCATCACTCACCTAACCCAAATGAAGACTTCTGCCTTTGTTCCTTCAGCTTTTCAAAACTTCCTCGTTAAATCATGTTAGTAAGAAAGCCTTAAGCTCAAATTTCAACTCACGGTTTGGGCTCTGAGATTTATGCCTCAGAAGAATAAGAATCTGAAACTATATCGGTTTAAAGATTTTTGTTTTTTTCTATTTAACAAGTCAACACAGTCTGATGAATTAGCAACTCTCCTAGTTGCTGTGAACATGTTTTACAATAGCCGCAGCTGTTTCCTAATGAATGTGGGATAGCAATAACCTCTTGGAGGTAATGGTAGGCAACTTCTCCACCTCATGGTGCTTTTGGGATGGCGCCTCTTTTCCTAATTACTGTCCTTTCTTCCCCTAGTTTTGTATTTTAAGTGCTGTAAGTAACCTTAGCGGCCGCTAGGTGGAGACCTTTCGATTCCATAATGTGAAAACAAAGACCCAGACAAATGATAGCTTCAGCAGCTGAAAGGCCAGCATCACTGTAGAGAGAATGGAGAGTTGATTTGGGGGAGAATCTCAGAACTGCAATGTTAGACGTGCTAAGTTGGAGATCACTCTTCTACCCTCTCCCGGTAGAGATCTCAGATAGGCAGTTGATTATAAAGGCCTGGAGTTCAGCCAGGAACTGTTAAATTGTAACAGTGCAATCACTGAAGACATTAACTACATAAAATTACTACAGGCAGAGTAATGATTAGAAAACACTCAAACTCAAATGATAAAATACTTCCGATTTCAGCATGTGTTTTTCCAAATTTCTATCCACAGCAAACTTTCTGAAAGTTTCTGCCTCTCCTGGACGAAATCTATTAATCTTTTGTTCCCAGGCTTGAGTCCCTTGGCACTGGTTAGACCTTTAGGTGTCTGCTAGCCTCTGGGCTCTTGGATGGGCCCCTGATGCCTATGCTTTGTGTTTTACTGAAGGTGGGGAAGATCCGTCACAAGATCTTCCTTCTTGGTTCCTGGATTTTGTTGGTGCCCCGGTCAGGTGCAATTCCTTAGAGCTGTGTGATCTGTGGGTTGTTGTTGTTTGTTTGTTTGTTTGTTTTTACCAGGGATGGCAGAGTGACTAGGAGCTTGTGAGTCCCCGCAGGAGGTTAGGTGCTGAACCTGCTCTCAATTAGTACACTAAGATGAGGCTACCCCTACCAACTATACCAGTGATTGCAATCACCACCAAACTCCAAAGAGTATTTTACAGTTCTGAAAACACTTTCACAGATAAGTGCTAGTATACTGAGTAGGATCATGAACTGTTGGTTTTATATCAAGCCAGATTTTCTCATAGGTCTCCTCATATTTATGGGCTTTGTCTTTGCAAAAAGATTCTGTGGGACTGGAGGTGAAAACAGCAAATAATAATAATAATAATAACAACAACAACAACCACCTTCTTAAGACACTCAGTCAACATGTCAGGTTGAGCCAAGCCTGCTCTCTTGTACAGCCACTGCTCCCTTCCCTTGGCCACGGTCTTTGAGGAAAGGGACTTTGCCTTCTTCGTCATTGCCTGGTGCAATTCCTCATTGATTCTTTGAAAGTCAAGAGAGACAATACTTTTATAATGATCTAGCTTTTAACCTTGTATCCTTCAGTCCTCATACAACCCTGGAGGGTAAACACAAGGTGAAATAATTTGCCAGGTCATTTTTATAAGTGGCTGCTATAGTTTGAATCTGGTTTGTTCCCATCAAAACTCATTTAGGCCTTGGTTCCCAGTGCAGCATTACTAGGAGGTTGGGGCCAGTGGGAGGCGTTTGGGCCACAGGGTGGGGTCTTCCAATGAATGGGTCAATGCCTGGCTCTTCGGGATGGGTTCTGACTCCCAGGCTGATGAGTTACCCCAAGAGGAGGCTGTTGTGAAGCCACTTTAGTTTTCCCCACCTCTTGCCTCTGCACATGCCTGCTCACTCTGCCACTTTCCACCATGACCTGAAGCAGCATGTGGCTTAACAGAAGCCAAGAAGATGCAGCCTCTTGACCTTGGATTTCCACAACAGCAAGCTAAATAAACTTCTCATCTTTATTATAAATTTCTCAGGTGTTCTATTATAGCAACAATAAGCAGACTAAGACAGCAGAACTGAAAATCAAGCCCAGTCCTGAGAACACAGATCCTAGAGTGCAAGTGTCTCAGACTGCTTCCGGTGGTGTAGTACGACACTTCCCACAAAGATAGTACCTACACCTCAGCCTCCTTCTCCTTTCTCAGCAAGTTTAAATGTCAGGCAGCTAAGATAGCTGAGTCAACCCCCCGGAAGATAGAGATGTTGATGATTTGCCTTTCTCATATGCCTGTCTTCCTCCTCTGGCAAGGACACTTCTTGGAAGGTGGAGATTGTTTCCTGCAGACCCTACACTTCAGGTGTCTAACACCAGCTGGGGCCTTCTGCCTTAAAGCATGATCTCTCTGAGTTGTTGAAGACCTTATCTCTCGGCTGAGAACCTTGTGTGAACCACCACATAATCATTAGGTTCGTGGCCCTCCAGCTGTGTGTCCTAAACCAAGCTACTTAACAGTGTGAACTCAGTTTTCTCACCTGGAAAATAGGAATTCAGTTTAATAGATATCAACTAAATGTTCAACATGTACAGGCAAGAATTAGGAACTGGGGATCTAGATGCAAAGATAGAAAGGATATTTTCTCTACCGTCAAAAATATAAAGTCAAATAGAAGAGATAGGAAAGTAGAGTGGAATAAAGTAGATCTAGAAGTAAGAACATAAATACTTGATCTGCCTACTTTATAGAGTTGTACCAAGAATCAAATAAAAGCAAGGATATTTAATATTCTTACAGCACTATGAAAATATATAAGGACTAATTGAAAAATGTATTGAATGCTGGAGCAACCCACTTGCCAGTCCCCCTCTGTCTCTCTTAGAAGCTATCTTTCAATAAATTTTTCCTAATCTTAAAAATATATATATAGTATGTTTAAAAATATAATAAAAGACACATTCCCATTAACAACCCCCTCCCTCCTTGAACACACTTATGACATCATTCTTGACACTTTCTGAAGCAGTTCTGGAAGTCTTTGAACCACTGAGCTAAATCCCCGGCCC
>NW_004624734.1:30380549-30402085 GCF_000247695.1 Heterocephalus glaber | reverse complement strand
TTTTTTTTTTTGTACCGGGGATCAAACTCAGGACCTGGTGTTTGCGAGGCAGGCACCAGAACCACTGAGCTAAATCCCTGGCCCTCTGGAAGTCTTTTGTGGTGAGTGCCTTTAGTTCCACTGTCCTCGCTGCCTCTGTGTCCTGAATCGATTCATAATGTTTACCTTTCATGGTCACTTTGACTTTAGGGAAGAGTCAGAAGTTTTTTAGTGCCAGATCTGTTGAATAAGGTGGATGAGGGCACACTATAATGTTTTTATGAGCCTGCCTTTCCACTGGATGACACTTAGCAGAATTCACTGTATTTTCAATCACACCTCGTAAAGACACTCATGAAAGAGGACTTCCAGAACTGCTTTAGAAAGTGGCAAGAATGATGGGATAAGTGTGATTGAAGTGAGGGGGAATGCTTTGAGGGCGATTCCTGGTAATGCATCTTTTACTGTAATAAATTTTTAAAATTTAACCATTCACCGTACATTTTGATTATCCCATGTAAAGCAAATACTAAATTATTATTTGACTTCTGCAGGAGAAACCAAATTGAGTTGTTCTCCCAAGTCTCTCTTCTTTTCCGAGAGTGCCTCCTGTAGTCAAACTCAGTGGAAACAGAGCCATCCTCCCCTTACCTTGGCTGACTGAAGAAGCCACTACAGACCCCTGACTCAAGCCGGGCCTCCTGGAGCCCCTGCTCTGGGTTTGGAGTAGGACTGAAGGTGACAAAGCCTCACTCTGGCTCTTCAGTAGACAAGATACAAATCCTGGTGGCACAGAGAGGTTTTTTTCTGAAAGGAGTACAAGTGAAGAATCCAAACTGCAGCAGGAAGAGGGAGGGATGGAATAGAGATTCAGGGAGGCGGGAGACATGTGACAAGGCTCACGTCTGTCCCTGCCTGCTGGAACCAGTAACCCAACAAGGGTCATTTTTACTAAATATAGCTCTGGTGGGCTTCAATATGTTTTTTTTTCTTTTCTTTTTAAAATTGGTGTATGTTTGCAATAGGTAGTGGTTACATTCATTTTGGGGAATTGGTGCATATATTATATTTTGATCTTATTCAATCCTTTTACTCCTAGCTTCAATCATTTGTAACTAAAAGACTTATAATCAAAGTGTCAAGCTGGTTATGGTGGTGCTTATCTATAATCTCAGCACTCTTGGAAGCTGAGGCAGGAAATCACAAGTTCAAGCCCATCCTGGGCAACTCAGCAAGATCCTGTCTCACATCAGATCTAGGCTGTCCTATCAAAAACCTTCTTGATTTTACACCAGAATTGAAGATGACACTTTTTGATTGGTCCTGGTGCAGGGCTTGAGAACTGTTTTCTGTGCAAGCATCCTGGATCTCTGTGATAAACAGTTGGTGTCCACTTGCCCAGCCAGCTGGCCACACCCTAATCTCCTGCCTCAATACTAGTAAAATCATTTTATGGATTTGATTACATGTTGGACAACATGGCAAGATCAATGCCAAAATCCAAAAATCATCTTTCATTTTATTATTGTTTTCCATATTCCCATTCAGGCATCTGTAGGAACAGTGTAAAGCTAGATTATAGCTAGAGTTGGTTAACTTTCTGTCAAGAGTGAGACAGTAAATATTTTAGGCCCTATGATCTGTCACAACTACTAAACTCTGTCATAGTAGCATAATAGCAGCTATGGGCAATATGTAAACAAATAAGTATTTGTATTCCAATAAAACTTTATTTATGGGCACTGAAAAAAAAGAGATCCTTGGGCCGGGGATTTAGCTCAGTGGTTTCACTGCCTGCTGCACAAGTGCAAGGACCCAAGTTTGATCCCCAGTACCAAAAAAACCACAAAAAACAAACAAAAAAGAACAAAAAAAGAGAGATCCTGCCTCAAAAATAAGAAAATAAAAATAAAAAGGCCTGAGAATGTAGCTCACTGCAAAGGCCATGGGTTCAATCCCCAGTAGCACGCGCGCGCACGCGCGCACACACACAAACGTGCAGTTTCTGAGTTAAAGACTTCCTTTAGCCCATGAAAGAGAGCTATGTCACTCAGTCGGTCAGTGAGTATCACTGAATACCAGCTATTTATAAGGCTCATAGAAGAACAGTTGGCTTCACCTTCAAGGATACAGTGGTACCTCGGTTCATGAACTTAATTCTTTCCACGATTCTGGTCACAAATCAGACTGGATGAAAACCGTGTCAAATTCAATAGTTAGGTTCAATGTTGACCTTATGGGTAAATTGTATTTGGTTCTCATCTAATTCGGTTTGCGACCAGAATTGTGGAAAGAATTAAATTCATGGACTGAGGTGCCACTTATAAACCAGCCACTGGGGGTCAGTCTTCTGGCCAATTGGCTCTTGAAGCTCCTGAAATTATGAAGTTGAGTCTTTGGAGCAATTGGGTGGCAACAGATGGAGTTGTCATTTGTGGCTGTCCCTGAGAAGCTCTGGGACCTTGGACATGATGGTGTTTCTCAGACTCTCAGCCTGCTCCCTCCAGGTAACATCCACTAAACCTACACCTACCATGCACTTACTTTGGGGGAGCTGCCTCATCCCCTTCCATGTTCTTTCCTACCTAACCACACAGCAGACATAAGACCTAATCTGGTCCATCAAAATCTCTGTCTAGGGAATTTGAGCTTTGAGCTGAGTCATCCCACAGCAGCACCACGTAGAAAATTGCAGAGGACCATAATATTGATTATGCTCAAAGCAGGCTGTGAAGAGTTAACCCCACAATTGGCTTATTTATAGAGGCTAAGCACTGGGGCCAGAGTAACTCACACCCAAATTCAGTTCCCACAACTATAACCTTCTGATTAGAAGGACAATGTTCTAATTACAACCATGTATCTTGTCTCTTCTGTTCCTAATTCAAGAATGCTTTGTCTTGTCCTTTATGAGCCTTGTTTACATTAATTTCCTTAGAAATTGCATGTCACCTTTACCCCAGTTGATTGCCAATGAAAGTCAGTGTCTGGGACTGGCCAGGGCCTTCGTCGGTTGCACCAGTGTTGGTTGTCCTGGCACCCCGCTTTCTCTCTTTAGTTCTGTCTCTTAGCGTATTTTTTTCCTCAGGCCTGCACCGTATACTGCGCTGGTGGGTATTGGAATCTGACTGCAGAAAATCTCCCCAGTATCCTGCTGAAATAGGAGCACACTAGCTTGGGGTGCAGTTGTTCTTCTACATCTGTAGTCACCCAGTCTCCATCACACAAAGAACAAACATACTGTGAACTAAATTAGCGAGTCAGGTTTTAGGTGTTTTGGTTTGGTTTAGTTTTTTGGGGGGCAGTTTTGGTTTGGATTGGTTTTGTGGTTCTGGGGATTGAACCCAGGGCCGTCACACTGGATTACATTCCCAGCCTTTGTATTTTTATTTTCTTATTTTTGAGACAAGGTCTTGATTAGCTGCTAAACTACCCAGGCTAGGCTTGAACTTGGGATCCTCCTGCCTCAGCCTCCCAGAGTGCTGGGATTACAGGTGTGCACCACCACACCCGGCTTCCATCAGTTATTTTTTAACCAAAGAGTCCATACATTGCCTGCATTTTTCAGATAAAAGGATTTAAATGAGTGAAGAAAAGAGAAGGAAAAGATAGAAGAAGAAAGTTGTATTGTGTCCCCTACCCAAGCTTACAGCCCTGGCCTAGCTCCTATTTTAAGACCTTTTCATGAATCTATATTTACCACAAGATTCTTTTATTTATGGAAATCTACACAAGTCATTTGGCTGGAGGCTGAAGCTTATTTCAGAACAGCAAGCCTGTTATTTCTATAAAGCCCCTGTTCACTCACCGTGTGCCTGTTCTCTCGTCTGCCAAGCACCTGTGCTCATTTTCTTTTTTTTAATTAATTTTATTGGTACATTTTAAGTGTACAATATAATGACATGCATCATTGGAAATTTGCACCTTTACATAATCTCTCTTGGTTCTTATTTTTCTCCCTTCCCCTGCCCTCCCTTCAACCCCTCCAGCCCTCCCTATTTACAAAGACTTTGTTTCCATTTTTTCATTTTCTCATATTAATTCCATTCCCTTCTTTCCTTTCCCCTACCCCTCCCACTTCCCCTTCCCCTTTGCCCCTTTTCTTCCTGTTTCACATTATCTATTATACCTTTTAGTCCTTATTTACACTTTCAGTTTCTCACACTAGAGATACTAATCAGTATTTACACATGTGAGTCATATTTATTTCACTTAAGAGTATTGCCTCAATGTGCATCCATTTAGCTATAAATGTCTCTAATTTCTCATTTTTTATGGCTGAGTAGTACTCCATTTTATAAAAAACTGCCACATTTTCTTTATCCAGACTCCAGTTGATGGGCAATTGGGCTGCTTCCAAGTTTTAGCTATTACAACTTGTGCTGCTATAAACGTAGGTGCACATATATCACTGTGGTATGATTCTTTTAATTCTTTGGGGAAGATACCCAGCACGGGAATAGCTGGGTCAAATGGGACTTCCAGTCCTAGTTCTTTGAGATATCTCCATACTGATTTCCACGGTGGTTGCACCAGTCTGCACTCCCACCAGCAGTGGAGCAGGGTTCCTCTTTCCCCACAGCCCTGCCAGCATTTGTTATTGGTTGATTTCATGACAGCAGCCGTTCTTTCTGGGGTGAGGTGGAATCTCAGCATTGTTTTCATTTGCATACCTATGCTCATTTTCAATGGAAAAAAAAATCAGGACCCAGATTCTAAAACAGGATATGACTGGTACTTAGAGACAGGCCCAAGTCAGGCAAGGTGGCATGTGCCTATTGTTCCAACATTTGGGAGCCTGAGGCAGGAGAATCAGTTGAGCCCAGGTGTTCAAGGCCAGCCTGGGCAACATAACAAGACCTGTCTCAAAAAAAAACAAAAAAACAAAAACAAAAAACCCAAATACAAGCCCACACTTTTTGTTATAAATGTTCTTAACGAACATTATGTATTCTTTCTAACCAATACAGATCCCTCAAAATATATTCCTAATTCCTAGAAGTTGCCTCCCACAGTAAAACTCATAGAATCCCAATAGACCAGTAACATGGAGCTAACTAATAGCAGATCTAGAACCAGAGCTCAGGTATTATTGTCATGAGAGCAGAGTTCTTTCTACTATTCCATGCCCCCTTTCATGTGACAATTTGTTTTCTTTAAATATAAGAATTTCAGGCCCGGGGATTTAGCTCAGTGGTTTTGCCGCCTGCTGCGCAAGCGCAAGGACCCAAGTTCAATCCCCATTACCAAAAAAAACCCTAATAATAATAGTAATAAATAAATACAAGAATTTCTTCGTCTCTCTACATAATTTGGGGGAGAGCAATGAATATTTAACCAAGAACGTGGATGCAGAAACCCAGAAACATTTGCCTCTACTAATATTAAAAATCTACAAATAATGCAGATCATATGTCACTAGGATACAGAATGCAAACAACATTATTTATTACACATCCAAATCTTGGCTATCATGTAAACAAAGCTACTTAGCATATGGTTGTTGTTGCTGTTGTTTTTAACTCTTCCAAACAACTCAGTTATGTGGTAGAATAAGAACTAAACCCATGAGAGGAAATGACAAGAAAATTGATTCGGGCAAGATATGTTTAAGGGAACTGCTCAGAGGTTGCAAGCACCCCATCACAAGGAGTCAAGCAGGTTGGACAAACAGCCATTTGGTAAGGGATTTGGAGCTCCAATTGGCGTAAGTACCCGAATCTCCCTGAGGACTTATTAAGGTTGAAATTGCTGGGCCCCAGTGTTTCCGATTCATGGAGTTGGAAGTGGGGCTGGAGATGTTGCATGTCTACCCAGTCCCAAGCAATGCTGCTGCTGGCCTAGGACATACTTTAGAACCACTGTGGAATACAAAAGTCACAAATAAGAGCCACTTCACCCTAACTAAGGAACATAAGCAAGACCACCCTTCTTTCTATCAAACAACTTGAGTTCAGCATTGTCTTTTCTGCCCAGTGGCTACCTCTGGTCACAGTGCTACATCCTTTGCATGTTTCCCTGTGCTTACCTTGAAGCTAGGATGGAAAGTCACCTTGAAGGACACCTCACTGCCCTGGCTGCTGGCTTTCAGACAGCCTTCCAGAGACTGAGCAACACACCTCACACCCAGGTCCTCTGACAACACCGTCCCAGGGAGGGGTTGTGCTGAGGGTGGAGGTCAGGGCAAAGTGCCTGGCTTCCTGCAGTCCAAGTCTCTCATGGTGGGAAAGTCGAAGCATCTCCCATTGCTGCCCAAGGGGCCACAACTGAAGAAAAGTCTGTTGCTCAGCCCTGTGCCACACCTGTGAGAGCACATGGCCAACACTTACTGGCCTTCCACTCTTTGCCAACTATTGTTCTAAGCAAGTCACACAGACAGCTCACTAAAGCCCTGTATCAACCATGTATGGTAGTAATTGGTAAACTAGGGATTTATTTGTACCCTGATCCTTCTACTCCACACCAGACTCATCAGAGAGAAGAATCAAAGTGTATTGTATGGAGAAAGAGGTTGCTTCACCATGTCATGACACCAGGCCAGCACTTCAGCCTCTGGAAGTTATAGCATGATGTCACAACTCCATATATCTAGGCTCCTGAAATTTCATATGTACATGGCTGTTGCTCCAAAGCTCACTCAAAGGATTGTGTGAGTAGTTCAGGAGAAGTTTCTACCTTTAATTCTCCTTTTTTTTTTTTTTTTGGTACCGGGGATCAAACTTGGGTCCTTGCCCTTGTGCAGCAGGTGGCGAAACCACTGAGCTAAATCCCCGGCCCTTTCTAACTTTAATTCTGCCTGCATCAGCCTTTCGAACAGGTGCTGGCCTTAAGCCAAATTGCCATTCCGGTCTCCTCTTGCATCAGTTTAGGCTGCCCCTTGGAGAGCCTTGATGTCTCTCTTTCTGCTGGCCTTGGTTAGAACCATCTCAGGTGCCAAAATTATCAAATAATGTGAATCTTCAAGAGAGATGGAGCCTGGGTATCATTAGATCAATTTTATTCATTTGGGGTCATCAGTCCCCAGTTAATATTTCTCTACCCTCTTCCCAAGTCAACTACATACAAGGGATCCAACCAACCTTCACCAGGAAACTGCTCTATTTGCTTCATTCCTCCAAGATACTGAACCACCACTTGCCTTAACATTTCATAACCAAAGAGCCAACTGAGACAATTCTTGTAAGGCAGGATCTGCTCCCATGGTCCTTTGCTGCACCAACCTAGACACTGGCTTCAGCAGATGCTTCTTTGAAAAGTCAGTTTCTCTCTCTGATGAAATAATTAAATCTTAACCTTGTTTGAGCCCTTTTACCCAAGCATTGGTGATATGAATGTGTTATTATTCAGCATGTGTACTGCAACAGCTACATGTAGAGCACTGTGCTAAGAGCCAGAGGTAGAAACAAGATACAGGCTCTCCTAAAAGAAGAGGACCGAGGCTATACAGGCTGCAACATCAATCTCAGGACTCCTGCCCCCAAAATGATAGAAAGGGCATGGCGAGGGAAATGCAGAAGAGCCAGAATAGAGAAGAGAGGAGAGACAATCATCAGGAATCTAAAGACTGACTGCTAGTAAAACCAGAACAGCCTGACATTAAGTCTATTTATGAACAGCCCCAACAGAGAAATCTTATTACCCAAAGCTATCAAAATAGACCCACTTATTAAATACGTAGTCCTACTTTTCACTCCCACTCAACTCCATATAGAAACAGCCTAAATAAATTTTTTCAGCACACCCCTCTGAAAAACATGATGACATTCCTGTTTGAAGAGCAAAATAATTGGGGTACATATGGTAAGCAATGTGCCCAATATTCTATGGCAAGGCCATGAAAACACTAGAAACAGGTTCTGGAAAGCTTGCTGGGAACTGCTTTAGATTTCACAGATGGCTGGCCCTCTGGTGGGCATTGCACTTACCTATTACTGCGTAAGGCACTTAAGCAACAACCATGTATTTGTTTATGATTCTGCACTTGGGGGCTGGACTCATCTGGGTAATTCTTCTGCTGGTCTCACCTGCAGACACTTAGGAGCTTGCAGCCATCTGGTGCATTGGCTTGACCAGTATGCTCTAAGCTGACCTCACTTACAGGACCAGGCCCTGGTGCTAGCTGTTGGCTGTTCCTCTCAGCTGAGGTTGTTCCAATAACCTGGCACTGTCTTCAGTGGGTGTAGGAATAGGCTGAGAGGCCCAGGGTGGGACTTGCAAAGCCCCTCTCTACTTGAGCATTCTCAGAGGTAAAGGCTGCGTGAAACAGCCATCGGCAAGCCAGGTGGAGGCCCAGACCAGGACCCTGCCAGAAGCTTACCTTGAACTTTCTGTCCTCCAGAATTCTAAGAAAATTAATTTTTTGTTTTAAGCCACTGAATCTGTGTTATTTTGTCATGGCAGCCTGATAGTTTATTTACAGTTTGGGGTTAGGAAGCTGCTTTAAGCATTTGTATACATGTCTGTGTAGCAGTATGTTTTCATTTTTCTTAGTGACTAGAAAGTGGAAGAGCTGGGTAATGTACATGTGCACAGTTACTTCTTCAATGGTCAAAACTGTTTTCCAAAGTAGCTGTACCACTTTGCTCTCCCACCAGTGGTGAGCGAGGCTTCTGGTTGCTTCACATTCTTGCCAACACCTGCTATGATCCATCTTTTTCATTGTAACCCTTCTGCTGCATGTATAGTGGTAGCTTATTGTAGGTTTAATTTGAATTTCCCCAATAGTTAGTAATGTTAGGTCATCTTTCCTTTTCTTTTTTTTGCTAGCTCGTTTGCAATACATGATGGTTACCTTTATCGTGAGGAGTTGGTACATGTACCTAACACATCTTGAGTCTCTTCTTTTTTCATTCCCTGCCACTCTCCTCTCTGCTCTTTCCAACTCTTGGTCCCCTTTTCATTTGCAAAAGCTCTATTTTCATCATATTTTATACCCTTTTCCCTCCTTGCCCTCCTCCCTCCCTCCACTCCCTCCATTTCTTGTTCATTCCCCATCCATTTGAAAAAGATCTCCCTATTTTCTCTTTATCTACCTCTAGAAACCATGTGATATTTAAGCTTGTGTGTCTAATTTATTTCACTTAATATCATGGTCTCGAGTTACATCCATTTACCTACAAATGCCTCAAGTTTATCTTTGTATGGCAGAGTAGTACTCCATTGTGTATAAATACCACATTTTCTTTACCCATTCATCTGTTGATGGGCATAAAGGCCATTTCCAAGATTCAGCTATTATAAATTGTGCTACTATGAATGTGTGTGTATCCCTGTAATATGATGACTTTAACTTTTTCAAGAAGATACTTAGAAAAGGGATAGCTAGGTCAAATGGAATTTCTAGTTGTAGTTTTTTGAAGTATCTCCACACTGATTTCCATAGTGATTGTATTAGTTTACATTTCCACCAACAATGTAGAAGGGTTCCTTTTTCCCCACATCCTCACCAGCATTTGTTATTGGTTGATTTCTTGATTATGGCCATTCTTTCTCGAGTAAAATGGTATCTTGATGTTTTAATTTGCATTTCTCAAATGGCCAGTGATATGGAGCATTTGTTCAGGTATTTATCGGCCATTTGTACTTATTTTTCTGAGAAGTATCTATTCATTTTGCTGGCCCATTTTGTGATTAGGACTTTTATCTTGGGGAGTCTATTTTTTTAAGTTCTTTATATATTCTAGATCAGTGATGGTGAAACTTTTAGAGACCAAGTTCCCAAGCTGCACAAAAACCCCCACTTATTTATCAAAAGTATGCACACTACAGTTAAACTGAATGCTCAGCTGCTGGGGCAATACTGGGATGATGTGGCTTGCATGCTGACAGAGCGGCTGGCTCTGTGTGTCTGCTGTAGCACATGTGCCACAGGCTCCCCACTGCTGTTCTATGTTAGTCCTCGGTCTGAGGAATAGCTGGCAAAAAAATTTTACCATTCTGTAGGTTGTCTCTTCACTCTTTTGATTGTTTCCTTTGCTGTGCAGAAGCTTTTTAATTTGATATGATCCCATGTGTTGATTCTTGGTATTATTTCTTCTGCCATTTGGTTTCAGTTTAGAAAGTCCTTGCCTATACCTATGTCTTCAAGAGTGTTACCTACTTTATATTACAGCAGATTACATCTTTTCATATACTTACTTGCCAACTTGATATCTTCTTTAGTGAAGTATCTGTTCAAATCTTTTATTCTTTATTATTCGCTGAGAGCTAATTAAATACAAATTTGAATAAATGTAAGCAAGAAAATTAGATCTAAAATTTTACTGTTGTCCAGTTGGGCAGGCCTGGAAGGAAGACCAGAATGTCCAGAAAGAATCTGGGCAATGAAAAGTTGAGAGAGTTGTGACAACTGGAAGAGCAGGGTGGGCATGATGGTAAGTTCTGCAAGCTTCCTAGTTTTGTCCAACTCTAACCTTGAGACCTCCCTATTCGTTTTCTCACCCATCAGCACCAAATTCCAGTTCCCAGATCCTCCAAGAGCCTCATTTTTGCCTCACTTCCTGTGGAAGTTTTCTGGTTCAAGAAAGCACCTCCAATGTCACTCTTGCCTGTGTTTTCCCGGTTTGTAGGCAAATACAGAAACTCTCATGAGAAGTACCTAGATAAGATTTGGCCCAGCGTCTTGTCTGGGAACAGAGCTGAGCACCAAGTTGTGTCTAAAACACATTCCTCTAAAGTAGGGACCTTGGAAGGGAGGAAGAATGAGGAAAGACTAGGGAAAGATAGGAGCAAGGACGTGTGATAAGAGAGAGTGTTATCATCAAGGACACAGTGTGCAGCCATGGATCACTCCGTGCTGGAAGGAGATAAGTGGGAGAGAGTCCAGGCAAGAGCAGAATAAATGATTAAGGAATGGGGAAGCTGATTTATGGGGCTGATTTAATAGAGTTCACTGAAGCTCATACATTTAACAAAATGTAACTGAAGCTAATTTTCCTTCAGAGCCTGAAAGGCAATGGGAATGCACACATTAAAGATTAGGAAAATAGCAAATATAAAAGTCAGCTTGTCTAGCAAAGGCAGTAAGTAAAATGAACATGTCTGCATTAAGCAGAGGCAGTCTTATCTAAACTGTCTGTATGTGTGTTCTGTGTGTGTGTGTGTGTGTGTGTGTGAGTGACAAGCCACTTGACATTTTCTCATTCTCTTCTATATTTTTCCTCATTCCTTCCTTTTTTCTTTTTAGGTCTAGTGAATGTTATCAGTAAGACCCCAGATCTCAGGACTCTTATTTCCTCACCTTTAGAGGAATCTTCCTGGCTGGGTCCTTTTCATGGGTCTACCCATCTAGGGCATATCCGTATTCCTTGGGATCCACCCAGCTGCCAGACTGAGGCTCATCCCAATATCCCTAACTGCTCTTTAAATTAAACCTTTTTTCAAGTGAGGAGCTCATAAAAGATGATAAATGAACCTCATTCCACCATCTTAACACAATCACCCAGAGCATGTTGGAGCCATTCAGGTCAAACCATGTTGTCTCAGTACATATGTTGGAGATAGCAATTTTTTAACCATTAATTCCATGTGTCAACCTAACTAGGCCATAGTGCCCAGATGCAATTATCCTGGATGTTTCTGCAAGGGCATCTTTAGATGAGATTTACTTTGAAGTTGGTGGACTTTTGGTAAAGCAGATCTCTCTCCACAATATGTTGGGCCTCATCAAAGCCACTAAAGCTCTGACTAGAACAAAAGGGTGTCCCCTCCCAAGCAAGAGGGAATTCTCCAGCTGATTGCCTTTGAATTTCATCTGCAACATCAGGTCTTCCTGTTTCTATAGCAGACTGCTTTTGGACTCAGAACTGCAAAACTTACCTGCAATTCTACCCTGCTGTTCTCTCCATTAAAGTTTGAAATCATCCAGCCTCCATGATGTAAGGTAAGGCAATTCCTTAAAATAAATCTTTTTATGCACACACACACACACACACACACACACACATCCTATAGAGAACTTTAACACAAATTTATACATCATAAAATATCACTAGTGATGCAGGTAAGCATTGACAATAGTGAGAATGTGGTCATGAGTTTCGTCAGTTAAGAATCTAGAATGGAGAGCTTTTAAATTGCTAAAATTATGATATGCTCAGGTAAAAGTTTTTGCAAGCAAATAAATGTTGAGGACTAGGCTACTTAACTCAGATCTCACCACCTCGAAGGCAATGTCATCTTGCCTCAGGAACAGGGAAGTATGTGGAAGACTGCATGCCCCCGGCTATGGGCCAAATGCCAGTAATCTGGTACTCCTGAGGCAGGACAGCATTTGTTGAGAACAGTTGTCAATATATGGGCATTCGAGTGTTCCTCATTAACTTAACCCTTATCCACCCATTCTCTATAGTTGCTGTTCCATGAAATGCGTGCTACCCTCCCCCATGCTTCTCACTGGCTAATAAAAGTGGACCAACCTCGGAGTTTTATTTGAGTCTGTCTGCTAGAGGCAGGTCTCCTCCCGGTCCCCCCTTTATGTCTTCAAGATTGTGTCTGTCTCTTTCTTTTTATTTCTCATTGTTCCCCCCAAAAGTTAGATGAGGGTCTGATCAGTAAATGAAGCTATAGATTTTGGAGGTATTTTCAGTAACACAAAAGGCCATTAGTAACAATACATATGTTTCAGCTGTCTGTGTACTCTGAGTACTATTTAATTTTAAATAAAAAATTAAAATGTGTCTTACATCAGCATAATCATTATTAAAGCTAGGCTCTTTCCATTTGGTCCCCTCTCTCACAGCTAAAAGCTAGGCTAATAAGTTCTTATTTTTTTAAATAGGTCCTCATTTTTAAAAAGAGAATCTAGCAAACCTATAAGTTGGTACCAATTCCACATGGAAATACCAACCTTAGTGAAAGGATATTTTATAAGATAACAAAGTAAACTCTATCATCAAAATGCTTTATTAAATGTTCTTTTCCAGGTGTTATAAAAAGGCCTCCTTTTACTAGCTTATAAAACAAGCTAACACAAAATAATGGCTAATAATTATCATTTATTGAGGATCTATGCTGTTTTAAATGCATTATATGCGTAAAACTGTTCTTCTCACAAGTTTGTTAGGTAGTGTTGTGCAATAAAGAATTTTTATGGTCTTGTCCTTGCTTCCTGGGAGAGAAATTAACTTCTTAGAATTTCCTAAGTGACTGGAGTGTCCTGGATATTTGTGTGTGTGTGTCGGGGGGCTCAGGCCACACCTGAGTTTCTTCTAATAACATAACATAGGAGGAAGTTTCATACTAGAAAGCTCATGTAACTTGAGAGTTGGGGTTTTAAGCCCTGTAATATTACTTGACCTGGGAATGAAATGGCTAGGGAGGAAGGCTGGAAATTTAGTTTAATCACATGAGCAGTGATTTGATTGATCATGGTTATGCAATGAAACACCAATAAAAACTCTGTACACCAGACCTCAATTGAACTTTCTGATTGATAATGAATACTGTTATGGACCAAATGTTTCTATCTCCCCCAAATTCCTATATTGAAGACTCAATATAACAGTAATTGGAGGTGGAGATCTTCAGTGCTAGAAGGCATTGCTGGTTTTGGCTCTACCCTGATGAATGGAATTAGTGTTCTTAGAAGAAGAGGCACAAGACTGATCAGTCTCTTATTTTGACATTATGGTACACCAAGAAGGTATCTTTTCAGATTAATCACTTGACCTTATTTGACTTCCCAGCCTCCAGAACTACAAAAAATAAATTTCTGTTGTTTAATTCACCTCAGTATACAGTACAGTAGTGGCTCGGTTCCTGAATGCTATTGTTGGTAAACATTTAGTATGCAAATAAAAGGATTTGGCAAAACTTTGTTTTTGTTTGCAAACTCTGCATCAGGTGACAAATGACTGTAGCCATCTTTCCCACACAAGCACAAACATGGCCATCTTTTGCAAAATTGCAGAGCAAATTGAGTTCATTAACCAAGGTACCACTGCATTTTGTTATAGCAGCCTGAACTGATTCAGGCACACACTGATATGCTGGGAAGATGATGTGCCAGAGGACATGGAAACTGCATTTTGGATCCTCCCAGACCTGGGCTGTGTATATCTCCATTTGGCTAGTCCTAATTTGTATCCTTTCTAAAAGCTGTGGTCATTCGTATATGCTTTCCTGAGTTCTGTGACTTATTTTAGTGAATTATCAAACTTCAAGGTGAGGGAGGGGTGGGTAGGACCCTTGAACATGTAGCCAGTTGGTGAGAAGCACAGGTGGTCTGGAAAACCCAGGGCTTGAGTGGGTGTCTGGAAGGAGGAGAATCTTGGGGAGGACTATGTCTTTAACCTGTGAAATTTGTCCCAACTCCATGTAGTGAGTGTCACAATTGCACTATAGGTGGAGATCGTTATTATCATTTAACAGACAAGGAAAAGAATGCTTGAAGCAGCGAAGTAACATTTCCAAAGACATACGGCTCATAATCGGTAACACCAGGTTTCAAAACAGATTTATCTAATTCTAAAACTCACTCTCTTTCTATCACTCTGAGATGATATAAGATTTCTAGGTTTGGCTAATAGATTTGCTATCAGGTTCGCTGTCTCTTAGAATAAAAATTATTAATTCAGTCTGCAATGATTTGTCCCATAAAGATGTGCTTCTTCATTAGGAGACTGGTGGTAAAAGTCAGGGCTGGCTTTGCTGGAGAAGAATACTCCTACAGTCACTTCCAAAAGATTGTCCTGGACTGGAATTCAAGACCTCAGACTCACAAATCAAAAAATTTAAAAATTGGCTTACCCATATATTTTTTTTTAAATACAAGAGATTTTTAACAGAAATTTCACCAACAAAAATATGCAGATGACAAGCACATGGAAAGATATTCAACATCATTAGTCATTAGTGAAATACTAATAAAAAGTACTATGAGAATTGGGTGTGAGGCACATGCCTGTAATCTGAGCACTAAGGGAAGCTGAGGCAGAAGGATCACAAGTTCCAGCCCAGTCTGGGCAACTTAGCAACTCAGTGAGATCCAGTCTGAGAATAAAAAAATAAAAAAGGGCTGGGGATGTGGTTCAGTGCAAAGACCCTGGGTTCAATCCTAGGGTCTGAAAAAAAAATCTAAGTGAATGAAATAATCCAACATCAAGAAGTAACAAGGATGTAGATTATCTAGAGTTGTCATATATTACTGATGACAATGCAAAATAATAAAGACACTGTGGAAAACAGTTTTGACTGTTTCTTTCTTTTTTTTTTTGACTATTTCTTATAAAGTTGGACATATGCTTACTACATGATCCAGCAATCCATTCCTAGGTATCTACCCAGGTGAAATGAAACATTTTAATACAAAAATCTGTACAGGTGAAATGAAACATTTTAATACAAAAATCTATACACAGCTGGGCCAGGGATTTAGCTCAGTGGTTCTGCTGCCTGCCTCACAAGTGCAAGAACCTGAGTTTGATCCCCAGAACCGCCCCCCCAAAATAAATCTGTACACAGCTGTTTATAGTGATTTTATTCACAATCACCAAACACAGGAAACAAACTATGATTCTCCCATAAAATGCAATACTTCTCAGCAATAAAAAAGAATAAACTTGTACCAATGTTCATAGCAACGTTATTCACAATAACCAAAAGGTAGAAGCATTCCCAATGTCCAGCCCTGGACGAAAGTGTTACTGGAACTGTGGGGTCATGTCCCATGGTGACAAAGAATGATACTACAGGTTGGAGGAGGTAAGATGCAAGCAAATTTGTTTAAAGATATAAAGGCAAGCAAGTAAACGATATGAAAGGAAGGAAGTACAGCTCCTGCTAACTGGAAGGAGGTTCTGAGCAGGATACCTACAAGGGCTTTGTCTAGGGTTTTTTAAGGGATTTAGAAGGGAGGTTGGGCATCGTGTAAGCAATCTAATCTCTACCCTATATGGGACTACATGTTTTTAGGAGTCCACTCTATGCAGTGTTCACACAGTGCCCATGTTCCCTTGAGCCAATAGCCTGCCCGATCATGCTCCGGGGAGGTCCCAGATAGCTGAGAGATACCTAGCAGATGTTTTTGTAAGATCCCTGGAGCCTCATGACTCAGTAGACTACATTCTGAGCTTCCTGACTCTATTTTGGGGCTGCTGTCCTTACTGGTTGATAGAATCTTAACTCTTACCTCACTAACTCCTATTACAAATGAATTTACAAAATGTGGAATATACATTCAATGGAATATCATTCAGCCTTAAAAAGGGATGAAAGTCTGATACATGCTACAGTATGCATAAACTTTAAAAACACCAAAGTCATACACCAAAGGACAAATATTGCATGATTCTAATTATGGCATAGTGTCACCAGATGGGGGACAAAGAGTTACCTCCAAAGAGGAGGTGGAGACCTCAGCTCACAGCCACCCACAGAGTAGCTTCTTGGTTTGTTGTCAAAAAGCATTTTGGGACTCATCAGTGAGAGGCACTGGCAGACTTATTAAACAGAACCAAAGTACACACTCAGAAAGAAGTGTAGGCACTGAAGAATGCAATGTTATCTGGGTCTGGGGGTATTAATGTGCTCTTGGGGTAGGAATCTGGGATTTGTGAATTGCTAGTACCAAAAGAAAAGCTCAGGCTCAATTTAAGGGTGAAAGACATGGGCTAAATTTTCAGGTAAAAGGTAGGAGCCCAATTTGCTGGCTTATTATATCTTTTAAGAATCTTAGGGATTTTTGAATGGGTTTCGTGGAAGGAGGGCATTGTAACCTTTGGCAATTTTGTGACCCGAAGTGGCAGTTTTCTTAAAAGAACAATTTTGAAATTACAATTTTCCTCATCTCTTTTATAAGTTTTTTTCCCCCTCAGTGGTACAGGGGATTCAATCCAGGGGACTTGCACTGAGCTACATTCCCAACCCATCTATTTTTTATTCTGAGATAGAGTCTTGCTAAGTTACCCAGGTGGGACTTGAAGTTGCAATCCTCCTGCCTCAGCTTCCCTTAGTGCCAGGATTACAGGCACGCACCCCTGTGCCCAGCTCTCTACCTATCTTTAACTCTTCTACCTCAACGTGAAGTATCTAGAGTACCCAAATTTATAGAAACAGTACAATAGAGGTTACCAGGGGATACGGGGAGGGAGAAATAGGGAGTCATTATTTAATGGATGCAGAATTTTAGTTTAGAAAAAAGTTCTATAGATGGATGGTGGTGGTGGTGGTTGTGTTACAATGTGAATGTACTTAAATACCACTGAATCATATACTTAAGAATGTTTCAAATGGTAAATTTTATGTTGTGTCTAACATTTTAAAAAATATGGACCAAACTACTATTCACACGTGTGGATGAATCTCAAATACATTATGTTAAGTGAAAGAAGACAGAGCCCAAAGCTTACACTGTGGTTTCACTGATGTCTATTATTGTCAAGGAAAACTATAGATTTTGGGAGCTAGAGTTGGGACAAGGCTGGCCACAAAGGTATTGGGGAGTGAGGGGGAGCGATGGAACTTGATGGTAGGAGGTTTACTGGGATTTTTAGGGCAAAAGCTCCAGTTCCAGTGGTCCCAACAGACCAACGTTGGCCACCTGCCCCAAAACACCAATCAAGGAGACAGAACAGCCAAGGGCAGAAAAGGAGCTTTAGTCAGCATGGCCATGCTGGGAAGCACAGGTCGAAGTTCAAGGTCTGTCTTCGAATAGACTTTGGAGTTTTATAGAAAAGAGGAACAAAGGCAAGCGTTGGGAGTGTGCATTGCTAGGAGGAGGGTACAGAGCTGACAGGGTAGGTAATGCTGCTCAAGTCTTGGTCTGGTTGCTCCATGTCTCGGGACAGGTTCTGTGAGGTCCTGGGAGAGTCTTCATCACTTCAGGGGGCAGTTTGGTTCCCATCATGAGATGAGAGCTCCCATTGAAGTGGCAATCTCAGTTCCTGTCCTGGGATAACTGCTCCCACTTGGGGAGTGATTTCATTATGGAGTGGTCTGTGAGGCTCTGCTCTTCCTAGAACCCAAGGTATTTAAGACAATGACTGAAGACTTCTAGGCACTGCTCCAGGGGTCTGGAACTGGATGTTATAAAAGCTGACAATTAGATGTCCCTGCAAATCCTAAACATTATTTTAGTTGCTCTTATCTTGGTTTCCTCGGCCTCGAAGCAGGATGAGATCAGCTAGGTAAACTGAGGGCTAATAAACCTTGTAATACAGATACTCTCTGAGTCATTAGCATCCTTACATGTAGAGCTGAGCTTGGATCTGCCCCAATGTTTTTTTTGTTTTGTTTTGTTCTTTTGGTACCGGGGATCAAACTCTGGTCCTTGCGCTTGCGACGCAGGCGGTGGAACCACTGAGCTAAATCCCTGGCCCCAACCCCAATGTTTTAAGGTAGTAAGAGAAACATAAAATGAAGGCAGAGATGCCAAGCTCTATCCTGCTTTTAGTTACCTGTTGAGCATCTGCAGGCCTAGCATTTCTGTTCCTGTTACAACATAGCTATATTCTTTTCTTTCAGTACTGGAGATTGAGCTCAAGGGCAGTCTACCACTGCAGTATAAGCCCAACTCTTACTGTTTATTTTGCCAAATTGCCCAGTCTGGCCTCACTCTTGCAATCTTCTTGCCTCAGCCTCCCAGGTAGCTGAGATTCTAGGCATGCAACACCACACCCAGTTACTGTACAATTTAAAACTCAGAACTGCACACTAAATAGGATACATTTCACTATAAGCATATTTGTCTTACTTACCATTTTCTCTTGTAATAAAAGAAGACCCGAGGCTTGGTAATTTATAAAGAGAATTTTTAAAAAGTGAACCTTTAATGAGTGCACACCTATGGCAAAACCAGAGAATGCCCTGGGCCCTGTACAAAGATCAGTTATCTTTCTACCTTTACCTTTCACCAGCATTTACCTTTGCTTTCTCTACTTGGACCTCTGTGAATTTCTCATGTTGCTCCCCTGTCACACACACTTCACAGAGAGAGGCAAAATCTTTAGTGAGTACTAACCTCTATAACAATGAAAAAATTCCTCCCCAGACGACTTGGGACAGATTGGAGCCAAACCATTTCCTTCAGTCCCTGAACACATTGTTTCCCTCCAGTGACTTCTGCAATCCAGAAACAGCTGCAAATTCCAGTAAAACAATGTTCTCATCCAATCCCTCCAGCCATCTTTACCCTTTTGTTTTTCTCTCTGGAGGGAGGAAAGAGAAAAAATCCTTGAAAGTTTGCCACAGTGCATTATTTCCAAGCGTCTGTTGATGGAGGCATGAGCCAAGCAACCCTTTTTATTGGAGAAAAGGAGAGAGTAAAGATGGAAGAAAGAAAGTCATTTAAAAATGATGGAAAAGGGCATGGAGAAAATATTAGCAAGTAGAATAAGGTTGCACAACGGAAAAAAATTGAGCAAAAACACTGCTTATGCAATTGAAATGTACTCGTTCCGCAGGTTTAAATCACCTGCTTCTCACTTTGGGCGAACCTGGAAGCCAGTCTGTTTTAGTAGTTAATTCCAGCCATTCTTAATTGAATGTAACCTAATAAGAGAATGTGATGATATTTAAAAATGATACTACATAATAAGGATACTATTTCACAAAAGAATTTACAGTAATTCTCTTGTGGTTTTTAGCCTCTATAATACACTTAAATGGTTTGAAAATTTAGAAAATTATCTTCCATTGGCCCTTTCAGAGTCACTCTCTACCTTTGTCCACTCCTCGCTGTACCAGGAGACTGGTGTTAAAGGATGGAATCAGTGCTCACCATCCAGGTTCTGGCTAGGGTTAGCTAATAGGAAGCAACACCAGGAAACTGAGGATTGGAAAGCATGACTTGGAGGTATTTATTATTGTGGCTTCCTCCTTCATGAGTCACCACAAGTTGATTACTTCTCTCTACTGAAAGTCACATCTCCAGGGAGAGGGGCTTGTTCCTCGCTCTTCATGCAGCTGAGCTCTGCCCCTTCTCCTTGACTCTTCATGTTTCAGTGGCATGGGAAATAGAAGCCTATTGTTGATAGCCAGAGTACTGCATTATTCTTTTCCAATTCCCTAATCCTCACCACCATCTTTATAAATAAATGAGTCCCTTAGCCTCACCGGAATTGTCAAATGACAGTGTGCTCTCTGTTTCCAGGTTTCCTGACTATTACAGCGCATACTTTTTCCTCTCACATACTGTAAGTCTCCTGAGTGCCATCTTATCCAATGCTCTGTGTTTCCCTCAAAGCATCTAGCATAGTCCCATGTACATAGTAAAAGTTTGTCATACATAATGTTGATAATTGCAGAAAGTCGTTCACTTGTCCTGACCCTGGTTTCCATGGTCACTCTTTGTTATGGTTTGTGGTTAGATGTCCCCCTGAAGCCTCATATGGATGTGGTGAGACTTTCTTTTTCAGTGGAGGTTGAATCTGGAATGTGTGATGCTGAGGTAAGGGTGTGTGATTACTAAACCACTACATGCGAGTGATTAGTTTGACACTGCCCTAATCCTGGTAACCTGAATAAGATAAAAGATACTGGCAGAAAGATGCTGTTAAACTCCTCTTGTTGCCTTTGCTACCTTGTGCTCGCCATGTTGTTTCTCCTCTGCAATGTCTGTTTGCCATCCCTGCCTTGGGGCCAGCTGACTATGGGCTGAAACCTCTATGAAATGTAAGCCAAATAAACTCCTTCCTCTCTAACTTTGGGTGTGGCCAACGAGAGAAACAAGAGGAAAGTAACCAACACATTCTTCTAGACTCATTTAGTGAACCATGCATGACTGTATTTATGCAGTCTGCTCATCACTGTTGCCCATTACCTGCATTTAATGAGATTTTGCTGTTTATATTGAGTAGTGTGATGTAATGGAAACAGTGTTTTGGAGCTTTACTGACCCAGACTCAACTCCCAGCTCTGCTTTTAACTAGTTGGGTCACATGGGAAAAGCTACTTAAAGTCCCCAAGAAGCACTGTCATTATATAGAAATTTGAAATACAGAATTACCACATCTCTACTTCCTTCTCACCTTATTCTTTCCCTTCCTGCTCCTTCCCCATCTTAACCATGAGGCTAACTGGAGTCCTTTCTCACAGTTTGAGTACAGTGGCCCCTGTAGGATTAAATCAGTTTCCTGAGGAAGAAGCAATAGAAAAGAAAAGATGTGGAAAGGACAGAAGGATTAAATATTGGCAACATGTCTTATGACCAACATTTAAATATGATTTGGGGAGATGTGGAAGAAAGCTTGATACCTAAAGAAGCTGATTTTAAAAGCATGCAAAAAGATGTAAAAAACGAACAAGATGGAATATTCCAAGGCTGTTTATAGGAAGCAATGGTACTGTGTTAATAGTTCCTTGTTTGAGAGCTGACTGAGCCAAAGAATCTATTCAATATAGAAACTACAACACTAAGTAGAGGACATGTTCAAAAGAGAAACACATGAAATGGCCATGATTCCTTCTTCCTTTTAACTGAGTGGATGTATAAGTTCCAACCAAAATGGAGTTTAAGCCAGGTGTGATAGCTACATGTGAGGCTATGACAGGAAGATCACTTGAGCCCACAAGTTCAAGATCAGCCTGGGAAACATGGCAAGATACCTTTTTTTTTTTTT
>NW_004624734.1:30339970-30362681 GCF_000247695.1 Heterocephalus glaber | reverse complement strand
TTGCCTTGAGGGTTTGTGTTGAGAAGTCTGCTGTGATTCTGATGGGCTTTCCTTTGTATGTGATTTGTTTCTTTTCTCTGTTTGTAGAACTTTGTTCTTCTGTTGGGTTTCTGGAATCTTTTTTTTTTTTTCTTGGTACCGGGGATCGAACTTGAGTCCTTGCACTTGCGCAGCAGGTGGTGAAACCACTGAGGTAAATCCCTAGCCCCGGGTTTCTGGAATCTTAACAGTTACACGCCTATGTGTAGATTTTTTTGATCAAGGCCAGTTGGAGTCCCATATGCCTCACTTATCTGTATGTCAAGTTCTTTTCCCCAGCTTGGGAAATTTTTCTGCCATTTCTTCTATGAACAGGTTTTTTTATGTCATCTGCACTCTCTCCTGTTTCTTTATTGACTGCAATCAGTCTTGTATTATTCTTTGCATCGTCTAGCAGCTGCTGGATTGATTTCTTGTGGTCCCTTACAATTTTAAAGCAAATTTTCTTTTCCTGGTCATTAATTGCAATCTTTTCTTCCATATCTAAAATTCTGTCCTCACATTGGCTCATTCTGCTGTGTAAGCTTTCAATGGAGGTTTTTTGTTTTTGTTTTTGTTTTTTTGGTATCAGGGATCAAACTTGGGACCTTATGTTTGCAAGGCAGGCAGCAGCACCACTGAGCTAAATCCCTGGCCCTTAATGAAGTTTTTTAATCTCCTGGAAATCTGTTTGCATCTGTTTTATGGATTCCATTTGTGTCCTATGTTGGGATTCCATCATGTTCCTCAGTTCCTCTATTTTTTTATCTGTGTCCTCTCTAGATTTATTAATCATGTCTTGCACTATGCACACAATCTCTGCTGTTACCTGAGAAATTACTTCTGATTTTATTTTTCTCAGATCTTCTTTTGTTGCCAGTTTAGGGAGTCCAGGTGGTTGACTATCAGAGTGTTCCATCTCGTTTCCCTTTGGGGTTGCTTTAGGTGATCTGGAAGTCTGGTTTTGAGACTCGTGTACGTGTTTTCTTATTTTGACAGGTGGGTGGGGTGGGGGAGGATGTTGCTAGCCCCCACATGGCTCACCTCCTCTGTGCTGGGGTGGTGGTACACTGGTCTGGAAGCCTCCTCCTAGGCGCTGGGAGTGGCTCACCTCTTCTGTAGTGAGGGGGGGTGGTACGGCCAACCTCCAAAGATTTTGAGCAAAAGAGCAGCACGATTGGTCTTATATATTAATTTAGTCACAACTGATTTATGATGAAAGTAGATTCCCGCAAGTCAGGAGCAGAAAACAAGAGTCTGGTGGGGAGACTGTTGAGGAACAGGCAGAACATGATAGTGGCTTAGGCAATTGGGGGTGGTAAGGAGTGGTTGAGTTCTGGACAGATTTTGAGACCAAGGTGGACAGGACTCGCTGATAAATTAAAACTGAGTACACAAAGAAAAAAAAAGAAGCAAAGATATCACCAAGGTTTTTGGCCTGAGCAATGAGAAAGATGTACTTGTCATCGACTCAGAGGAGATCATTTCAGAGGTGGGGTGAGCCTGGTTTGCCTATTTCATTTTAGTTTATTTTTTGAGACAGGGTGTCACTAGGCAGTTCAGGCTGTCCTTAACTCGCTATGTAGCGCAGGCTTGGCCTCAAACTTTCTGTGTTCCACCTGCCTCAGCCTCCAGAGTGCTGAGATTACAGGCATGCACTACCACACCCAGCATATGGTTTGCCTATTTTAGACATTCCAGTAGCGATATCTTGTAGATGGGTCCAGAGTTAAGAATAGATATAAATTTGAGAATCATGAGAATAGAGATCGTATTTATAATCTATGAACCAAAAGATAGAGTGTAGAGAGAAAAAAGACCAACGATTGAGTTCTGGGAACACCAACATTCAAAGGTTGAGGATATGAGAAGAAACCAGCATAGAAGGGCTGAGAAGGATCAGCCAGAAAGGTAGAAAGAAAAAACCACATGGTCATCTTGGAAGCCAAGAGAAGGAAGTGAACAAAAAAGGAGAGATTGATTAACTGTCAAGTTTTCATTAGCATTACTTGGGAAAGGTATAGGATTCCATGAAAGTGTATAACAGAGGACACAGTTTAGATTGAGGACTCAAGGAAGTAGCATTGAGGCTGAAGGTTAAAGTATGAAACCCAGTGACATACATTCTCCTATGCAGTCTTCCACCCTGAAGTCATTCTTGTTTCATCCTAATGGTGTTTCTTATTAGCTATATGTGCAGTCTACCTGGGTGTCTCTAGGTACCTCTCCATCTGAGCCAGCATCCCAGATAGCTGAACAAGGAGAAGACATGGAGGATGAGTAAGGATGGAGGAAGAAAGAAGCTCAGAATAGTTTCTTAAGTGGGGCATATGAAACAGCCAACCCTTTCTCATTAGGGTAGTCACTTGGATGAGACTTCTGGGAACAAGTATCCATTTGGCCCCACAACACAAGACACTGTCATCCATGCTTAGGAAGGGATTCCTGGGCAGTGTTGGTTGGCTATTCTTGAAGATGTGACCTATTAGTGAGCAAGCTTCCTGAGGTGTCACCAGTTGGGCCCTATTTTCTCCAGGCAAGAGATCAAGAAGCAAAGGGAGGATGGAAAGAAAATCTGATGTCAATGTATGGTAGATAAATGGGTAGGGGAGCTCTTGAATTCTCTATTCTTTACCATGTAAAGAAAAGAGGCTGAGGTGTTTCCTGCACGTAGACTGCCAAGTGAAATTAAATCCAGCCACTCTGACGCAGACGATAGGACCAAGGGCTCTGTGTACCCTCTGTGACAAGGAGAACTTCCTCGGAGGAATTCAAACACAAACTCTGAAATGAGGAACATTCTAGATTGAGGTGCAGCACTGTGACTCATCAAAGTCTCTTTGGGGAACCTTAAATTCTACAAAGGAAAAAAGAGAGGCAAGAGAATGACCACTTCCACACCCATGTTCATAGCACATTATGCACAATAAACAAGAGATGCACGCATGTAATCCCAGCATTTGGAGGCTGAGGCAGGAGGATTGCTGTGAGTTTGAGGGCCAGCTTGGGTTACACAGTGAGTTCAAGGCCAGCCTGACCCTGTCTAAAAAATAAAAAATAAAAAAGAGATGGAAGCAACCAAAATCTCCATCAATGGATGAAATGGATAAATAAAATGTGGTATATACATGCAATGGAATATTTTCAGCCTTAAAAAGTAGCCAAATCCTGTCACATGCTACCATATGGATGAACCTTAACAGCACTATGCTTAAGAGAAATGAGTTAATTATTAAAAAGACAAATACATGTGATTACATTTATAGGGAGCTTCTAAAAATAGTCACATTCTTAGAAATGGGAATAGTGTAGTGATTTCCCAGGGCAAGGGTGAGAGGCAATGGAGAGTTATTTGGCAGGTGCAATGTCAGTTTTGCCAGATGCAGAACAGAGTTGGAGATCTATCGCAAACAGCGTGCTTACATTTAGAATTACTAAGCTGTACACTTGAAAATAATAAAGATGGTAAATGGTATGTGTTTTTGAACTGTAACTTAAATTTTTTTAAAGAAGCTAAACTCTTCTGGTTTTCTTTGAGACTTATTTAATTATCCAATATCAGAAAATCTAGAATTAAGAGGGGCTATGGCACCGATGAAACTACTGCATTGCTCATGACGATGCACTCCTGTAACAGACACAATACCAATTTGCCCAAGCCAGCCTTTCCTTAAAGAATACGACACAATTGACTAAGATTTTTCAGGAGTCCAATCAGAAAAATAAATCAATGCTATTAATTTACTAAAAATTGGAAACGAATACAACCATGCACTCTCAGGTTTGGGTCACTGAAGTGCCCAGACAGTGGATAGAGAGGAGGTAAACTCTAAGGGAGAACTCAGAACTCAGGTTTTGTTGTTATTTGTTTTACATATCAGAATAAGAGCTCTTTTTATTTTCTTTCTTTCCAAGTGTTCCTGGCAAGAAAAACAATTACTCTAGAAGGTATTTCTAAAGAGTGAGATTCCTAGCAACTTTCCCCATAGTGTGTAAATGTATGAAATGTTTCCATTTTTCCAGGCTGATATTACTTCTGTAGTCAGAAGTAATCATGAATTGGAATGATTTTTTAAGATAAGAAACCCATTCTAGTTGTGTACAGGAACCAACTCCCCATAATGAATGCAATCATGTACTGCAAACATGTCCTAATAAAAAATTTGAAAATTAAATTAATAAAAGAGAAATCCACTCTATGAGCATCGTGACACTGAGGGCACACTGCTTCCTGTTTTTTGTATTTCTAGACCTTGGTGTAGGTTTTTGCACACTTTAGACCACAATTCCTGAAAAATCTTGCATTTGGCATGAATACATTCATTTTCTTTTTCTTTTTTTGGTACCAGGTATGGAACTCAGGACCTTGAGCTGTGAGGCAAGTGGCAGCACCACTGAGCTAAATCCCTGGCCTAACATTCATTTTCTAAAAGAAGGAAACAAGTAAAATACTGATGTGGAATCACAATTAATAGAAATCAAGTCTAAAACACTTGTTACTGCCAATTTTGTTTTAGAAATTAAAGTACTGTCTTCTGTATCCAGGATTATTTTTAAGGGCTACTCAGCTGATCCTAGTGCTATGGGTTGAACAGTGTCTCCTTCCCACCCCAACCCCAGCTGTATGTTGAATTTCTAATCCTCAGCACCCCAGAATGTGACTGTCCTGAACATAGTGTCTTTAAAGAGGTAATTAAGTTAAAAGGAGGTGATTAAGTTGTGATATTAATCTAATATAGTGTCCTTAGAAGAGATTAAGACAGAGTTGACCATTTGAAGATTATAGGAAGAAGTCAGCTACCCACAAATCAGAGTGAGTCCTCAGAATAAACCAACCCTATCAACACTTTGATCTCTGATTTTTAGCCTCCAGAATTGGAAGAAAATGAGTATCTGTTGTTCAGGCTAGCAACCTGTGGTACTTTGTTATGATAGCCTCTAGCAAATTAATACACCAAGCATTTTTTAGATGCATGGAATAGACTTGTTTTCACAACATTTGTACACAGAGGTATAAAAATAATATCCAAAAGAAGAGTTGTATAATATAGATGGTTCCAGTAGGCCAGGGATTTAGCTCAGTGGTTCCAGTGCCTGGCTTGCAAGTGCAAGGTCCTGAGTTTGATCCCTGGTACCAAAAAAAATATATAGATGGTGCCAAATTATAATGGTTTAATGTAAGATATTCAACTTTGTAATGGTATAAAGGCAATAAACAGCCAGTAAAAAACAGGCTTCAATTTTTAAATTTTGATCTATTCCTGCGTTAGTGATATGCAATAGGATCCTCTCTCAAAATGCTGGACAGCACCAGTGAACCATAGTTCCCAGGCAGCCACAAGATTACTGGAGGGAAATGAGATGGGTTGTTGTTGCTTAGCATAATGATGTTTAATAAGTTAGGTGTATTGATTGCATTTTTGACTTATGATATTTTCCACTTACAATGGACTTATCCGGGCATAACCCCATTATAAATCAAGAAGCATCTGTATACTGTCAGGTGAGCCACAAAACCTTAGGTCAAACTGTAGCTTAAACAATATGCCCCAAACAAGCATAAAGGCATAAAGTTAGACAGAGAAAGCAACTGGGGTCCCTGTGTGCTTCAGGGTCCACCCTCCATGCACATCACAGATCTTGCCTGGAGTTTCTCACCAGCCCTGCCTATGGAGGAATGGAGAGAATGCTGCTGAAGGGTCCCCTTCCTCACAGCTTGAGTGAGACCAGTCTTCTCCCAAGCCAAATGAAAACCAAGCAGGTAAAAGTTACAATGCAATAACCCTCAGCATGTTTTCATGAGACCCATTATCTCCAGCTTTTTCCAGTTCCAGTCAGGATGCTGTAAAGAAACACTGTGACTTCTGGCCAGATCCACTGTCACTCTTTACACAAGCCTGCTCGAAAAACTGAAATCTGTCTTGCAATTTGACCCAGAGGTAACAGTGGAGTTGAGCCAAGGGCTGATGGGTGGAGGCTGCTGTGGGGCCAAAGTGGGTAGTGCTGTGCTCGCTTCGACAGCACATATACTAACAAAAGGTGGGTAGTGCTGAGTGTGAGAAATGACAGAGGAGTAAAGCCAATATCAGAGGTCTAGGCTGGGGGAAAAAGTGGAGCATTAAATGTGGCATTAGACTTCTCTGGAACTCCATCTCTTCATAGCCCATGCCACATGGATTTGGAATGCAATTTTTTTTTTAAAGTATGGTTGCTTTAGTGAAGGAGACAAAAACACATAAATGATTTTAGATAAAGATAATGCTGTCTAAAAAAATACAAAGGGTAACATGTTAGAAAGTGACAGCTGGTGTTAGGGAAGGTGACGCGGAGACTGAGTATTCCAGAGGAAAAACCAACAGAGAAGCTCTGAAGCAGGGACCAGCTGAAGATGATCAAGTGACCAAAGACGCTTGTGTGGCTGGAGCACAGGGAATGAGAGGAAGAGACCTCCGAGATGAGACCAAAGAGATGGAGAGGAGCCATGCCCCACAAGGAGACTGGATTTTATTCTGGGTGGGATAGGAAGTCATTGGATGGTCTTAAGCAAGGAGCGATTCAACCTCATTTACTTCTGAAGGATCACTGGCTACTGTGCGGAAAATGGACTGGGAGCCACCCGAAGATGGAAGCAGGGAGCCTGAGGGTTAGGAAGTTATTGAAGTATTTGGATGAAAGGCAGGTGGCTTAGACAAAAGCATGATGGTCCAGATGTAATACAGTGGACACCTACATGCCTCTGTAACCCCTTCCCTCTTCCCTCAGCAGCAAGGGGCCCCTCACTCCCTTGGCCATCCCTGATCACTGGGGAGCAGGTATGTTTCTCAGTATCCTCTCAAGGATGGCAGCCAGGCTTGCTTCATGTCAACGAACCCAAGGAGCTCCCAGAGTTAGGCTGGGTGAACAGACAACAGTGAGATACAATGTGCTAATGTATTAGTGCACACATGCTGTGCAGGTAGCATGTACGTGGAAGATGAGGCTGGCTGCCTCAGTTTCCCCCATGGGAGCACCTGTTCTGCAAAAATATCAACTGAAAGCAGCATAAGTTTATTTGCCTATGCTTTCTGAACAAATAAAACACCCACTGAGGGCTGCCTTTACCTGACTAGGAAAGCAACCCTGTGGTCTTTTTGGTTACATTCTTACATTCAGTACAACCAGTATTTCTTGAGCTGTATCCATAAGCAGAGAAAGAAAGAGGAAAAAAATGTTTTTGCCCAGTGTAGTTTATGTCCTAGCAAGATGAGAGAAATAATGGTCATTGTAAGAAGTAAATGCATAGTGTATACCCAAGTGATAGGGGTTCTGGGGAGAAAAACAGTAAAGTAGGGTAAAGAGGGTAAAGAGATAGAGTGACATTAGACACAAACTGTAATTTTTAAAAAGGGTAGTCATCAAAGGCTTCTTTGACAAGGTAACATTTGAGCAAAAACTTAAGTAGACTGAAAGAGTAAGCTATGTAGCTATCAGGGAGAACATGTTACTTAGAGAAAAGAGCCAGTGCAAAGGCAATGAAGTGGGAATAAACTTGGCTTTTGTATCCACTTGGCTAATCTAGCTAGAGTGGTATAATGCGGGGGTGAGGGGGTGGACAGGTCAAGTTGATGAATAGGAAATTGGAGAAGTGATGGGGCCAGGGGCTGGAGGGCGTGGGTTGCAAATCTGTAAGGCCTTGAGGACCATTGTAAAAAATAGCTTTGACTCCATGTTAAGATAGAAAACTACAGGAGAGTTTTGAGTGTAGAAAAGATATAAACTGATCTGCATTTAAAAAGCTCACTGGCTTTTTGTGAAAATAGACGATAGAAGGCAAGGGTAGAATTGGAGGCCAGTTTGGAGGCTATTGAAGGAAGAGACACATTTTTTAAAAAATTCATTGTATTGCCGCAGGAGGAAATGATTTCACAGATTCATTATTGCTCTCTCAGCTTCCCCAGATAGCTTAACTGGCAGAAAGGACAGCAGATCACAAGGCCATTAAACCAAGTGGAACTTGCATTCTTAACTTTAGCATGTTCTTAAGGTTTTTACATATAGCTAAGGCTTTTTCTGTAAATATGGAAATGCTCACCCTGATCACTTGAAAATATTAACTTGTCTAGCTGTGGTGGTACATGCCTGTGATCACAGCACTTGACGAGGCTGAGGTAGGAGGAGCACAACTTTAAGCCCAGTCTAGGAAATGTAGAGACTTGGTGAGACTGTTTCTGTCATAAAAATGGGAAAGGAGAATGGGAATGTAGCTCAGTGTGACGTTCCTGTGCTCAATTCCTAGTATGATAAAGATAGAGAGACAGAGACAGAGACGTCAGACATAGAGACAGAGCTGGACAGACACAGAGAGAAGACATTAACTTAAAGGGAAAGCCATATAAAAATCAATGTGACTTCCATGTTACATGGATATTGTTCATTTCAAAGAAATGTGCATTACAGCAGTACATATATAATGTACATATATAATTGTGTCTCCCCCTCAAAAGTCATACATTGAAATTCTTATACTTAATGTGATGCTATTTGGAGGTGGGGGCCTTTGGGAGGTAATTATGATACCACGGGATGGATCCAACAGATAGATTCCAGGCTCTTGTGTAGGGCGAGTGAAGAATCACAAGTATACACCCAATGGTGAAAGAAAGGCAGCTACATTTATTGACAATAATAGGAAAATGTGCTCTGGGCAGATTCATGCAGTAGAAAACAAAAATGTGGCACAAATAGAAAAGAGGTGCCGGGGCTGGGGATTTAGCTCAGTGGTTCCAGCGCCTGCCTCGTAAGCGCAAGGTCCTGAGTTTGATCTCCAGTACCAAAAAAAAAAACAAAAAAAGAGGTGCTGGCACAACAGGAAAAGCAAACAGCACATAGACAACATCAGGCTCTCAGATTCTAGGGAGGTGCACTCCAGCCTGGAGGCCTCACACTGGGTCTCTAGGTAAGATTGAGAGGAGTGATTAACAGAGTGTTGAGTAATCCTGAGTTAGGGGCTTTCAACAAGAATGTTTGTTCCAGCATTCACTCAGATTAATTTACATGTAACAGTGGAAGGAAGATTGGCCTTAGGGTATTGCCCAACTCAAATGGGTGAGAGGGAGTGATTTTCTCAGCCCCCAGTGTTCTATCTGTACTTATTAGGTTTAGATGATGTCATGAAAGTGAGGTCCTCATGATGATGGGATTAGTGTCCTTCTGAGAAATGACACCAGAGGCCCCCACCCCACCCCCTCTGTCATATACAAACCATGGAGAGAGCCCTCACCACAACCTAACCATGCTGACACCTGGGTATTAGACTTCTAACTTCTGGAACTGTGCAAAAATAAATTTTGATTTAAGCCACCCACCCTGTGTTAAGGCAGCCTGAGCTGGCTTAGATAGTAACCATCCTAATATGACACAAAAAGAAACATAATAAAGAAAGCACATAATTTAGAAGGGATAGGGTTGGAGAGAAGCTAATTTAGTAAGAGAAGAAAGAGGTGTCAGAAAAGTCTTCCTGTATGAAGAACTTCTGGCTGGGGAGTAGTTGGCAACTCCCCAAATGGTCTCTATGCAGAGCCAAGGGTGTTAAAGACAGGGAGAGAGTAGTAAATTTTTTTCTACATGTTCATCTACTGTGGAACCTGTAGCTTCAAATCTACTGGTTCTCCATGACTCTGCATTGATTTCTTAGGCTATGCTTTCTTCTCATAAAAGGCTAACACAAAAAACATGTACTTTCTGTTGCCATGTTGCTCTACTAAGATAGTGAATTTGCTTTGGTTCAGTTAGTTCCCTCCAACTGGTCACGGTCTGAACAATGAGTGGACTTTCAGGTGGCTGGCCAAGATCAGGAGAGCAATCTGTAGTCATATAATGGATAAAGTAGGCTCATCACCATTCTAGAACTGAAGCCAGGACCTTGATTTTATTAGAAATGATCAGAACTGAACACAACAGTAAGCCTCCATTAACCTGGAATTGCACCTAGGGGGATCCTTATGGAGGGTAGAAAATTCACTCTCCTGTTCGTATATGTATGTCCACATATATGTCCTTCTCAACTAGCTTTGTACATTTACATTTTTACTCTAATTATATTCACATAGTACACCTTAAATTCTCTAATTATAATGAAGAAAAGAGAAGAAATGTAATGCTGCTTTCCTCAGTAGAAAGTTGATTTTGCATACTCCAATCCTGCCTGTTTCCTACCAGTCTATCACTGTGGAATTTGGCCAGGAAGAATAGGACGCAGAATGCAGCACAATTAAAAGAGAATTTAAAAAGAAGAAAATTAAAATAACTTATTTTTTAATCTACATCAGTTTTTAAATTTCAGAATAACACAAAGAAGAAGGCATAGTAATTAGGTATGATTTATCTGTGGAAAATAGAAGCTTAGAGAAAGGAAGTAATGGCAAGAAAGTCACTATTAGAGATCAAAGTAAGAATTCCCACCAAAGAAATCTGACTCCAGATTCTATATTGGGGTGTGTGTGTGTGTGTGTGTGTGTGTGTTTGTGCGTGTGTGTGTACGCTGGAGATTGAACCCAAGTCCCTAAACTTGTTAAGCACATGTTCTACCTCTGAGCTATACCTCCCCACCGAGATATTTCATTCTTAATCTCTGCCACATTGCTTTTTTGAAACTAGGAAAAGAGAAAGATTAAGAAATAAAATGGAGAGTTGAATAAGAGAGAACAAAGAAAGGAAGAAGAAACTCAAATAGTTTCTATACTTTGAAAAATAATTGATCATAATTAAAACTGCTCTCAAAAGAGTACTACCTTCTTCAACAGTCATTCTGTGTTTAAAAAGTCACTGTATTGTCTCTTTTTCTGACTGCACAGTGCTAAGAATAACATTACCTAAACTGTGTATGTTCAGTAAATCCTATTGACCAACCATGGATTTACACAAGATGCTAAAGGACTTTTAGGCCAGGAGATGTATTGTAAGATCTGTGACAGTAACAGTCCTTGGTGAAGTGTTTTCCATTGTTTACTACTTGTCTCAGTGGTCAGGTCATACAAGCCAACCTTCCCCAGGAGTGGCATCCATAGCACTATCTAACTCTCCATTGTAGGCTCTACCACAGCTTCCAGGTGGGCCATGAATGGTTTGAGCTCCATTCCCAACCCCATCCCCATCCCCGTCCCCATCCCTGCTGCCAGTAAATGAGTCTAGAGTAGGTAAGCCTAGGCCAAATTGGACCTATGAGTCACAACGAGTTTTCTAGGCACTTGAGAAAATATGCTTCCTTACTCTTAAGAAATAACCATAGGAAGTTAATTGGAGGTGAAAAGGCAGGCAATCAGCCCAATAATTACTAGAAACTTTCCAAAACCCAGGGACCTTTCCTTAGGATGAAGTCAGTGTTGGGGACAGCATGGCAGAGCACTACAAAGAGCTACCAGATCCACCAAGCCCAACCCTGCCCTACCTCTAATTTCCTGTATTCAAGCCAATAAATTTCTTTATGATAGAAGCTAGTCTGAAACTGTGTTGTTTTGTATTACTCATATTTTAAAAATCATACTGATATATCCTACAAACATAAAAAATGGTAATACTCACAACCTGATTTTACCCCCAGAGTAGTCATGTGTGGAAGCTATTCTTCCCTTTCTGTGGTTATGACAGTTGCTTACCTGAAGGGTTCAGCTTTTCTCCTACCATGGCCTGGCTAACAAACCACAGCCAGGATCCCAATGCCCCTAAACTCCCATCCATCCATCCATCCATCCATCCATCCATCCATCCATCCATTTATCCATCCATCCATTCTGCGGATAGATCAATAAATTTATATCAAGCACTTAACTGTGAGCAAGGAATTTTGCTAGATACTATAAAGCTACAAGAAAAATCAGATGCTTTCTACTCTTATAGTCTAAAAGAGGAGAAAAACTATGTACATAATTACTAATGGTGAAATGTGTAAAAATAGTTAATTGTCACTAAAGAACTTTAGATAAAGTGCTGCAGTAGAACAATACAGTACAATATTTCCAGTTGAGAGGATTAGGGACATTTTTGTAAAGAAAATGGACTTTGCTCTAGATACTGGATGATACAGAACTTATACAGAGAAAAATGAGCATTTCTGACTGAGTAGGGCAGGAGCAAAGGCCCGGGAGAAAAATTGCAGAAAATGGACAAAAAACAGTTGGCTGGAAAACAAGATTGGAACTTGGAAAAGAGTCAGGGAGGCCAGATGGGGAAGGGATGTAATTCCAGGTCAAGGTATTATTCTATGGGCAATAGGGTGGGCCTGAGCTGGGTAATAGAATGTGGTTTTGAAAGAAAGGAAGGGTAGTTAAGGTGAAACACAGCAGGAACAGAGAGAAGAACCTGAGTGGTCTGGTTCCTCTGCAATCATAAGTCAGGTTGGATGATACAAACAATTCTGCATGTGATGCCAGTCAGTCTAGAATAAGGGGCAGTGTGATGGTTAATTTTAGGTGTCATCATGACTGGGTTAAATAATATCTAAAAAAGCTGGAAAAGCATTATTTTAGATTTTTCTGTGAGGCCTTATTCAGAGAAGATTAGCATGTGAATTTGAGCAGCCTAGGTAGAAAAGGTCTATTTTCAAGGAGGTTGGGAACCATCCCATTGGTGGGGGACCTGGAGAGCTGGGACACACCAATCTTCTTCCATGGACATTAGCTCTCCAGGCTTGCCAGCCTTTGAACTCCAGGATATATTTGAGGCTCCCTCCCCTGATATGCAATTTGATTTTGAACTGAGAGTTACATCAACTTCACTTGTTATAAGGGCTTCGGACTTGGACTGAGCTATGCTACCAGTATCCCAGGGTCAGTCTCCAGCCAGCAGGTGACCTATTGTGTGACTTCTCAGCCACTATAATTGCATGAGCCAATTCCCTATGAGATCTCCTATATGTCTGTTTGTATTTTCTTGGTTCTGTTTCTCTGAAGAACCCTGACTAATACAGCCAGTTATCCAGAATTGGGGAGCCAGTTCCATGTTGGTCAGGCCCAGCACTCTTATGAGCAATGAGATTAGGAAATCCCTGGGTCAGAACCATATGGACCAACAAGAAATAGGTGAGTTTCTGTATGTACCCAGGAACAAAACAACTGAGCATCTGAGCAAAGAAGACTAGAACCAGAAGTGGTGAGAACCTGGAAGAATAGGAGAAAGACCATCAGGAGCTGAGTAGGCAGTAGCATCTAAGGCCCAGATTAAGGGTCCAGGCAAAGGACAAGAGTCTAGGCAAGGAGTGTTATAGAGATAGTGGCAGCATTGAGCAGACTCAGGTTTGAATCCAAGACTGTTTTATCTGCTGTGTAAACTTGGGCAAGGCATTTAACCTCTCTGAGGCCTCGTTGCCATAAGTAAAAAGGAACATCATAATATGAATGTTGCAGTGTTGTTATAAGGAGTATAAATAACGTGCCTGGAACTTGGAGTGCTCAATAAACGAGAGCTATTGTTTTTACCAACATAATCTGTATTACTTATATTGAATCATAGAGATTGCTTCAGCTCAGGCTGAGAAGATAAAGTGAGAGGAAGATTTTCTGAGAATAGATGAGCCTAGAGGGGGAGCTGGGCCTCTCCAAACTTCATCACAAATGACTTCTGTCACTAGCTATTGGTCATTTGAAATTGTCAGTTTGTCCATCTGTTCTTATGTTTGGTGATACTAACACTGTCATTATTCATGCCAGCAAAAATAAAAAGAATCATAGATTTCTGTCAATGATTTGTCAATAGATTTCCAGCCACATGACCTGTGTTTGCCCCTTGCATAGCCATTCGTCTTCCCTGCGGAGAGAGCTGTCATGGGTGTTCAGGGATATGGACCACTTGCTTGGGCTTCCGACAGCCATCTCTGTGGTTTCTGACTAGATCTCATTAGCTAAGTGAGGTCATGCCCAGGGAGGTTCATGCTGACCTGGAAGATTGGTGGGGGGCAAGGAGACTCAGGTGCTTACAGGACATGTTGCTTGTGATGGCAGTGCATGAATGGCCCAGGCTGTGTTAGGGAAGACTTTCTAAAGTGGAAAATCCAGGTCACAACCTTCTGAAGTCTCTGAGGAGTCCAGTGACAACATATTTCATCAGATGAGGACACTGACCATAGTGATCCTACATTTTCAACTGATATGGCTTGCCTGCTCCCTTCGCATTAGCACCCAATTCAGTGATAACCAACATTTATTAAGAGTTTAATGCATGCCAGACTAAAGATAGGCTAAGATGCTGGGCTAAAGCTTTTATACACTGTTTCACTGAATCCTGACCACAACCCTATGAAGTCCGTATTGTTTGCTCCATTTTATAGATTAATAGAAGTTCAATGAAGTTAAGCAATTTGCTTAAAGCCACACAGCTAGTCAAACTGTTGAGTCAGGTTGAGAATCCAAGTTTTGACAATTCTAGATCTCTAGCTCTAAATTAGAATAATAACTGGTGTTCTCACACTTTACTATGCACATAGGTCACCAGAGGAGTTGTTAAAATGAAGGTTTTGACCCAGGAAATCTAGATGGGGCCTTAGATGTGATGTCTTTCACAAATCCCTAGGCTAGGTGAATGCTGCTGATCATGGGCTGCCATTTTTGAACAAGGGACTGTCTGATGATTTGGTTTACAGTGATTGCTAGGCTTCTCTTTGAAAGAGGTTAAAGTTCTGACTTAGATAAGAACTTTTTAAACCAGTTATAGGGGCGGGGGTATAGCTCATTAGTAGAGTACTTGACATATGCTAAGACCCTGGATTGGATCTCTAGCACAAACACAAACACACACACACACACACACACACACACACACACACACACACAGAGAGAGCAGGCAAAGCATTTCTGAAGTATATAATCTAGGTCTATGCTGAGTAATAAATTTAGTACACCTGTATATTTTCTCACACTTTTCTCACAAAAACTGTGGAGGCTGGGAAGGAAAAGGGCATGACTTTATACAGGTTCTCCAAGGCTGCATCAAGGTTTCACAGGTTCTTGTCTGGAACTCAGAGCCCATGTCCAAGGTCCTTCAGTTGTCCCAGGACCCCATAACTTGTGGTTAGTATATGTTATGGTTTTGGTCTAGATGTCCCCCCCAAAGCCTCTGTGGTCATAGGATTCATCTAGAGTGTGAAGCTGGAATTGATTCACGATGCAATGCGAGGCTCATAGGGCACTAGAATTAACGGTGTGAGTGCTATCCACCCTAAGTAGCCTGAATAAGATAAAGGGGACAGAAAGATGCTGGTAATGTCCCTTGTTGCCTTTGCTGCCTTGTGTATTCCATGTTGTTTCTCCTCTGCAGTGCCTTTGCCATCCCTGTCTTGGAGCCAGGTGATTATGGACTGAAACCTCTACAAACTGTAAGCCAAATAAACCCCTTCCCTTCCAACTTTTGGTGTTGGATATTTTGTCTCAGCAAAGAGAGAAAAGTAACTAACACAGAAATTTGGTACCAGGAGTGGGGTTGTTGCTGTGACATTACTTGGCCATGTGGCTCAAAAGCCTTTGGAACTGGCTTGTGGGAAGGAGAAGAGTTAGGAAATATCCAGAGATATTGGCTACAGAAGCAGTGCTGGAATACCTTAGACTGTTTTGTATGGGAGATTCTGGTCAGAGCTCAGAAGATCAGGTTCAGGAGGTTTGTACTAGGGAGAAGGACTTCATTGGCTGTTGAATGGCAGAAGAGGTGTGTTATGGCTTGGAAGAAAGTTTGTCTGCATTTTGTTTGTGTCCAGAGACTTTGCCTGAGACTGAGATTAGGGGAGGTGGACTAACTAATCTTGCAGAAGAAATCTCAAGGCAGTCGCATATTGAGGTGGTGGCATGGCTACTGTTGGGAGCTTTTAGCCAGATCTATGTGGAGGATCAAGAGCAAAGAGCCCAGCAGAATGATTTAAAATATTTTGAGTTTAGCCAGAGAGGAAGCTCCAGTAAAGCTGTGGATTGCAAAGATAGAGCAGAGGAAACCTTGATAGCTGAGAAGGAACAGCAAAATCAAAAAAATGGCCTGAGGGCATCACAGGAAGCAGCAGGACTCCACCCTTTGCAGTTTCAGAATTATAAAGGAGAAAGATTTTGCTTTGAGAAGAAAGCCCCAGAGCACCATGTTCCAGAAAGGTGGTGACCTAGCAAAGTTGTTCCAAAATGGCAGCCTAGGGAAGTTGTTCCAAAATGGTGGCTTAGGAAAGTTGTTCCTCGGGATTGGGTTCAGAGTGCTCAGTGATCCAGGTACTCTACAGCCAAGAAAGAAGGAAGCCTGGCTACTGCTCTAGCTGGCAGCAGACCTTGGCATCATCCATATGGTGCTGGTTTTAGGTGCATGCAGAATGCAAGAGTTGTGGGGTCAAAAAGGCTTCCACCCAGATTTCAGAAGAAGGTCTTGGAGGCCAGGGCAGGTGCCCCTGAGAGGGCAGTGTGTGTAGCTGTGAGTGTGAGGCCAAAGGTGCAATGGAGACTCCAGAAGTTTGGAGAAGCCAGGAGTGTGGATTGTCTGAGGAAAATTGCAAAGAAGGAGCAGAGCCAGCCCAAGAGAAAAGTCATGGGAGCAACAACCACCAGAAATCCCATCAGGGCGGAGCCACCCAAGCCCTTTGGAGTTTACAACTTGCTAGGGATTGCCTGGAATTGCAGAAGTGGAACTGTGGAATGTAATGTTTGGCTTGATGGATTTTGGACTTACTTTGGTCCTGTTCGTTTGTACCCTCCTGTTTGTACCTTTTGGAATGGAAACGTCTATTTTGTGCCATTGAATGTTGGAAGTGTTTAACATTCTTTTCATTGTGCAGGGGCTTGTAGCTAAGAGTTTGCCTTAAATCTCAGAGGAGACTTTGGACTTGGACTTTTCAGCACTGATGAAACTTAGGATTTTGGTAACTCTTAGGGATGAATTAAATGCCTTTTGTATAAAGGAATGTGCATGAGTCTTTGGGAGGTGGGAGTGGGGGGGTGGAATGTTATGGTTTGGGTCTAGATGTCCCCCCAAATCCTCTGTGGTCATAGGCTTGATCTAGAGTGTGTGAAGCTGGAATTGATTCACGATGCAATGCTAGGCTCAAGGGCACTAGAATTGAGGGTGTGAGTGCCATCCACCCTAAGTAGCCTGAATAAGATAAAGGGGACAGAAAGATGCTGGTAATGTCCCTTGTTGCCTTTGCTGCCTTGTGTATTCCGTGTTGTTTCTCCTCTGCAGTTTGCCATCCCTGTCTTGGAGCCAGGTGATTATGGACTGAAACCTCTACAAACTGTAAGCCAAATAAACCCCTTCCCTTCCAACTTTTGGTGTTGGATATTTTGTCTCAACAAAGAGAGAAAAGTAACTAACACAGTGTACTGAGGCCCTGTTTACTGGTTGGCTTTCAGCTGTGGGCCACTCACACTTTCTAGCCTCTGAATTTCTTGCCACCTAGTTCTTCCATCTTCAAAGTAAGCAATCTCCCTTTAATGAATTGTTCCCATACATGGGATCTCTGACTTTTTCTGTCTCTGACTTGTAAACTCAGATATAAAAGGCTCACATGATGAGATCATTAAGGTCACTGATTTGGAAACTCAATTACATCTGTAAAATCTCTTCACAACAGGACATAAGGCAGCATTTAATTGAATAATAACAGGGTGAAAGCTTATGGATTTCAGGGTAGAAAATCTCAGAGCCTATCTCAAAATTCTGCCTATCGCAAAATGTTTTGATTCTTTTGGATGAGCTACCCTGTAAATTGATCAATGTTTTTAGAGTTACAGAAATTGAGACTAAGCTGTCTCGTTTCTGCTTTCATTTCTACTCATTGGTTGTAAACCTCCTTTAACACACAATTTACCAACAGTGGTTTCAAAATGAAAATGGACTGTCAAATTTCCAGCAAATCAAGCTAAACATTTTTTTTCTTGTTTGTTGTATAAACTGAAAGTGTAAAACAGCAACTGAGCCATAGATCATTTGGGGGTTTTTGTTGATTCATTAGCAGTGTCCAGGAATAAGTTTTCAGAAGCACGGAAGGCAACTCTTCTTACAGAACTCTGAGTATTCACAGATGATGTAAACTGACAACTCTGAGTGCCTGCATCTTGGAGGAGGAGGGTTTGTAATATCCTGATGTCAAAGATTCATCTAAGATGACAGGAATCAAGCCCATCTTTCCTGGTTACTAGCCTATTTTCCTTCCAATGATACAGTGCTATGGTTACATAGCTTAGAAAATGTTAACCCAGCATTGTTTCCCCTATTTGATTCTAAGAGTAGTCAAAGTAAGAAGGGGGAAGCAAGCTGCTGAAAACCTCCAGGGGAGGGAGTTTTAGGGGGTTTTACACTGGGGAGAGTTCTTTCTCTAAGTAAAGCAGAGAAGCAACACACACTCCCTGTTGATTCTGGGTTTAGAAAGTGGGACTGTCTTAGATCACTTGGGCTGTTATAACAAAATGTCATGACCGGGTGGTAGTTGTTCTTAAACAACACAAATTTATGACTCACAGCTCTGGTGGCTGAGACATCCAAGACCAAGATGCCAGCAGATTGAGTGTCTAGTAAAAGCCTGCTTCCTGGTTTACAGACACCCATCTTCACATGACAAAGGGGGGGAGGGGCAAGGAAGCTCTCTGGGGGTTCTTTCATAAGGGCACGAATGTCATAAATGATCACTTTAGTCTCATGATATAATCACTCCCCAAAGGCCCCAACCATTACTTTGAGGGAATTTGTGGGGACAGACATACAGTCTAGTGCAGTGGCCACAATAACCCCCCATCAAGAACTAGACTTAAACAGGATGATTCTGTTTGATTGCAATTCTCTTTGGTGCCTCCAAAGCTATATAGCAAGATCATTACATAGGAAATATCACCATTTTCTGATCCCATTCACAGCATAGAGGAGTGGTGGTGAACCTATGACATGTGTGTCACAGTGGGCTGTTTGTATCATTGAAAGTGCTTAACGGTTTGCCATCACTGGCATAGAGCATAGCAAAGTAATGGATGTAGGAAAAACCAAGTATTCATTATAACTGAAGGGTGAAGAGAGGTGGGAATTGGTCATAATAATGCTTCCTCCAGAGCTTAAAAGGCACAGCTGAGCTGACTGCCTTTAACTACATTTTTGCAAACACATAAAAAGCTCTGCTTTGCATTTTTGGTCCCATGGCATCATTTTTGAAATATGAATCATAAAAGCAGCACATTTCTACTGTGCCTGCAGAGACTTGCTTTATCACCCTCCTATTTCAGCATCAATAAAATGATGCTGTCATTCCAGCCGGGAGGTATTTTGATTGTTCCAGACAGAGAGCTGACTGATCACATTGTGAGTGTGTGTGTGTGTGTGTGTGTGTGTGTGTGTGTGTGTGTGCACTTGGGTGTATGTCCATCCTTTCTGGGGCTGAGAAGGAAACTGCCTCATCTTAGCAATGGATAAATGCATTTTTATGGTAACTAATTACTAAGTTGAGACTTTCTATAGAAACTTCTAGCATCATGGCAATTTACTAACAGACAAAGACGATTCCTTGCTAAAGGCATCATTAGCAAAAATCTTATGCTACTGGCTTCTAAATAGAAGCATAAATGTAGGGTAGTAAAATAGAGACTGGAAATAAAATAAGAGGGTTGGAATGAATGATTTCTAAGAGCTCCTTTGATTTAAGGCAAATTTCAAGCTTAGCTTTGGGAGACTTAAAAATGATGATAAATGCCTGAAAAGGGAGAGTATAAACTTAGGAAGGAGTGGAAATCTTCTAAAATGATGAATACATTTGTGACTATGGGTGTTTGCATGTATATGTCTGCTATGCCTCTTAAATTGACAGGAATTTTTTAAAAGATCAGAGTGACGGCTCAGGTTGATGACAGAATAGAAAGGACTTACAAACTAGCCAGAAACCCAGGAACAAGGCAGGCATTCCCAGAAGGTCTTGGCAGCAAGAGTCATATTGAGAAGTCATACTGAGAAGCAGGCTGGCCAACCAGTGCCAGGAAGTGGGAGAGATAAGCAAAGGTGGGGAAAGCACCAGCTGTATAGTACAGAGATCTGGGCAGTCACAAAATCCATCTTGGCTGCTCTGGGTAGTGAGCTGAGCCGCAGGGCCTGCACTGTGGAAGTTAGGTTCAGGGTTAGGATAGGGATTCTTAAGAAGGTTGACAGGAGCAAGAGGGGCCATCCAATCTAGTACAAATGGGACACCAGCAAGGGTCACCCAAAAAGGGCCTAAGGGAAGGCTGTTAGGGTCTTAATCTCCATTCATGAGGCTGGCTACTAGAATCAGGAAAAGTTTTGTGTAGGTCCAATAGCAAGGATGATTTGATGCTATGTCTTAAGGAACTAGGTTAAGGATTCTTCAATTCTCCCTGACTACAGAGATGCTCTAGGACCTACATGGTTCCCAGCTGGGCTAATTGCCCAATTGTAGAATTAGGCCAAGGATCCCATGAAGTTTAAGATGTGGTTCCCATCCTCAGTTTTATAATATACTTGGGAAAAAAGGTCAGCATATGTGAGAAAAAGATGTCTGCATGTCCATCAATTATTCTATGTATAGGTTGCAGGTGTTAAAAAAAAGAAACTTTAAGAATAGTTAGAGATATAGCTCAATGTTGAGTACTTTCAGCACAAGGTCCAGATTCAATCCCCAGCACTGAAAAAAAAAAAAAAGTATGCACTGGAGATGAAGGAATCATGGAGGAGATGGGGCTCGGGGGGATGATTTGGATTTTTTTTAAGCGAACAACAGCAGATTCTAGGCCCTAGGTGGGAGATGTTGATGGAGGTGAAAAGAGAAGATGTTTTTCATCCTGTTCCTACCAAAGCCTGAATAGATTCCTGCAAGGAAAGCCAGTAGTGGAGCCACTAGCGAGGCTTACAAAGAGAAGATAAAGACAGGAAGTGGAGTTTGCTGATACGAGAAGACTGTGATTAGGGTGACTGTGACAGTAGTGCCCAGCCTCTTTCTCTTTGGCTAAGAGTATGTTCCAGTCCCTGGGTGATCTGACCTTGACATACAACAGCACCAATTTCAAGCCTCCAGGGCATTTCTCTCCATGTTTACTGCCTATGCGCCCCTTCCTTATCACCCCTACTCCTTTTTTTCCTTCCATTTGTATAATGACTGCTATTGAATCAAACTTTCCTATTAATTAAAACCCTTGGGGTCTTGAAGCCTTAGTCAACTTTCCAATCTATATATGACATAATGATATAGATTGTGTTCCAGTGGCTCCAGATCCCGGTGCTGACAGCATAGGTCACCTGTTTAGCACAGTCAGGATGAATGTCACCATCAAGTTGATTACTCTATATTGAGGAGTCTGAGTCAACTCAGCATATTTGTCCATCTTCGTGACTGTTACTGATTTTAAAAAAATAAAGAAGGGTTTTAACATACTCCTTCAGCATTGGCAGTTGCCTTTCCCAATCTGCTGCTGCTTAAGAAATTCCTAATGGTTAATGTCAGATCCCAGGACACCGGCCTATAATGCTGAGAAAGGAACTACTCTCAGAGAGTATTGGCTCTTAGCTGCTATTTTACTCTGCAGGAACAGTAAGAAATCCGAGCATGGATAATCTCTTTCCTTTAGCAGCATCTTAAGCAGGCCTGACATTTGAGTCGGAAAAGCATATCATTTTATTCCAATTTAGAGAAATTATGTTTTAACCTTAAGAAAAAAATGCATGTACTGCAACCACTGAGGAGCTTCTTCCATAGACTTGTAGTGGGGAAAAAAAAATAACAGTCCTCCTATAAGACTATTCTATAGGTTTGGTGACTTATACAAGGGACTGGTGGGAGTGGGAAGTAATAACAATGATTGACACTTGCCTAGCAATTTGTAGCACATTGTTTTCAACTTCTTTTAATCTTTCCAACCATCCTGAGGTAAAAGGATTCTTTTAATATGTATTCTACAGATATGGGCATAGACTCACTTTCTTAAGCATTAGTCAATGATTTGCAAGCTGGAAATGAATCCAGTGTTTCGGAATCCAAATTCCACACCCTTCCCAATAAACCAGAGATTCTGTTCCGTTGTACAACAGTCATTTGTGAGAGGCATCACACCATAATTTGTCATTAGCAAAATATTATATTTGGTGGTGATAGACTTTAGAATCATAAACCATACTAAGTTATGTCTCTCTCCCTTTTTCACATTCTAATTTGCTTTTTGAGCAGGGATAACAGGTTAAATTGTAGCAAGCTATTGAGGGAATCATATGCATCAATTTTATCTGTGCAACAACACTAAAAGATCGTGACTGGTGGAAACAAAATAGCTGAGATTACAAATTAGTGCTTCCTTTCTTTCCCTGCAAAATACTGGCTTTCACCAAAGTTTGAATTTAAGTTCTTCCATGAGAGTGCTGTGTGTTGGTTGTCTGAATATCATCCATTTTGAATATTTCCAAAAGACAACATGGAGAATGACTGCAGCTCATTAGGCTTCTTCTGGATGGATCCTGATCTGACTATGGTAATCCACAGCTCAACTCCTTCCTTTAGGCCCCTGGCATGTATCAAAATTGGACGCTCATCCCTAGCACATACTAACATCATGCGCTTTTGCTTAGAGGGAGAATTTGTATAGCCAACTCCTTTCTTTTCTATTTCTTTTTTTTTTTTTTTTTAATTCTTTTAGAGATACTCTTTAGGTATACAACTCGTTTACATTTTTCCTTGGGTGCTTGTACCTCTTTAGAAATGATGATTCTTGTTCTAATTTCTCAT
>NW_004624734.1:30250471-30339870 GCF_000247695.1 Heterocephalus glaber | reverse complement strand
TTTTTTTTTTTTTTTGGTACCGGGGATCAAACAGGAGCTTGCACTTGCAAGGCAGGTGGCGGCATCACTGAACTAAATCCCCGGCCCCCTATTTTTTTCTTTTTAAGACAGAAACTTTGGTATGTTGTCCAGACTGGTCTCAAACTCCAGGGCTCAAATCATCTAAGCCTTCCAAGTAGCTGGGACTACAAGTGTGCACCATTGCACCCAACTGTCTAGCCAATTCTTAATTTTGATTTGTAGGTAAGGTTAAAATGTCAGTATTTTATTAATGGTAATACTATTGCTATGTTTGTGAATGTAGGCTATAGAATACTGTATCCACTGTTATTACACATACACATTTTTGAATATCCTTGAAGAACTGAGAACTTGCTTTGGCATCCCTCCTGGTCAGTTCCAGGAAGTTCAGAGCTTATATGACTTAGTGTGACAGTAAAATGACACAAAATAGTTTTAGGACACAATTTTACAAAATAGTGCTGTTGCTTTTTATTTTTTTTAAGGATTAAAGGCACATTTTGATGCAAGAACGAGTGTGCATTGAATAAATGTCTACACCTACACACAAGAGGTTCCCAATGGGGGAAAAGGAAGCAATTTTTGTGCCCCAGGGGATGCTTAGCAATGTCTGAAGACACTTTTGATTTTCACAACTGGGTGTTGGTGTACTAACACTATTGGGCTCTAGTGGGTAGAGATCAGAGATGCTACTAAACACTGTACACTACACAAGACTGCCCTTCCCCCACAACAAAGAAGTATTTGCCCCCAAATGACAAGAGAGCTGAGATTAGGAAACTCTCATCTTCACAGACACTAGAATGATGAGCATGTTGGCAATGTCAGTATCTGATGGAGCTAAGCAAACTGCAGCCAGATTCAATGATAGAAAGAAAAAGAGTGCATTACCACAACCCAGATGCCCCTATGTTCTCCAGCTTTTGAGAGTCAGTTTAGTTCAAGCCTCCATCCCATTGTAGGGAGTCACTCCCAAGACTTGCTGCAAGCGGACAGGTGACTTTTGTTCTAGCGAGGTGGAGGGGGGCTGAGTGCTGTTTGCTTTACTCATTTTTATTCCTTGTTTCAAACTGTTGCTTTCAGCTCCTGCATCTGCTGCCCCTCTCCAAGGCACACACACTCTGTTTCATGTTGGATACTATTCCTCTTCCTCCCTCCTCAAAAAACATCTCTTACATATGCTTACTCTGGGTTGCAAATGATTGCTGACAGTTCAGGGTTATTTTTGAACTTCCCAAGTGTTTCTCACCACATTAAATGTCCCACTGCCCATAAACTTGCATAGGATTTAGCTGTCCCTTCCAGTGACCAGAGCTCCTTACTCTCTCACTGCTCTCTCTTTTTTTTTCTTCAGAGTTTTACACTCTCTCTTTTTGGGTTTTTACACTGTCTCTTATGCAGCCAGCTAAATATTTACGAGTTCCTTTTTCTTCTTTATACAAAGCAATTTGTCCTTTGTGTCCCTTCCCCTGCTCTGGGAAGCAGAGGGATTACTTGAATAGGAACATCAAAATATTTTCATAGACAAACAACTACAACCACAAAACAAAGCCAATATCCCATGGGATAAATTACGCTACTCTTCAGAAGGCAAAGTGTACTTACTGTACTTGTTTTACGTAGAATTTATAACTTCTCTATACACGAGGGGAAAACAACATAGCATAGCTGTTGCGAAAGTTGGCACTGGAGTTAAACTGCCTGGGATTTGACTTTTGGTTCTGTCACCCGTTATCTGCACAATAGTTTGGATTTTGAATGTGTTCCACAGGCCCATATGCTAAAGACTCAGTCCCCAGGGTTCTACTGGGGGGGCGGGTGGAGCCCTCAAAAGGTGGGGTGTAGTGGGTAGTCACTGCAGTGTATCATGAAGGAGACAGTGGGAGCCCAGCCCTCTCCTCATTCTCTTTTGCTTCCCACTCATGAGGAGAACAGTTTTATTCTGTCATAGGATTTTGCTAAGATGTGCTGCCTCATGAAAGGTCCAAAACAACTGGGCTAACTGATGATGCACTGGAACTTCTAAAACTGTGAGCCAAAATAAACCTTATTTCTTTACAAGTTAATTATCTCAGGTATTTGCTATAGTAACAGAAAGCTGACTAGCATCCTGAATGACCTGAGCAAGTTACTTGATCTCTCTTTCCCTTAGTTTCTTCACTATTACAATGTGGGAAAATAATAGTATTTACTTCATAGAGCTATTGTGAGAGTTTAAAAAAGGTAATGCATGTGAAGGACTTCAGTTCAGTGGCTGACATTTGGTAGCTGCTCAAGAAACAGTGAGTACTAAAGAGTGAGATATATGGAAGACAGCTCACATAAGAGAGAAAGCATGCAACAAACACATTCAGATTGAGAGGGAGGAGTGTACTAAGCTACAGGGATTCAAAGAAGAAAAAGAGCTTCTCCCCTTAAAGAGTTCCCTGTACCCTGGGAAAGACAGAAAGTAAACAGATAACTATAATGCAATGTGACAGTGCTACAGAAGAAGTCTGCACATGTCAAAGGATTTTTATTCAGTGACCAAGACATCCTGTTGTTGTGGATAAACATCAGTTTTTATCCCACTAGAGAATGACAGTGCATATTATATTCTTGCAGGGAAAGGGAGTTAAATAGAGTATTCCTGGGTATCTGGATGTAGCCAGTACCATTGCCAAAATCTACAGCTTCAGGAAGCAAGATGTGTCTCTGTTCTGTCTTTGTTGTTTGGCTTCCTGCCTCAGGTCATCTTGGAGGTTTCATATGCCACAGTGGGCTGCTCTTGACTAAGACTCTGAAGGTTCTGTGGCATCTTAAGAGTGCAACCAGGAGGGCTGGGAATACAGCTCAAAGCTAGAGCACTTGCCTAGCATGCATAGGGCCTTTGCTTAAATCTCTAGTACAAAAACAAAACAAAACAAAACAATAAAAATGCAGTTGGGAGCTAGCAACCTCCACTAATCCTGTAGGGAGTAAAAAAAGATTTATCATACCACATTCAGAAAGACCCTAACCTAATAAGTAGAGCATTAAACATTCCCATTTTAAAATACTTAAATCATGGAGACCATACTTTCTTGTTTAATTTTTTTTTTTTTGGTACCGGGGATCGAACTGGGGACCTTGCGCTTGCAAGTCAGGTGCCGGGACCACTGAGCTAAATCCCTGGCCTCTAATACTTTGTTTAAAAAGATTTGTAGAGTGAGTAAATGTCCTAAATAAGCACATTTCCATATAGCAATGATTATGAACATACAAGTGTTATTCTTTGTATAATTCCAAGATCTTTTTACCCCCATCTTCCCTTGACCTTCAATATATATCCTGGCCTAGGTAGATTACAGAAACTCCATAAATTATTATTTTGGAGGAGAGTTAGAGGCCTGGGGATTGAACTCAGGGCCTTTTGCATACTAGGCAGGCACTGTACCACTGAGCTATGCGCAGTGCCCCCGTATTGATAAAGTCAATGAAAGATTCAATTTTTTAAAATCTGTAGAGAACATTGGCAAAACATTGACGCAAAACAAAAAAGGAACATCATCATGAAATAGCATAAAATGAGTCAACCAAGGGGAAAGAGTCAAAGTTGAATTTATTTCTCATAATTACTGGGAGAGATTTCAAGTAGACATAATATTTAAATGTAAAAAATGAAACTATCAAAGTATTAGAAGAAACTATAAGATTGTTATTCACCTTAAAGTGCAAAGGTCTTTTTAGTGATGATACTACACTGACAAGAATCATAAAAGAAAAGACTGTAGGAGAAATACTTCCAGACTTTGGGAGGCACATGGAATTTTTTGGATAAGCCCCCAAAAGCAAAAATAGATGGATGGGATTATATCATACTACAAAGATTGTGCACAGAATAGGAACCAATCACCAAAGTGAAGTTACGACCTATACAATGGGAAAAAATATTTTTAAACTATTCATCTGACAAAGAGGTAATGTCCAGAATTATAAGTAACTAAAAATAATCAATAACAAAACACCAATAATCCAGTTAAAGACTGACAATAGACCTAAACAGACATTTAAAAAAGAAGACATAAATGGCCAACAGATACATACACACGCACGCGTGCACACACACACACACACACACACACATATATACATTCTTTTAAAAGCTGAACATCACTAATCATCAGAGAAATGCAAATCAAAACCTCAGTTAGTGGGGCCGGGGATTTAGCTTAGTGGTTCTGCCACCTGCCTCGCAAGCATAAGGTCCCAAGTTTGATCCCTGGTACAAAAAACAAAAGCAAAAACAACAACAACAAAAACCTCAGTTAGTGGGCAGACATTCATCAGTGCATATTAGTTATAGCTAGGGTTAACAAGCTCTGGAGTGCAACTAGACAGTAGTATGACTATGGATAACAATAATGTACTCTAGATTTCCAAAGGACAGAAGAAAGTTTCTTTTTAGCACAAAGCAACAAGGCTGAGGAGATAGATATATTTAACCTAATATACGAATTACACAGTGTATATATGTATTGAAATATCACATGCTACCACATTAACATGCATAGTTTTTGTTTTCATGCATCAGTTAAGAATACATGTAAATGGCCGGGGATTTAGCTCAGTGGTTTCGCCGCATGCTGCGCAAGCTCAAGGACCCGAGTTCGATCCCTGGTACTAAACAAACAAACAAACAAAGAATACATGTAAATTTTAAAAAATAAAAAGATTGATATATTCAATCTCATAACATCAAAATTCTCTGCATGGAAAAAACTACAAGCAAAGTCAAAAAACAAATGACAAATTGGATGGAAATATTTGCAGCTCTGTTGCAGACCAAAGACTGACTTTCTTTAAATATAAATGAGCTCCTTCAAATCAGAAAACAAAAGATTTACCATGTAGTAGAAAAACAGGCAATGAATATGAGTAGGCAGGTCCTAGAGGAGGAAGGACAAATGGCCTCTTACCACATGAAAATGAATCAGCCTGGCTTGCAAGAGAAGAAATTTAAATTAAAGCTACTCTGAGGTATCACTTTTCAATTATCAAATTACCAAAGATCCAAAAATCTGACAAGAAGCTCCATTGATAAGGGTATCCTGAAACCAGCATTTTAATACCCTGCCAGCAGGAGCATAATTGTTGCAATAGCAAGGTAGAACAGTTTGGCACTAACTCCACTTTGAGGAATTTATACTTTGAAGAGATATTTCCCAAGTTACAAAATTAAATAAATATAGTATTATCCACTATACTAGTGCTTTTCTGTGTGTGTGTGGTGCTGGGTTTGAACTGCGAAGTTCACCCATGTTAGGGAAACACTGTACCACTGAGCTACATCCCCAGCTCTATACCACTGTTTTCAAAGCAAAATATTATTAGCCAAATAAATATCCACCCATAAACTGTGGCACAACCATATAGCATAATACAACACAATTAAAAAACTTTATATATATATATTTTCCTTGTATATACCTAAAATATATGTGTGGCCAGTGTCAGCAGCGGAAAGCATGTTGCATTATATACGTTTTGTATTTTTAATTGAATATTGAACTATGTAAAGCTATTACTTATTACTACTTTAAAATCTGAAATAAAAAATAGGTCAACATATGTTAAAAGTGAATATATATATATATATATATTTTCCAAATATAACCATATATGTCCAATCCATAAATAGTCAATTTTTTTTTTTTTTGGTACCAGGGATCAAACTCGGGACCTTGTGCTTGTGAGGCAGGCGGCGGAACCACTGAGCTAAATCCCCAGCTCAATAGTCAATTTTCTAATCAACACTTATTCCTCCTCTCAGATTCTTTTTTTTTTTGGTACTGGGGATTGAACTCGGGTCCTTGTGCTTGCACAGCAGGTGACAAAACCACTGAGCTAAATCCCCGGCCCCCTCCTCTCAGATTCTTAATATAATTTGTTTGTTTTTTGTTTTTTTTGGTTCCAGGGATCGAACTCGGGTCCTTGGGCTTGCAAGGCAGGCAGCAGAATCACTGAGCTAAACCCCCGGCCTAATATAATTTGATTTTATTTAGGCATTTACCCCTGCCAACACATTCCCTGTGTCTCAGTTCATCTGGGACTGACTGAGCTAAGAGTGATTGTATTCTCCTGGCCAGTATTTGGTTCAGGAACCCAGGCAGGAATCAATCAGTGTATGGCTGTGCTCTGAAGACAAAGGCTAGCTCAAAACATGTGACCAAAAATATGCTAGCAGTTCTTGAGAAAGAAGTTTCCTAGATTTGAATGAACTTCAACATGGCATCTCTGTGTGAAATCAGCAGAGGCTATAGCTTTTTGCTTCCATGAAGGAAGCAGCCCAATGCCAATATGTTGGTGAAACCATTGTATGGTACTACAGAGATAGATTGAGAGCTAATAAATTAAACTGCCCCTGAAGACTGCCTGCATTTTGGACTTCTAGCTACACCAAGAAATACTTTCCTTCATTGTTTATGTGAGTTGAAATACAGTTTTCTGTTACTTGCAGCTGCAGGCTGGTACCCATGTAGCACAGAGAATGTTTCCAAGAATTCAAGTGAAACACATGGGTAAGTCAGAAGGAAAAAATGTCTTCTGAAGTTTCTCAGACTTAGCAAACTGCCAAAGCACATGGCATGTGTTGACACAAAAATTTTCCAAATCATACTCTGGATTCCAATTAGAATATGATACAGAAGCAGAGGAGGAGAAAGGGGGTAGAGGCTGAGAACAAAGATATCATGCATTAATAGTGGTTGTGACTGGGTATGGTCTTACTGACTTGTGTTAACTTTCTTTTCTATATTTTCCTCAGATAAAAGTGTGAATATATTACTTTTAAAATTAAATACTAGCCAGTTATATTCAAAATGGTAATGAAGCTGGCCCAAACAAGCTCCCAATAAATTAACATTGGGTTTTTAAAACACAAATCTGGCGTTGGGAGTGTAGCTAGGTGGTAGAGTGGCTTGCCTAGCATGAAACAAAACAAATCAAGACAAAACTCCTCCTAAATTAAAGATTAGGAAGCTTAGGAAAATATAGTAAACCGGAGGCTGTTATGAGTGAGGGACTTAAACCCTCAGAGCAAAATTTAAATTACAATTGTAAAGGTTAAAGCACAGTTCATTTTTGTGTTCCCGAGACAACGATTTTCACAAATATTTTTGAAGTGCCATATTTGTAATCATCTGTCATGAACAGTTTGTTTTCATTTTCTGGTAGTTCCAGAGGCTGAGGTTCACTATATGATCCAGATTGGGAGACTGTATGTAGCAGCTGTCTGATCAAAAAGAATCCTAGGAGTGGTTGATGGGGTTTTCTACCTTTATTCATCTTCTGACAACCTTTTAGGAGCACAAGGAAGATGAGGATTCTACAAAGCAGACTTGAGTCCAGCGTGGTCAGGGAAGTAAGAGGAAAATTGGAAGAATGAGTGATGTTCTTGAAGCAGAGATTAAGTAAGAGCGGACTGAAAAGCGCCTGCTAGATTTGGAAACTAGGGAATAATTGGTGATATGGGCAAGAGCAGTGATAAGAATGTAGTTCAAAACATGTGAGAGACATCATTTCATTGGAGACTTGGCTGTGATGGTGAGGAGAAAGTGGGAGGCTAGAATAGGCACAAGGCTGTGGGTGCCTGTGTATGGGCTGAAGGAAGTTCCAGTAGAAAGTGCAGGAAACCTTGCGGCAGCTGAGGACCAAGGCCAACAAACAGCAGATGATGGGCTCCAGAGCACAGGTGCAGAGATTAACACTTGTTCCACGAAGGAAAAAAAAAAAAGAAGAAAAGGAAGGAATGATGAAAGTGTATGTAGATAAATTCAGAAGTAGGAGAGTGGGAAACTGAGGAGTTACAGTCTTATCTCCTCTATGCTTCTTGTGACAGTGAGAGTGGTATGGATGTCTTGAGAACATTGTTGAGATTGTAAAAGTCATTAAGAGAGGCAGAAGTGTTGAGAAAGAACCAAGGGATGGCCAGGAAGAATTCAGGTAAAAGTTAAGACTAGAACCTGGAAAGTTCTGTTAGTCTGTGTGCTACAGGAAGATCTATACGGTTATAGTTTTGGCTGATGGCAAGTTTTGGCTGATGGCAAGTTTGAGGGAGAAAGTAGTAGAGTTGCTAGCTATGAAACTGCAAAACTATGAGATCTAAAATGGATAAAGAAGTGAAGGAAGGCTAGGGGTGTGGCTCAGTGGTAGAACTTGTGCTTAGCTGGGTTTGATCCTCAGCACAGAAAAAGATGAAGAGGAAGAGAGAGAAGAGGAAGAAGAGGGAGAGGAGGAGAAAAGTGTTGGCAGGGGGTCCAGCAGAAAAAAAAAAGAAAGAAGAGATAAAAAAAGAAAAGTCAAGGGCAGTGATCACTAATACTCATTTACAGATGCGTAAGGAAGCATATTAAAAATGCAGGGTCCTCTGAGTCCCCTGGGAGAGGTTTTGATTTAGCAAGTTGTGGCCAGAACCTAGTAATCTGCATCAGTTCCCAAGTTATTACTTTAAAAACATGGGTGATATACATGACTTAAAATTTAGAAAAGTACAAATGACATACAGCACAATTAAAATTAAGTCTGTTTCTTACTCCTGTGGCAATGCTTGCTGCAGTTTTCTCAGCTATCCTCTTAGGGACAGCCTTCAGAGGTGACTCATCTTTGCACCGAAAAGACAAATGATCCAGATGACACTGGTAACTACTAACACAGGGGGTGAACTCTTTGGAGAATCACCCTGCTGCATCAGTTGGCCAGTAGGTCCTGCTGGAATTAAGGCTGTCCTGGTTGGAATAGAAAGGTAAGGCCGACTTGGTGCCACATACCTATAATCCTAGCACTCTGGGAAGCTCAGGCAGGAAGATCAAGGCCAGACTGGGCAACTAACTCTAAAGTTTTAAAATAAAAAAATAAAAAAGGGCCTTGGGATTTGGCTCCCCGTGAAGGCCCTGCTGGGTTCAATTCCTGAAAACTCTTGGGAAAGAGAAGGAGGGAGGGAAAGAGGGAGGGAGGGAGACAGAAGAAAGAAGAAAAGTAAACTCTTTGACATGATGTAGGTAAACACATTAGACACCATTTGGGGAGTTTTGCAAATATCCTACAAATTTCTTTCCTTCCTATTCCTTCCCTGCCCTGAAAGTGTTGTGTGTGAATTTAAGAAAAGTTAATTGGTTTTTTGAGATGTAACAGCAGATACTCTCAGGATGACATAAAACCATAATGGGAATTACTGAACTAGTTAGTGTCGATTAAAATGTGTTAGAGTACGGAATAGACATTTTAAAAAGCAGATTGAATTGAGATTTCCAAGAAGAATCATCTCCTAGGTAGTAAGAAAACCTTTTGTTTTTACTTCTGTATCCAGATATCATTATTTTATAATTGTATTAAATAAGATTTAGGGAGTCTCTTTACCACCCCTCTTTTTTTGCAGTACTGGGGACTGAACCAGTACCTTGCACATGCCTGGCAACAGCTTAGCCTTGGAGCTACATCTCCAGCCCCTTAATTTGATTTTTGAGACACGGACTCCCTGAATTACCTAGGCTGGCCTCCAACTTTTGATTCTCATCTCAGCCTCTCACGTAGGTGGGATTACAGGCCCGTGTGACCACATTAGGTTCTCCACCCTTCTTCTGACATTTTTTTCCCTATTATATAAAGTGGTATATAGCAAGTGGCTAAAAAGAAAACCAGAGAACTCTAGGGTTCTTTTCCCTTCCCAATTCTCTTCACCTTTATTTCATATTTTTTCCCCTTCTTGAAATGATTTTCTAAACTGGTGAAATGCTTTTAAATGTTGAAGAACTTCCAAATATATGCAAAAACAAATAACAACCTCTGACTGGAAAGTCATTGGTTTTTGTGCTTTTTGCAACTTGTATGAACTTTGTCAACTGATCTAACAGCTTTTATGCTTATTACACGGGGCTCCAGAGCAGTGCCTGGCTCACAGTTCAACTGGAGAGATAAAACAGCACACAATCAAGCGCTGAGGGAACATGTAAGTGTGCAAGGCTGTTCAAAAAATACACGAATGAAGCTGGGTGTTGTGGTGCAGGCCTGTAATCCCAGAGACAGAAGGAAGATCGAGTTTGAAACCAACCTAGGCAACTCAGGGAGACCTCGTCTCAAAATTCGAAAAGTGAAGAAGGGCTGAGGATACAGCTTAGTGATGCCTGGGTTCACTTCTCAGAACAAACAAAGAAAAACAAAAACAAAGAAAGAAAGGGAAAGAAAAAATATATGAATTAGGGCTGGGGATTTAGCTCAGTGGTTCCGGCGCCTGCCGCGCAAGCACAAGGTCCCGAGTTTGAGCCTCAGCACCAAAAAAAAAAAACAAAAAACGAGTAAAAATAAATCAATAAGTGAGTATGCTGATATTTACAAAAACAAAGGGTTTATGTTGGGGAGTTACATTAGAAAAAATGGTGATTCAGATTGTGGGCACCCTGAATGTCTAGCTAAGCAGCACATCTTTATATGCCACAGAAAGGAATTAAAGGCTTTAAAGAAAGGTGGAGTAGGGAGATTAATTTACTAGTGGAAGGTGGCATGGTTTTGAAGAGTAGAGCCTGGTGGCAACAGGAGGCTACTGGGTATGAATTAATGAGGGCATGCAGTAGGATGGCTGATCTGGCAACATAAAGGAAGGGCAGAGCAGAAGGAAGACTGTTGGAGTCCAGACCACGGGGGAGGGTACATGAGGGTCCAAGCCTGAACTAGTTGGAAAATGTTGGTTTCACTAAAAGAATGAAGAGGGGCTGGTTTGGGAAAAGGTAGGATGCTTGCACATTTGAGTTGTTGTCAGGGCACGCAGGCCCTGATGTCTAAAGTAGATAACTGCCACCACATAACTGACAGTATGTATGCCTCTGGTCCCAGGTAGGCTTGGGTGGGGCTATTAGAAAGTTTTGCCCACTCAGCCTTGTCCCTTTCAGGCAGGAGAGAGCATCTGCTGTAGAGCATTACCAGTCCTCAAGGGACCCATGAGTTAGTCAGGAAGCATAATTTTAATAGGATTAGCTGAAAGATGAGCAAATGTCAGGTGGTGGTTTGGTAGTATGTCATGGCTGCTAACTTTGACATGTTAAGTATACCATATTGATGGCTTTTACGCCTGGCTAAAAGGGTTAACACTCAGCAAATTAGATTTTCCTCAATTTTTGTCCTGGTGTTACATTTTATGGGTATGACAGAATGGGTTACCTGGGGCAAACCTCTTAACCTCTCTATAAATAGGAAGCTTGTCATGGCAGCATTCATAAACATTTTGAAAGCTACAGATAAAAACCACTGTAGACCTCCCCCTCCCCCAACGACTGAGTCAGTCAGTTGGAAAGGTCAGCCTTTTCTTTGGGTTCTTTCAATTTTGCTAACTCCTTTAGTTAATTAGCATTTTCTCCAAATGCTCCAGACAGTCCAGAGCTCAAAGATGTAGTCTGTAAATGCTTTTGTTCTACTTTCTGGGCCTACCCATCTTGCTGGCCCCCTTCAACTGACTGACTGTTGGTTGCCCTGTGCCTTTCATACCTAGGCTCCAGAATCAAGCCTAGCGATACTAATGGGGAATCAGAGTTCTGTTCTATGACTCGGGGACCTCAGCATAAGGCCACTGTGCTCAGTGTGAAATTCAGCCCCATTTCTAGGTATTATGCTACTGCTTTTTCAAGTATCACTTTGTCCTCTAGATCAGCCTTTGGATAATCAATTGTCTTGTTCTCCTGAGTTCCCCAAAATGGTCTAGAATATCAGCTCAAGGACCTGAATTTGGACCTGGAAAACTTCAGCAATGAGGCCAGGGCCTTGCTATAAGTAACACATTTTCTCAATGCTTGCCATGATTTCCCCATTTTTGCTTGCTCCTGGATTTCCCAAGGCTTTGTTCCAGCTGTCCATTGGTTTACAATGCTCACATTCTCTGCTCAACCAGCCTGCGCTAGCTGCTTTTCTGGCTTGGCGCCAGTTCCATATTCTTCAGATACTATCTTCTGGCTGAACATTTATCAGGCCAGCTGGGTCTACCTCTCATTCCATGGATGTATCTAGTTCGAGTCTCCATTTCTCCCAGTCTACCTCACCCTTATTATACTTAATCCTTTCATATTAAACCACATCGGATGTTTTCTGGTGTGGAATCTGATTTGGTATTGGAATTTTATCCTTGTTTACATCTTTCTTTGTGTGGGAAAGCTTGGGATCACATCCAAAATCTCCTCCAAGAGCTTTCCTGTCTCCTTTAGGAGAAACAAATTAAAACTTGACAATACCTTGGGTTTGCAACCAAGCCACAAGACTCCTACTTTAATTTTAACATTACATTCTCCAATCTCAATTTTGCTTCTAGATATATTTTGAAATATATTTTGGCCTTGTTCATTCACATCTGTCAGTTTTAAGATACCTACTTCATAGGAACTCAATGGCTCTGTGAGTATAAGAAAATAAACAAATCAAGACTGTTTCACAGTGGTAGTTCAACCTTGAAGGTCTCCTGGAATCCTTCGGAAGGCTTCTTAAAATAGATTGCTAGGGCCCACCACCCTGTTTCCGGAGAGCAGTGCTTGAGAATTGGAATTTCTAACAAGTTCTTAGGTGATGTCCCTTAACTTCACTTTGAGAACAAGTGGTCATATATTTAAGCTAACCACAGGTAACCAGAAGTTATCAGTTCAAATTCTTACCCAAGTGGATAGGTAGAGAGCACTGAAAAAATACAAACTTTGAAATCTCCGTGTGGTGAGGATGACTGCTTGACAGCTGAGTTCTCAACCACTTATTACTTTGGACAGTCATTTAGCGCCCTTGAGTGTAAGACCCCTCACTCATAAAGGGAGAAGGGCCTGTTTATGCTGGCCTCACAGCAGTGCTGTGAAGGTTAGATGCAACCGCTGAGGAAATATTTGTACATTATAAAGTAGCATGCTACTCGGGAATATTGCGATGGTTTTTCACTATTCACCTTACAATGTCACTGGTTTCTTTGGCTGTCTCGCTTCCCTCAATGACAGCAACTTTAATCTGGGAATATAGAGTACTTTCACTGCTCTGATAAACTCAACCTTCAAACTTTTAAAAAAAGAAATTCATTCAATGAGATCAGACATGCACAGAGCCAAGAATGATTCGCAGTTTTCACAGCTATAAAAAGTACAAGACACTATTGTAACTTGGGGTGGAGTCACAGTTAATCTTTCAACCCTGTTTAGATTGGCCCATTGATAAAAAATGGCTGCTAAAAATAAAGTTATGGTGCACAAGAGATAACTTGCCGGCTCCATGCTTTTATATCTCTTCCAACTTCTATCAATTTGTCTCTTTGAAAGTAGTAAATCCTTGCAATTCTGGATGTGCCTTTCTTTCACTCAACTCGTCTCTGGGTAGGCTCCAAAAGCCTACGCAAACTGTGTGCATTTGTGGTTTTTCAGCGATGCCACTAGCCGCACCTAATTCTCCCAGGCCTTCAGAGTTCCTGGCTTCAATCGTTCCTCGGTCTTTCATACCACAAAACATCAGCCAGGGTGCTTTTCTGAAGACAAAGCCTATACAGTAGATCTTGGCTGCAGAAAGACCCAGTTCAGGCACTAAGTGAACTCGCCAGGTTCGTCTACCAGGGACACAACTTGGGTCCCCTGGGGCCCCCCAGCCGGTCACCGCGCCCTCCGCAGACTCCGGCCTCGGCCGCGCGGCCTTCTCCTGGGCGCCGGCAGGAGGCGCCCGCGCGCCCTACAGGCCCCACTCAGAGGGCGGGGGAACAGGAGGGGAGGAGCCGGCGGGGGCGCGGCTTCCTCCGCGTCCCTCCCGGGCGCCGGGTCGCTAGCTCCGCTAGGCCCAAGCTGGCGGCCGGCGGGAATCGCGTCGGCGGTGGCGGCGGCGGCGGCGGCGGTGGCGGCGGCAGCAGAGGCGGGGGTGGCGCGGGCCGTGGGCCGGGCTCGGGCGCCTGGTGTTAGGAGACAAGATGGCGGCGGCGCTGTGGAGGCCGGTCTCCTCCTCCCCGTCACCCTCCTCCGCCCCGCCGATCGCCGCCTCCTCCTCCTCCTCCGTCTCCTCCTCCCGGCTCTCTGCCTCCTCCTCCTCCTCCTGCAACAGCACTAGCGGCCGCCGCGGCGCCGGCCCGCTCTCCCGGAGCTCCGGAGGATAGACGGGGCAGCTGCGGGCTCCCGCGACCAGGCCGAGCTGGGGCCGGGGCGGGGACGGCGGCGGCGGCGGCGGCGGCGGCGCCGGGTGGGGATGGGGTCGCAGACGCTGCAGATCCTCCGGCAGGGGGTGTGGGCCACGCTCAGCGGGGGCTGGTATTACGACCCGCACCAGGCCACCTTCGTGAACGCGCTGCACCTCTACCTGTGGCTCTTTCTGCTTGGCCTGCCCTTCACCCTCTACATGGTGAGTGTGAGGGCGGGGTGCCCCTGCGCCCCGGGGCCGCATCCCGGTGTCGGGCTCCCTTCCCCCACGCCGCCTCTCTCGCCTCCCTTTCGGGCTTCCCCTGTTGCAGCGAGGATCAAGTCAACAGCAGCCGTCGCCTTCGCCCCCGGGCCCCCGCCTGCTCCCGGGAACAGCGGATTCCCGGGCCGCTTCCTGGGGGTCTTTAACCTGTGGCCTCCCCAGCCCGACCCCCGCGCCCTGCCCGCCAGGGGTCAGCGCAGGGCCGGGCGGCTCGCCTCTGCGGGGCTCTCCGGATTGGTCTGAGGCCGCTCGCGCGTCTCTGCTCTCCGCTCCGCCGGGCACCTGGGGCGCTCCCTCCTCCCCGGGCGCTCCCTGCGAGGTCCCCCTGCGAGGTCCCCCTCCGCCGCCCCGCCGCGCTCCCTGCCTCGGAGTGGGGAGAGGACGTGTGCACCCCGCTCGGAGCGTGACCGCGTGTGGGCTCCGGGCTCCCGCTCGCTTCGCGGTGTTGGCTGTAAACCTGGCCCGTAACTGTCAGTGCCTCTTGATCTGTGTTTTGCTCGCCGTCGGCTCTTTTCTGTTCGGCTCCGAGGTCAGTGACTACGGCATTTCCAGGCCAGCGTTGGGGAGAGGGAGCGACTGAGATACGGGGAATCTGGCTGGCATTTCAGAGATTTGTTTGGGTTGGTTCGAGGCCTTTGATAGGAAAAAGGAAAGTACAGTACTGCCTGTTGCTTAATCTACTAGGACCAGCTTCTGTGAATATGTTTTTATGCTTATTTTCCCTGAAAGTTTTAAGCGCACTTAAAAAAAAAAAAAAAAGCACAGTAGGTTACAGTGGGGCGTTAGGGAAACTGCTGTGGAGAGAAATGATACTTAAAAGTTTTAGTTAAAAATTTAAAGTAACCGGAAGGAGGAAAGCATAGTAACTTTTATTTTCAGAGAATTTCTTTGAGTATATTTTTGGTAACCTATGGTTTTTCATGGACCTAGACTAAAGTCCCTGAACGCAATTCTACTGAGAAGCGCCAAAAGTGAAGACACTCAATTCTTCCTCAGTGACTCGCAGTTTCACTTAGCCTTATTGGCAGAAAAAATACCTGCTTGGGAGAAGATGTGCTAAATTTCACATTCTCAAGCAGATTCCAATTTTTCTTTGAAATTGTTTTGAAGGGACTCATTGTTTGAGCTTTAAAAAGCTATTTTTAGACGCTTTTTAGGAGACTTGTTGAGTCTTGTCGAATTCTGAAAGTTTTATCATGTAGTGTTATAATTTCAATTAATTCTGGCCTAGGGAGTTCTAATAGAACCACTATACCTTCCAGGAATATGACATCATTCATGAACAGGTTAATTACTTCGGGTGTAAGAATCCTCAGGATGTCAGAGTTTTCATAGCAGATTTCTCTTGTATCCAGGAGAGTTGTAGATTTAAAATGGAAAATGATTCCTGAGCTGTTAGGATTAGTAGTTGCTGTGTCCCAGTGTAAAATTTCTGTGTTAGCATCTACAGTTAACTGTGTGATCATGGTTAAGTCTCTTTGTGTAATTAACAAACACTGCTGAAGGAATATTAGAGCAAATGGAAACCAGTGCATTGAATTTACTTGACTTTGGGAGTTTATCAGTTAAATCGCAAATATTTGAGTACCTACAGTCTACTAGATACTTTGCTGGATCTGGGAAAATAAAATTGCTACTCTGACTTAATTTTTTCAATTAAGGCAATTCCAAGTCTTTTGTTTTTTTTCTTTTTGGCTGTGCTGGGGATGGAACCCAAGGACTCCAGATTGCTAGGCAAGCACTGTACCACTCACTGAGTCATATCCCAGCCCTTCCCAAATCTTTTAAAAGCTCTCCTTGACTTTTCTGTTTCTCTCTTTTCACATCCAGTGCATCAGCAAGCCTAGCTGGTTGTATCTTCAAAACCCAGCCGATACCCAGCTCATTGTCACCACTATCAGCATCACTGTCGTCACTGTTGGTTGAGGGCACCATTCTTTCCGTTCTGGATTCATAAAGTGTTCCAGTGAGGCTCACTGTTTCTGTTCATTATTCTTTATTCTTTATATAGAAGTCTGAGCGATTCTTTCAGATCATGTCACTCTTCTGCCTTTAGAGCCTGCCTTCCCTTGTGTGTCTGTCCCTTTCCCTAACCACACATTTGCTTGCTCAGTGTCTTCCCAACAACTATATGTCTGCCCTTGGGCATTTGCACTTACTCTTCCCTCTGACTTATTCTTCCCAGTACCTGTGTGGCTTTCTCTACTTCAGATTTCTGGTATATGAGGCTTCCCCTGACATCCTTTCTTTTCTGTTCAGCAACAGCAACTTGTGAGCTCTTACCACGCTCTGGAGTCTGCTTACTATTGCTTAAATGGTATGTATCACTAACTGGTATGTGTATTTGTTTAAAGTTTTTGTTATCTTGTTAAGGCAGGGACTTTATTTTGTTCACTGCTATAATCTCAGAATTTAGATCTATTCCAAGCACATAGATGTAATGTGAATGATTAGAAATGAACATGCTACACTTTGCCTTCAAGGAACTTAAAGTCTAGCCTGGGAATAATAAGCAGTTGCAAGCATTAGAACTGTTATCTCTTTAGAAGTTTAGAAGTTTTATGTCAGGGCATGGATCTAAGTTGGGGGAGGTCAGCAAAGAAGATTTGTAAACATTTTAGGAAATACATTTGTACTGTAGTATTGAGGCAGATAGAATATACCTGAAATAAAGCAAAATCTAACATTCTGGGTTAAAATGTTAGCCAGAGATTATTATGTATGTATGTATTTATTTATTTTTTTTTTGGTACCGGGGATCGAACTTGGGTCCTTGAGCTTGCATAGCAGGCTGCCCAAAAAAAGCCACATTTTTTCGGGGGGGTACTAGGGATTGAATTCGGGACCTGCTGTTTGCAAGGCAGGCGCCAGAACCACTGAGCTAAATCCCCGGCCTATGTATTTGGCCTTTTTTTTTTTTGGTATCGAGGATCGAACTTGGGACCTTGCTCTTGCGAGTTAGGCAACAGAACCACTGGGCTAAATCCTCGGCCCCTTATTTTGGCTTTTTGAGACGGGGTTCCGTTATGTAGTTCAGGCTTCCCTTGAACTCATTGTATAGCCCAGGGTGGCCTTGAACTGGTGATCCTCCTGCCTCAGCTTCCCAAGTGCTGGGCTTAGCCATAGATTATCACTTGTATGCTCTTCCAATAATAATTACAAGTGATAATGACTTTATTCAGTATGTGTATAGCTTTTTTAAAGACCAATGATCTTTATTACAATCAGTAAAAATCATGTACCAATGATGAGCACACAGACACACACACTCTTGCTGCTAGAAATATTTAATCAGATATAACAGTACTAGTATTTTTCCAGGTAACAAAGAATTACCACAGTATCTCTGGAGATTTTTTTTTATCCCAAACCCTGTGTCCTCATGAGACTTAGCCATTAGTGACTTGGTTCGTGTCCTTAGCAGATAGGTGAGCTGGGATTTACACAGAGCCTTTGGAAGCCAGAGCTGTTGTGCAGGTTCCCTTTTTTTTTCTTTTTAAAGAGCCTAAGTCTGTGGAGAGGTCGCACATTGAGTTAAGAGTCTTGTGATTTTTTGTATAGGATTCAACATCTTCTATATCAGGAGTTTTTCTGGGTACTTTCAAAGGTGGAATTGTAGTTTTTGCAATTAAAGAACCTCTGTGTAGTGAAAAGTCAAGAAAAATTGTCTTAACTCTGATCATCTTTTATGTTTTCCTTAAGTTACTAAGTTCCATTTATCTTGCTGTAATTATTTTGTACATGACATGCCACAGATGGTGAGCTTTGGAGGGTCGGTTGGTGTTTTTTGCATGGTAGAAAGCTGACTGGAGTTGGTGTTATGTTGATTTTTGAATCTCAGTTTTGTGGATTGTGTGTCTTTTTGGGCAAGACTTTCTACCTTCCTGGACCTTGATTTACTCATCTGTGAGATATTTCATGAGTATTTTGCAAGAAAATACTTATGAAATAGAGAAATTATTCACCTTTAGAATTGCCTTCAGTAAATGTCGTTTGAAAGAATGGCTAATTAGAACAGTATTTCCTCTAATGCTGTATGTCTGGAGGAGTAGGTAGCTCTGGATTTATTAAGTCAAACTATTACCATAACATATTGCTCATCTTGCTGTTTTCTTCTATAAAGAGTTGTGGGCAGTTGATGAAATAGGACATTATAGTCTGTTTACATAAGGGACTGACAGTGTGGGAGAATGGTAGAGCCTTGCTCAGCATATATAAGGCCCTGGCTTCCATGGTCTACAAATGAAGTCCAAGAAAGTGTTCGTTTTTCAACTTATAGAGATGTTTGTGAATTTACAAAAATAGCAAGTGATTCCTAAAATATTCTCTCTTTTTAAAATACAAATGGAAGGGGTGGTAGGAGGGGAAGGGGAAAGGAAAGAAGGGAAAGAAAAATTATGAGAAAAGAAAAAAAATGGAAATGAAATCTATGTAAATAGGGAAGGGTGGAGGGGGTGAAGGGCGCACAGGTAATGGGGAAAAAAATAAGAACCAAAATATATCGTATACAGGTACAAGCACCCAATGATAAATGTAAACGTATTGTATACCTAAAGTGTACCAATAAAAGAATTTTAAAAAATAAAATAAAATAGAAGTGGAATGGTTTCTACCATTTGAGAAATTTCTCCAAGCCATAAAATCATTTGGCAATTGAAAAAGTAGGAAAATTTCTATTTCTTTTCCAGCCTTTGAATACTTAGATTTAACCAGGTAGTTTGTTTTCTTTAGCTGACTTGACTGAGTCAAATTTTCCAGTGTTTTATTATGAGAACGTTTAGGTGCAGAAAAATTGAAAAAAGTTTATCCTCCACCTAGATTTTACATTTTTTATAATACATCCATTAATCTGTCCACTTTTTTTTTTTTAGGAGGATGCATGTAAATTAAGTTAGAGATATTAATACCTATCATCCTAAATACTTAAGCCGGCCATTAGCTAGAGTTGTAAAGGCACAGATCTTAAGTAGACCATTGGATAGATTTTGATAAATGTGGACACCTGTGTAGTGCAAACTCATCGTATTGTAAAGCAGCATCACATCACCCCAGTTCTTTTCCCCCTGGCCTTCCCAGTTAATCCTCTCACCGTTGTTCTCATTTTTTCATCATAGATTAGTTTCTCCTGTTCTAAAACTTCACATAAATAGAGTTATGTTGCATATACTTTCTGTAAGCTTTTTTCACTCAGCATGTGTTTGAGATCATCCTGGGTGTTGTGATATCAGAAGCTTGTTCCTCTTCATTGCTGAGTACTATTCACTAGTATGAAGGTACTACAGTTTGTTTACTTTTCAATTTTCCTGTAGAGGAGGGCTTAGGCTTTTTCAGTTTTGCCTTTTGTGTATAAAGGCGCTCTCTCCAACATAGCGGTGGGTATCTCTGCCAAACCCTTCCCTTTTTGGCTGTGTTGGGAATGGAACCCAGGGCCTCGAGCACCTACCACTGAGCTACATTCCTAGCTCTAAAGGTAGTATTAATCAGAACTCAAATACATTGGAAAACTTTATTGAATATAACTTTCTCTTTCCAAGTGAGACTTTTAATTTACAATAAATTAATGGTAACTGTATTCTTCATCCTCTCCTGTGTTTTAGTCTTTAATACTGTACTTTGGTTTAGTGCTTAGATTTTCCTCTGTTGTGCCAATACAACTTTTTGTTGTAACTTTTGTTATTTGTTCAACTGTTCTGATTTTTTTAGTTAGATAAAAAAATTACAGAGTCTGTTGTCCTAGTTATTCATGAGGATGAGGCAAGAGGACCTCCCATTGCCCCAGTCTGCTGAACATTTTAGTACCTGAAGTGTATTTGTTTTAGGTTTTTTGTTATGTTTGGTTTTGTTTTTGGTACCAGGGATCGAACTCAGGACCTTGTGCTTGCAAGGCAGGCGGTGATGCCACTGAGCTAAATCCCCAGCCCTCCTGAAGTGTATTTGGACCTATAAATATTTTTTGGTTACAAAAATGGGCTCATAGCAAAAGGACTAATACAGTATCTAGACTATATAAAGAACTAAAAAAATTAGATCTCCCAAATTTAAAGACCCTTTAAAAAACAGACATCTAAAATGAATACATACTTCTCAGATGAAGAGGTACAAATGGCCAATAAATACATGAAAAAATGTTCAACATCACTGGCCATTTGAATAATGCAAATTAAAACAACACTGAGATTCCATCTCCAGAAAGAATGGCTGTCACCGGGAAGTCAGGTAATAAATGCTGGAGGGGCTGTAGGGGTCAGAGGGCTTCTTCGTTATTGGTCGGAGTATAAACTGGCACAACCACTATGGAAATCAATATGGAGATTCCTCAAAAAAACTAAAACTAGAAATTCCATTTGACCCAGCTATTCCCCTTACAGGTTTCTTCTTGAGAGAGTTAAAGACATCTTATTACAGTGATATATGCATACCCATGTTTAACAATTCAAAATAGCCAAATCTTGGTAGAAACCTATATATCCACCAGAGATGAATGGATAAAGAAAATGTATTTATAGACAATAAATACTACTCTGCCATGAAGAAGGGTAAACAAGTCATTTGTAGGAAAATGGATGTACCTTGAGATTGTAATGTTAAGTGAAGTAATTCAGACAAATATCAAATGGTTTCTCTTATGTGAGAAACCGAGTATATAAATAGAATGCAAAATAAAAGACAATAGGAAAAAAAATGAAGTTACTGTAATCCAGCATGGCCAATGTATCTAAAAGTGTACCTTGAATTAGTATAATTGTTTTATATATTTTTGGCCCATTTTCTGGCTGTTAATCTGTGTTTGTGGTAATTAATCTGATAGACTTATAAATCTGATGGTGACAAAAAGAAAACATTTTTTAAAATGGAAGTGGAAGTGTTGTCAGGGTTTTGCAAAGAAATAGATTTAATACAGGACACATAATTTATAGTATTATTTTATAATAGTCACCCAAAAAGTCAAGTGCAGAGGAGTGCAAGAGATCTAGCTGAACACTAGAGACCCAAAGAATCTAGCCAAGGGTCTGGATCCCACAGCAGTGTCCCACAGAAGTACAACTAAAGGCCTAGAGCTGGAAATCAGTATGGAGATAACTCAAAAGACTATGACTGGAAGTCCCAATTGACCCAGCTATTCCCCTGCTGGGGATCTTCCCCAAAGAATTAAAAGAATCATACCACAGTGATATATGTGCACCCATGTTCATAGCAGCACAGTTTGTAATAGCTAAAACTTGGAAGCAGCCCAATTGCCCATCAACTGGAGACTGGATAAAAATGTGTTTTTTTAATAAAATGGAGTACTACTCAGCCATAAAAAAGAGAAATTAGAGACATAGCTAAATGGATGCACATTGAGGCAGTACTCTTAAGTGAAATAAATAGGACTCAAATGTGTAAATACAGAATAGTATCTCTAGTGTGAGAAACTGAAAGTGTAAATAAGGACTAAAAGGTATAATAGATAATGTGAAATAGAAAGAAAAGGGGCAAAGGGGAAGGGGAAGTGGGAGGGGTAGGGGAAAGGAAAGAAGGGAATGGGATTAATATGAGAAAATGAAAAAATGGAAACAAAAGCTTTGTAAATAGGACTGGAGGGGTTGAAGGGAGGGCAGGGGAATGAGGAAAAAATAAGTACCAAGTGAGATTATGTAAAGGTGCAAATTTCCAGTGATGCATGTCATTATATTGTACACTTAAAATGTACCAATAAAATTAATTTTTTAAAAAAGGCCTAGAGCCCACAGCAAAACTCATGTTTGTCCACATCAAGGATCTGCACCAGTGGGCAAGCCGGAAAGCCTGTGCTGGTGGGGTAAAGGATTTGTGCCACTAGGCTGAGGGATCTACACTGGAGCCAGGGAGTGATGCTCACAGTGAAGATCAGAGCTCCCCTGATGGGAACAACAGCCATTCCCAGTGACAGCGAGGACCCGAGTTCCTCCTCTGATGAGAACAGCCATGTTCAGCGAAGTTCGCATCAGGAAAACCAACCACAGCAATCTTTTAGAAAATCAACAGCCCAGGATCTTACCCTCCAGTTCTCTTTATGCCCTTGGCGACAATCCTCAGGTGGATCTTCCATGCCCAAACCACACTGATTCAGTTCAGCTGGGCGTTCCAAGTTGACCATTAGTTAATCTACCACAGGAGGGATAAGGGAAATAAAGAGAATTGAGATGTGTTATGAGCATGTACCATGTTCCCACAGTGAATATAATCATTATGTAATGCAAACATGTACTAGTAAAAATTTAAAAATTAAAAAACATTTAAAATGAGAAAGAAAACCCAAAATAGGCTCATAGAATTTGTACTGTTCAGAAGTTTCCTGTTTTCACTTAACTATTGCTTGGGAATGTTTCCATGTGGGGAAAAAGTGACTTAATATTTCTATAGTAGACCATAGCAGGGGTGTGTTGCACTGTATCTTATTCTCATTTTCCCATTATTGATTATGTAGGTTATTCCCAGTCTTTTGCTATTTAGAAAACACTGGAGGGAGTATTATTGTAGTTGAATCTTTATTCTAGTTGTCTATGAATTTCTAGAAATAGATACAAATGCTGATGGAGGAGGGATAAGCTAGCTAGCTGTTGGTATAAATTAAGGTCTGTCTTCTATGATTTATGTAATCTCCTTGATGTATGACTTGCGTGTTTTCTGTGGAGAGTGAAGGAAGAGGGGAGGGGGAGAAATTTGAGGATGTCTGAGAAAGAGCCCCAGGTGTGGAATGCTTTCCTTTTGGTGAGTGAGAAAGTGAATTGGCTGTTGAGGGATGGTAGGATGGCTGAACAGTCTTGAGGGTCATCTTTGAGCTTGAAGAACTTGAAGTATAAATATTAAAGAGGGTTGTTCAGGAGAGACATTTGGGGGGAAAGTTAAAGGCATATATAAGACTTTCGAGGGAGAACCTAAAACTCGGTTAAGAGCAAATGACCGTGGGCAGAACAGAAATGAGGAAAGAGGACAGGAATGGTAGGAAAAACAAGAGGGGAACAGAGCCAAGGAAACAATACTTTAAAAAAGAAGATAATGGTAAAAATGCCTAATAGTCCCCCAGAAGGTTAGTGCTAATTTAAATTTCCACCAACTATACTGACAGTACTTCCCAGTACCCACCCCCCCCACCCCCCGCCAACACTTTCTAAAACAGGGTGTTATTACTGTAAACTTATTCAATGGAATGTTGAATAAAGTAATTTTCATAACATTTTGTCTTAATATAGGTAGATTTTTTTCTTAAAGTGCTTAATTAAAACTTAGTCCAAATTAAAAATATTTTCTGCACCTTTGCTCTGATTTTTCCTATTTGTACTCGGATAATTCAGAGAGGAGATTGATTGCTTCTTTCTGTTATTTAATCCAAGTTAAATCAGACGGCTAGGAGATTGAGAACTGTTGGGTAGGTGTTCTGGGACACCTAAGAGTAGTAACAGGAGACTAGTGTAAACTAATGGTGTGGAAAAGAGAAGATGAAAATGGAGGGTGAAGAGAGAGAAGGGAAAGGGGATGGTAAAAAGGAAGGTGTATTATGTACATATACCAACTCCACACAAAGAATGTAAACTGTGTACCACAAACATGTACTAATAAAAATACATCTTTCATTTAAAGAAGGAATACAAATGTTATGTGGGTTGTACCACTGTTAACTTCTTTGCCTATAGATGAACTTTACCAAGTCGCAGGGAAATAAACAGCTACCCTTTCCTATTCCTCTGTCTATCCTCCACAAAATTGGATGCTTTCTTCGGTAGAATTTAAAAATGGTTCAGAGTTCTTCCATTATCCTTGGAACCTCAGGGGCTGCATCTTATAACTTGAAAGTCTCCGTTGCTTTTTGTTATGATAAGGAAAGGGAGGTGAGGAGGGAAAAGCAAGCCATTTCCTTTAGAGGTTTTAAGGGGGGAAAAAAATCCCATTCTGTAGCATTTTGTATAAACCAAGTAGAACCCCGAGAGCTCCAGAGCTCCAGGAAGATTAGTCACAGATTTGAGAAGCTTGAATCACATAGCTGCCTGTTTTGTTTTTTTTTCTAACCCTCCTTACTCCTTGTTCAAGTGTGGTCTAGACATAAGCTAAACAAGTCCAACTATGATAGTTACTGTCTCTAAAGCTTTACATTTTGACATAATTTTAGATGTGTAGAAAAGTTAGGAAGGCAGTACAGAGAATTTTTGTACACTCTCTTCCTAGCTTCCTCTTGTATTAAAATGTTTCATAACCAGGACACGTTTATCAAAATTGAGACATTAACATTGGTATAGTACTATTAAGTAAGGGACTCTATGTTTTCTGTGGATTTCAGCAGTTGTCCTTTTTCTGTTTCAGGATCCAGCCCAGGATTCTGTGTTGCATTTGATGCTATAAATTTTAATACGATTTACTGTTTTAACAGTCTGGGATTCTATTCTTTGCAAATTTATATAATTTGTAATAGAGGTTTTATGTCTGTCCTAGATACATAGTATTACCGAATATAGTATTGTTGAACTGCACATTCACCATGAACCTGTATTAAGCTATTTTAAAAGAGACATCTTTTGTATTGAGAATTATATAAAATGAAAATTCTAAAAAAGATTTTTAGAAAAAGACTTTACAGTTTATTCATAGCAGAGTGGACCTCTGTCCCTTTCTGTAGAAAGTGTTTTCCTAATTTATAAGTTAGAAGTGATGAGACAAGTACATAGGTACATTACAAGGTAGAATATGACTAATTATGTGTCATAAAGTGTTGAGAAATTGGAAGGAAGATGTAATTATTTCCTAGAATGCTTTGTGCAGCGGGTAATCCATACGTTTAAGACAATGACTGTGTGCCAGGCATTATGATAGGCCTTATGGTGGGATCTTCATGGGGTTTGTTTTCCATGCTAGAACAATATATCCATAACCTTCCCATAAAACAAACAGATCTATGTACGAGGGAAAAAATTGTTTATTAAGAGAGTATATGTTCTTAGGTGTAGTATTTTGCTCTCCTGTCAAGTATTTTATTATAATATATTCCACGTGTTAAAGATTTCAGTTTTTAACTCGTGAGAATATTGTGTTCATAAGATTACCATTTGTAATGTCAAAAATCTTTAAAAGAAGTAGAAACAGTTAAGTAAACCCAAATGAATTATTGTTTGCATTTAGAAATATTTTATTTATCCCACACATATACATTACACATCATTTCCCTAAGCATCAGTGGCCTTTATGACAAAACTGAAAGGAACTTAAGAGGGCAGTAAACAGTTTTTTTTTGTTTTGTTATTTTGGTAATGCAATCCCCAATTTAAAGATTTAAGAAAGGATGGACAATCTAAAAAGGTTGTATAATGTATTATCAAAAAAACTCTAACATTTTTTAAAAACCCCTTAGGCCACAGGAATATTAAAGTACATAGTATGGTATATTGAAGAATAAACCTAATCTTATAATTCCCAATATCTTAACTTGAAGATTTTTCACATATACAGCAATGTTGAAAGAGTAGTACATATTCACACATACCTCCATTTAGATTTGACAGAAACTTCTGAAAAATTGTACTGTATTTGTGTCATACAGAATTTGTAGTTTCTCATGTAGATCGATGAGATTCAGTTGCAGACGTGTTGCAAACATCCTGACCCTCACCCTTAAAATACTTCAGGCTGCATCTTCTATATATAATTATAATGCCCTTATCACATTAAAGATACTTGATAATAATTTCCTAGTATGTAACATCTAGTCTATATTCAGATTTCCCTAGTTACCTTAAAAATGTCATTTTTCTATTCTAAGATCCAGTTAGAATTTAGTTATTTTTCTCACATCTAACTTTTTTTTTTTTTTTTTTTTTGGTACTGGGGATCGAACTCGGGTCCTTGTGCTTGCAGGGCAGGCAGCAGAACCACTGAGCTAAATCCCCAGCCCCCTAACTTCTTAAAAGTATAGGCCAATTACAGTGTTCTGTGTAAAAGATTTGTTAATTGTGGTATTCCTATCCATATTTTCTGTGGCTTCTGTAAACTTAAACCATAATTTAGTGTCCCAAGATATAGTTTTTAGAATTTTAACATAATTAATATTCTGCAAATTTCTGTTACTTTCCCTTCAATTTAGTGACATTACAGAATTACTGACTGATATTTATTACATCGTTTTTGTTTGTCATAATGCAGTCTTAGTATTACTCAAGCTTTCATTGTGTGTCTTTTAGATTTCTTCCCTTTTAAAGATGTATCTGTAGGCAAAATAAAATCAAAGTAAGTGTAAAATCACAAAGTGTACCACATAGCCCTTCATACTACTCCAGGCATTGACCTGTGGCTTTCTGCTAATAAGTTTCTATTTTTTGGTTATTTATAGGCGTGAGGAGATTCAGAATTCTCTAAGGGATATATAAACTATTGCTCATTTCTCTTCTTTCTGTAGCAGAAATTTTATATCATAGTGCAAGTTAGAGTGAGACTAATGTAAGGATAATTATGAATCTTTTTTGTTTTGCTTTAAAGGAAGTTGTTTAGCCACACTAAAATGTTTATTAGGATTCTTTTTTATACCTTACTGGTTTGTGTCATGATACTCCACTTGAGAATTACCCACCTATGGTACCTGATACAGTCTTCTACACAGGTGATTCATAGGAGAGAGCTATAATCCTTTTCTTTTCAAAAACAAAACAATAAAAAAACCAAAACACCGTGTATAAATGGAAATAGCTTTCCTGAGGTCCCACTGTTTTACTCTAATGCATCAATGTCTGAGGGAGATTCCAGACATATATATTCAGAAAAATAACTCCCCCAAAATGCACCAACAGAAAAAACCCATAGGTGATTTTAGTTGACCCTCAAGTTCCTGGTCACCACCATGGGAGGTCTGAGTCTGTTGTTTGTGGATATTGAAAAATAACCTGTTTTCTGCTCAGGTTAGGCTCATCTCTATTTTTCTAGCAGTGAGTAAATTACTGAATAACTTTGATTCTGGTTATAGTGTGGACTTTTATGGTACTGAAAATAATTACATTTAATTGCTTTCAACCCAGTGTAGTGTATTTCTTGAGCATTTCACCGTTTAGTTTTATTAGATTTTTGTCTTGAAAATACTAGCTATAGTAACTGTTCTAGATAGTAGTCAGGTATACCTGGTCCAAAATAAAAATCCTTTAATTTCTTCTCTATTCTCTGCTTTATCAGTTCTCCACTCAGAGATGATATTTAACAATTCCTAGTGTTGTATACACATGCATATATGTTGGTGCTGTAGGTTCTACTTACATAGTTATTCCTGATTTTTTTGGACCATGTGTATAATAATTCATTGTGTGAATATATTACAACTTATTAGTTTCCTTTTGGGGGAAGTTTAGGTTGATAACCTTATTTTTTGCCAATGTAAATAGCACTGTGGCAATATATTGATGAACATTTATGTATGTAAGATTTTTCTTGTGAATTTAGTCTCAGTGGAATATGCTTGTAATCCCAGGTACTGGAGTGGCAAGAGGATTGCAATTTGGAGGCTAGCTATCAAGACCACCCTGACTTAAAATAAAATGGAACTGGGGATGTAGCTCAGTGGTAGAGTGTTTGCTTAGCATATAGGAGGGCCTGGGTGCAATCCCCAGTCCTGCAAAAGAGGGGGAAGAAAAGATTGTGTGTGTGCGCGTGCGTGTGTGTGTGTGTGTGTGTGTGTGTGTGTGGTGTGGGTTGAGCATATACTAAACATACACTCCACCACTACTTGTGGGCATTTATGACATAAATTTTAAAAAAAGAAATTACTAGGCCCAAGGTTATGCACTTTTAAAGTTAAAGTAGATATTGCCTGTATAACACCTCAAAAAAATCTTCCATTTTATACCCTTTATGAGTATGTGGAAAGACTTGTTTCTTTTTGTTCTAACCAACATTGGTTATTACACATATTTCAGTATGTTAGTGTAAAGTGGCATGTTTTTTTTGGTACCGGGGATTGAACTCGGGTCCTTGCACTTGCGCAGAAGGCGGTGAAACCACTGAGCTAAATCCCCGGCCCGGCCCCATGTTGTTTTGTTTCTTTAATCTTGAGTCCTTAATCTTATATCTTTTTTTTTTAAAAAACTTTCTGTATCCTTTGTTCTTTTTTGAAAGTTGTGTTGTTTAAGTGATTTGTGAGACCTCTCTCTATATAAAAATTAGCTCTTTGTCCTGTATTAAAGTTTGAGCATATAAATTTAAACTACTTTGTATATCTTAAATGTCAGTCCTTTGGTATGTAAAGGGCTTTTTCAGGTTTGAACCCAGGGAATGCTGAACTAAATCTTCACCTCCCCCTGCCCTCTTTTTAAAGTTTTTACTTTGTGATAGGTTCTTACTAAGTTGCCCTTGTGATCCTCTTGCCTCAGCCTCCTGAGTAGCTGGGATTACAGGTGTAATCCTCACTCAAGAAGATACAATGTTTTTGAAAGATACAATATAAAAGTATAGTATTTTTCAACTTAAAAGAATTTTAATATATGCATTTATATTTGTAAATAACACTTTTACTTTTTGCTATTTATACTTTTTCCCTTGTGTAGTTACTTTGCATGGTACTTTACACATCTGTATTAAATAATGTTGCAAATATGGATAGCCTTGCCTTGTTCCTTGCTTTAATGGAAATTCTAGTGTTTTGATGGGAATTCTAGTATTTTTGTTTGAAATAGAGACTCATCTGTATTTTAGAATTATTTCTCTGTCCATTTTCCAGTGACTTCTGGTCACACCTGGCTAAAGTATACCTCTGTGCATTCTGGGGTCCCACAAATCTCATTAATTCATCTTTTTTTTTGAAACTCAGCTTTAGTTCCTTTAAACCATGTGTGCGCAAAGGTCTTTTTGTTTGCTCATCTTAGTTTTGTCACTGCATCACTTAAACATTATGAGCATCAAATATTTATTGCGTTATATATCCATGTACTCTCTCTTAGTGTTTCTCATTTAATCTTCATGATGGCCTTGGGAGATGGAGATGCCATTATTCCCGTTTTACAGATGAAAGAAACGGAGGCTCTTAGAAGTTAAACCACTGGCTCAGACGTGCACAGACTGCCTCTGTTGTTTTTTCTCTTTGACCCCAGAACTACCACCACAATCACCTTCCACCATCCTCCCTTACACAGTTGTGCAGGGTGCTTCTTTCTGATTAATGTGAGCTGAAAGTTTACCTATGATTGATTTGAGATGAACTAAGTGTCCCCTGATCATTTCCAGTATGTGTTGAGATTTTTAGAACTCTCAGAGCTGTCTTTCGCATCACCATCTAATTCTATCTTTAATCCTGATTCCGTTCTTGATCAGCATATTATCTGAATACAGTGGAAGCCCATTTATAAAGTAATGTTCTCCCAGGGATTTAGTTATGGTTCTCATATATACTTAAGTGAGATAATTTGTCTCACTGATAATTTGGGGTTGGCATTAGCCATGTTCTGTAACATGCATTATAAATGGATTTTATTAAACTTTAATGTCTTTTCACTTACTGGTCTAATGTGGAGTTGCCTGGTATTTTTTGTATCAGATACTATCTCCTTGCCATTGCTGTTACCATTACACCTGCTTCTTCATTCTAACTACAGAGGTGCAGTGTGTGTAGTCTATTTATGTCTTACCCATTCCAGTTTATTATGAACAAAATCGAACCGCAGTCCTAATAAATAGTAAATGACAGGGCCGAGGATTTAGCTCAGTGGTTTGGTCACCTGCCTTGCAAGTGAACGGTCCTGAGTTCAATCTCTGGCACCACCACCCCCCCAAAAAAGTGAATGAAAACACCTAGTTGCGTGTTTCAAAGGCTGGAAACTTTTTGTGGGAGGTTTTAGCATAACTAGATTGGCAGTGTCATTAGTCTCTATAGTTGGAGGCCCAGGTTGTTACTAAATATCTCACAATACACAGGATGACACCAATACTAAAGAATTGTCTGACTCAAAGTGCACCAACAGTGCTGAGGTTGAGAAACTGCCCTAGAACATACATTCTCCATGGTTATGGTGTGACCCTCAAGGGGGCAAAAATTAACTTAGAGTGAGTAAAAACCTACTCTTTTAAAATGAAGTACAGATAGAGTATACACAGGTACCGAGTATATATGTGATATTAAAATGTCTGGGGGGTGGAGGACATGATTTAGAAAAAAAAGTCTTAAAAAGGCTCCATAAGAAGGCAGTACTGAAAACAAGTTGAGAAACACTGCCTTGGAAGGAGACCATTTAGCACTGGTTAAAAACTCAGACTGGAGTCAGACTGTTTGGCTATAAACCTGTTACTGCCACTTACCAGCTGTGGGCAAATGACTTCATAGTGTCAGCTTTGTCATCTGTAAAATGGAGATAATAATAATACTTTCTTCAAAGGATTGTTGAGAGATAATCCATTTAAAGCATTTGGCACTTGGTAAAACATCAAATTAATCATTCTCATAACGTAAGGAGAGAAGGGTTCTTTTATTTCTGTATTACCATTCCTTAGAAGGGTATAAAACTTTGTATATAATCATTCAGTGGATACTATGTTGAATGAATAAAGCTCTGATTTGTTCTGTGCGTATGAGTTGCCATAATAGAAAATGAGGAAATGGTGTTGGTAAGATACATAGTGCTCTTTCATTCTTTTTTTGTTAGCTATCTTTCACTTTTACTTTACCTTACTTAAATCTAGTGCTCGAACATTACTCAATTTTCACACTGTCTTTCAAAGGTAGAAGTGGATTATATAACATGCAGTAACATCATCTCTTTCAAATAGATTGAATGAGCTCAGGGCAAATGTGATGGAAATTATAATATATGAGTTCTGGAATTATTCTTAGGAGAGCTAATATAATTTATATTAATTCTTTTAATTTATAAATCTTACTGATTTTCATTTTGTGTTAGGATTTCAGCTTGCAATTTATTCTGCCACATTATAGTAAAACAAAAATATAACCAAATAATAAATTTTAATAATTATTTTTTACATGTATTAATATTTTAAAATACTTATTTCTGCTTGATCCTTATAGTTTTGGTTCTTCCTTTGGCATATTATTTTTGCCACTGGATTAAATTATTTTTATTATGAGCTTAAATTTGAGCTATTGTTACTTATGTTTGTACAGCTTACTGTATCTGTAAGAGTATAGTTTTACCTTTAAGAATCTCATTATATGTATTTGTTTATAAGGTAAAGCTATTAAATACATCCTGAAGTGGCATTTTGTGAGATGCACTGGCAAGATAATCTAGCTGCCATTCTTCAGAATTGCGAAGTCTTATGGACAGAATTTGTTAATGAATGCTTAATTTCACTTACTCTGAGTCCTGAAAAATTGTTTCAGTAGAGCATATCAGAAAAATGCAGTTAAGAAATAGGTCAAACTAAGTTGGTTTTGAGGTAGCTTCTTATTCTCATATACTATCTGGGAATTCAGTTGCATCACTTTACTCTGGGATTTACTTAGGCTAATTAAACTAATAAAAAGTGATTTATATACCAAAGTATCACTAATTTACAAAAGGACATATTAATCAAGATAGTTCCTAATATAGGATAACCCACCCTCTTTCCAAATAGTTAGGTTACTTAGAAAACTATGTATAAATCAAAACATTATTAATGTCTCTCAAATTATGTTTAATAATTCTTTCAGAATGAAGACATTAACTTTCACCAAAATTTATAGATTCAAATGGTCTGAACAACCCTTTTTTTCTTTAAATAAAATTATAGGAAAATTCTATAAAATATGTACAATTTTGATCTTTCAGTACATGTCCTTTTATTTCTTTGAGTGCTTTTTTTAATCCTACATTTTTCATTTCTGTGGTCTTTTTTTCCTCATCGGTGCTTTAGGCTGCCCATCTCTAGGTCCTGGAACAGTGACTTACTTGCTTACAGTATTAGACTCAATATCTGTTGATAATGAATTGAGTATACTGTACTATATTACTTTGGTCCCCTTTTTAGTGGAGTGAGAAGGGATACATTTTGACTATTTATCTCCCTAAGGAAAACATTCTACTGCAGCTAAACATGTTAATACTAATATATGTTAGGGAGTGATGTAGATATGAAATTCAAATATAAACATGTAAAAGATAGTATTGTTAATGATCCTATTTGTATTAAGATATTGTGTAGATAAAATTGAAAGTTGCAGAAGTACGGATAGGCTCAAGTTATAGTAGCTCACTTGTGAACCAGTTGGCTTTGGAGACGATGTATTCTGAGTTACAGAGGTGCCTGGCTGGCCCTCAGAAGTTAATTTGACCTAGTGTGTAGTTGGATTTGCACAACATTTTTTTCCCCTTCCCTTTGGGAAAGTACAGTATGCCCAAATTTCAACATCAAGAGAACTTTTCTTCTTTTTCTCTGCAGCCCCGTCCTCTGAAATGAAACATCTAACTAGAATGCTTTTACCTCACTTCCCAAAGGAGGCTGTGGCAAGAGGGCTAAATCCCTAGAGCCATACCTGTTGGTACCAGGGCCTTTTCTAAGTCCTTGGGGGCAGTTTGCATGTGAAAACTGGAAAGCTTATTAAAAACATTCATTTTCTTTTTGATTTACCCTCTCCCCTTACTACTCTTAACTAACAGCCATTTTCTATTTTTATGGGCAGTATTTGATTACTAAGTCTTTCTTCTTCCCACTTTGCAGCATTCTTTCCATTTGCCAGAAACAAAAGGTATAGCTCTGAGACTGCATTCCACACATTATAGAAATAGCTTATCCATTTATCCTTCTTGTGAGTAAGCTAAAAGGGATGTTTGCATCAGGATGAGTGAGTTGAGGTAGGCATATACTGTGGTAGAAAAGCTAGAACTCAGGGCCAGTTGGCAGTCTCAGTAGACCTTTACAGACATGCCAAGTTTTTTTATGTTTTGTTTTTCTTTTTGGAGACAGAGTCTTGCTATGTAGTTGAGGCTGGCCTTGAACTCAATGTGTAGCCCATGCCTGCCTCGAATTCACAGTGATCCTCCTGCCTCATCCTCCCAAGTGCTGGAATCACAGGTGTGTGCCCCTGTGCCCAGCTGTTTTCCCCATTAGTTATTTGCTCTCAATGACCACAGCCATAGGACTGACAAAATTTTGGGCAGACTGGAAAGAAAGTAACTAGAACTTCTATTGTTCTGTTTAGTTTTCATCTGAAAGAAAGTATTAACATTTTATACAGATGATACGATGGATGGAATTTACAGTTTAGGATAGGATCAACATCTGAGTTCTACTAGGTTAAAATTCTGCTCATTTTTATCTACCAGCTATTTTTTGCCATCATTTATTGTTTGTTTTTTTACTCTTTCTACAAGAGATTGGCAGAGCAAATAGAACTTTAAGAAAAATTTAAGTTCATTTTTTTTCCTCTCCAAATATGACAGAAATTTGTTTTTTTTATTGCTCATTATAATAAAGGGGAAATATAACTCCCAACCTGCTAGATATCAGATACAGCAAATTTGTGTCCCCTGAAATCAAAGAATGAATTCTAAGGAGCAGGGGAGGTAAGAGTAGGAAAGATTTATTGAGAGAGTTCCTGAGCGACAAGAGGGGACCTGCAAGTGGATTGCTACCGAGGTCACTTCTCTGAGAATGTTTTATAGAAAATCACGAGGTGGGTACAAAAATCTCGAGGTGAGTACAACCTGGGTCAAGCTATAAACAACCAATAAGATTACAAGTATAGACACTTAGCTAATATTGATCCAGTAGGGAAGCACGTGATATTGCAAGGGTACATGGAAAGAACAAAGGCATTTTTGGGAAGGCTGAATCCGAAAGCTCTGATCACTCACCTGGGTGACTGATGTCTACCTGTACTTCCTGAACCAGGTGTTACCCATTTATAGTATAATTCCAAGTTACTGCTTATCCCTTGGGGAGGCATGTAGGCCTGGTCATTGTGTGTGTATCTTGAAGCCTGATCGTCTTCAGGTGTTCCTCCAGCTGCAATTCTGATACCTGTATTTTTTCTGCTGAATTTCTTGAGAGCCCAGTCTCTCTCGTACTGTTTATTAATGTCTGTCTAACTTAGCTGCCTATAATAATTAGACACACTTTTTTTTTTTTTTTTTTTTACTGCTGTAGTTGGCCACATTTCAAAGCTCCCAAAGAGAGAAGCATGGATTTACAAAAAAAATAATCTGGATAAATTTAGTGTTTTGAATTTGGAGATAAAACTATTTTTTATTTTTGGTACCGGGGATCGAACTTGGGACCTTGCGCTTGTGAGGCAGGCGCCAGAAGCACTGAGCTAAATCCCTGGCCCCGAGATAACACTATTAATCAACTTTTTCTAGTAGCTAGATAGCAACCTGTAATGCTATCATAAGGTGATATTTGTTCAGCTTCTAGGGGGTGGCAGTTGTATTTATTAGTTATAAATTTATAGCTAAACATTTTGAGGAAAAATATCTAAGGAGGTGGAGGTGTAGAGAAGTGTGAACTTCTGGGTATTTTATTATTTTGAAAGGCTGACTGGAATGTTTTTTGCTTTTCACTTTTTTGTGATTCTCTGATAGTTAACCTTCTTTAGACAAGACTCAGTCTTCATGTTTGTATCTATTTTTAAATTTTCCTTTATTGTATTGTTCTTAGTCCTTAGTTGTCTGTTACGAAACTGTCACATAGTAACATTAGGCGATTGAAGTTTTTATCATTTCTCTTGTGATTTTTATGGAACTTATTTTCTATAATAATTACAAACCATTGTTTTCCATTGCACATTGCTAATTTTTCTCACTGAAGGGGAAGACAATAGAGGTAGTATCCACAATTCTGGTTGCTCGTTGTAAAATGTAGGCATACTATATGTTTTTGCCAAAAAAACCTTAGAACTCCTTTAGAAAGTTAATTACAGTTATTTTGCTTGGAGAGCAAGCCGAGATAAGTGTTTTTCATCATTTTGTTATTAAGTGACACTGGTGAATGCGCCTTGATGTCAGGGGCATACATTATGAAAAAGCACTTACTAGCCTATGTTTGCTGACAGCTATATTGCTTCACAGGTGGATAAAACTGGCATTGTTGGAGGTTACAGATTTGTACTTGGCATATAATAGGGAGAAGTGCTAGATGGATGATTTGTTTGAGTTATTGGGTAGACAAGAAAATAATTTTTTTCATTTGGAGCAGGGTTCAGCAAACTATGTCCCATGTAGTTTTTATTTGACCTGGAAGCTAAGAATGGTTTTTACATTTTTTAATGGTTAAAAAAATCAAGAGTAATACGACTTTGTGACATAAGAACTTTATATATGTAAAACTCAAATTTCAGCATTCATAAATAAAATTTATTGGAATGTATCTTGCTCATTGGTTTACATATTGTCTGTGGCTACTCCTTCCCTATAAGCAGAATTAAGTAACAACAGATTATCTGCAAATTGTGAAATACTTACTGTTGACCCTTACACACTAAAAGTTTGCTGATTGAGTACTGTCATGGCTTGTGTCTAGATGTCCCCCTAAAGCCTCATGCAGTTGTAGGTGGGGCTTTTTCAGAGATGGCTGAGTCCATTGGGGTCCATTCATGGTGCAATGCTAGGATCAAGGGCACTAGGATTAAAGGTGTGAGTGCCACCCTCCCTAAGTAGCCTAGGTAAGATATAAGGGACAGAAAGAGCTGTGGTCCCCTCTTGCTGTTTGCTACTTTCTGCCTGCCATGAACTGTTTCTCCTCTGCGACACCACCCTGCCTTGGAGCCAGCCAATTATAGACTGAGACCTCTACAAACTGTGAGCTAAATAAACCTTTTCCCCTTTAACTTTGGGTGTCCGATATATTGTCTCAGCAAGGAAAGAAAAGTAACTAATACAGGGTACTAAAGTCACAGCTAGATGGGAGGAATAAGTGGGAGTGTTCTAATACATAAAGGGTGATTATGCTTAACAATATTAAGTAATATAATAAAAAATATCTAGAAGACAGAATTTCGAATGTTTTCATCACAAAGAAAAAGTGTTTGAGATGATGGATCATCTAAGTATCTTGAGTTGATCAATACACAGTGTTTAAATGTTCCAAAATATCACACTGGACTCCATAAAGATATGTAATTATTATTTGTCAATAAACATTTTTTTAAAAAGTTTGCTAACTCCTGTTTCTGGAGCCAAACTGCTGCTAATGTCTCATTTTGAGACCAAGTTACTCACCTCCTTTGTTCCTCAACCTCATCTGTAAATGAGGCGAAAAATAGAGCCAAACTCTATGTGGTGATTATGATGGTTAAATGAGTTACTATAATAAAGCACTTAGAAATGTGCATTACACTTGATATTTACTAAATATTAGATGTTAGTTGATACTGTTAGATTTAATTGAAAATCACTTTGTAATACAGACTGCAGAAGAGGCATTGAAACAAGTTTAATGGATGGAAAAAGTCTTTGGCAGCAGTATATTTCAAATGTTGGGAGTGGTGCAGGAAATAGGAAAAATTATGAATCCAAAGTAAAGCATAGACAGTAAGTACGGGGGTCAGTTGTTAATTGTGTCAGCTTGATGGGCTTGGGAGCCACCTAGGAGATTTATGGGGCACACTTCTGGATGGGCCATGGAGGCATGACCTTGGGTAATAACATCAGGTCCCTGGCCCCTTCCTGTCTGGTGCTGTTTCCCAGCTTTGCTCCTGGCTGCTGTGGATTAAAGCATCTTTCCTCTGCTACCCTCATCTGCCATGATGTTTTTGCATTGGTGCCAGCAAAACTGAAACTGAGCCAAGTTAAACCTCTCCTTTAAGTTGTGGTTGTCAGGTATTGTGTCTCAGCGATGGGAAAGCTGACTAATAGGTGAGCATGTCTTTACATTGCTGCTGGAGGAAATGAGCATCATGTGAAAGACTGCTAGCCATAGGAGAGAATCGTTCACTTGATTTTTTTGAAATGAAATATAAGATTAAGTTATTTCATGCCTGTGATCATTCTAGTGTGACCATTTGTATGACACAAAGTGGCTTCTTCAAGGTTTATTTTCCCCCCAAGGATTTTTATCAGAAAAAAAAATTTTTTTTTTGGTACCGGCGATCGAACTCGGGACCTTGCTCTTGCAAGGCAGGCACTGGAACCACTGAGCTAAATCTCCTGTCCCTGTCAGAAATGTAGTGGGCATCTTGAATATCTTGGACCTATTTCTCCTAGATGAAGGACCACATTTTTTTATGTTAAGGGTAAACTGTTAGAATTTAAGAAAACTAAATGGTGTTGTAAATGGCTTGGTCTCCCAGCTTGTTCCTCAACTTTTCATTTTTCTCTCTGGAGAGAAAACAAAATGAAATATTTTATAATCGAACTTTTAAAAAAATTGCAGTGGAAAATACTTATAATTTATCATTTTAACCACTATTTATCTTGAAAAAAAAATCGGAACCATTTTAACCCTCAGGAAGTTTCAGACCAAAAAGTTACAGTGGAGATCACATGTATCTGAGAGATAGATTTCATTATTAGCATGTGGTTAAATGTGAAAAAAATTAAAGCACTGCAAATTTACATTTATATTTATATTTACATTTTAAATTTTCATTTATAACCTAAAATTATTAAGAAATACAGCAGTATTCACTGGAGTTTACAGTATCTCATATATAATACATTGTCCAATATTTCATACCCTTAAAAATGTAGATTATAAATAAATTGAGGGCTTTAAGCGTTATAGTTTAAGATTTCAATGTACAAACATTCGTTTATTCTTGATGGTGAACCTGTGTACCCAGTACTGTATATGTAACAATATTTAAGAAGAGTTTGCTTGTATTTCTCAGGTCAGCCTTGGCCTTGGAGGGCTAAGTATATAGTAGTCCCTCTTATCTGTAGTTTCACTTTGCACAGTTTCAGTTAACTGCAGCCAACCGATGTCCAAAAACATTAAATGGAAAATTCCAGACATAAGTTTTAAATAGAGCACTGTTTTGGGTAGATGTCTTCCTGTCCAGGATGTAAATCATGCCTTTGTAGGGCATATCCATACTGTATGTATTACCCACCTGGTTATCAGCTGTTGTGGCAGTATTTCTGTACTTGCATTTAACTAATCTTTACTTTTTACTTAATACTGAAATGTGAAAAGCTCCAGAGTAGTGGTGCTGGCAGTTCAGATATGCCAAAGACATGCATTAAAGTGCTTCCTTTAAGTGAAAAAGTGAAGTTCTTAAGAAAAATCATGTGCTAGGGCCGGGGATTTAGCTCAGTGGTTTCGCTGCCTGCTGCACAAACGCAAGGACCCCAGTTCGATCCCCAGGACCAAAAAAAGAAAAAGAAAAAGAAAAATCATATGCTGAGGTTGCTAAAATCTGCAGGTTATTAATACCATACTGTGCCTAATGTGTACATTAAATTTTTTTTTTTGGTACTGCATCGAACTCAGGACCTTGCGCTTGTGAGGCAGGCACTGTGCCACTGAGCTACATCCTTGGCCCTGTATACATTATTTTTTTTTTGGTACCAGGGATCGAACTCGGGTCCTTGCGCTTGCAGGGCGGGCGGCAGAACCACTGAACTAAATCCCCGGCCCTGTATACATTAATTTTTATCATGCCCATGTGTATGTAGGAAAAAATACACATACAGGGTTTGGTATTCTCTGCAATTTTAGGAATCCACTGAAAGCCTTGGAACATCTGCCCCGTGGATAAGGGAAGACTACTGTGGTGGTAAATATGTTTGCATTATTGCACAACAGACCCAAAATTTCTTCATCTTGCAGAATTGAAACTATTCCCATTAAACAACATTCCTTTTTCCTTCACCACCCCCTACTCTTGCCAGACGCTGGCAGCTACTGCTTTACTTTCTGTTTCTATCAATTTGACTACTTTAAATACCTCATATAAATGGACTCATCAAATAATTGTCCTTTTGTGGCTAGCTTTTTTCACTTACCGTAATGTCCTTAGGGATCACCCATATTGTTAGTATATGATAGAATTTCCTTGTTTTTCAAGGCTGAATAACATTCAGTTGTATGACTATGTAGTTTGTTCATTTATCAGTGAACATTTAGGTTGCTTACACCCAAATATAAATAATGCTGTGAAGTACACATATATGCGTATAGCACCTTGAGATTATGTTTTCAGTTTTTTGGGATGTATATGCAGTCTTGGGATTGCTAGAGCACATGATACAATAATTCTATTTTTAACTTTTTGAGAAACCGCCGTACTGTAGAGACCACACCATTTTACATTCCCACCAGAAATGCACAGGGGTTCCCCCAGTTTGTCTGCATGCCAACATTTTTTTAATGTCTATCTTATTTCTCAGAAAGCTTTTTGGCATTATATTTGATCTGAATATCTGGAGCTCTCTGATAAGCTGTTAACACTTCTGGCTGTACCCTGTGGCATGGAATTGAGAGTTAAGATTTTTTTAAAAATTCTTAAAAATGGAGGAAGATAAGAAACTGCCTTCATGTGGAACTTGATCTATTGCTAAATCACCTATTATTGAGATGAATTTATAGGTCACAAATGTTATTACACTCATGATAAATTTTAGCTTTTTTTCCTCATTATAAATATTTTATAGTAAAGCATAAGTTTACATTTGATGTTGCATTTGTGCATTTTATCTGCATTGCTGCAGGTAGCCCTAGTTTTCACTGCCATATTATATCCATTGAGAGATAGGTTACAATATTCCAATTGAGGTGTCCTCTCATTTTTTGTTAAAGCCTTTGGGCGTGCTAGATTTTCTCTTAATTTTATCCTATAAAAGGTATTGTTGGGTTTTCGGCTGTCTTCTCAGTTTATATTCTAGAGTTCTGGCTCTCTATAATTAATTTAAATTAATTTCTTAATTTTTGTCCATACAGATGAGTGTTGAGGGGTTTATTGTTGTGGGATTTTCTCCATTATTGATGAAGTTGAACATTTTTCTTGTTTTGTTTTTTTTTGGTACCGGGGATCGAACTCTGGTCCTTAGCTTGCGAGGCAGGCGGTGGAACCACTGATTGAGCTAAATCCCCGGCCCCATTTTCCTTGTTTTTATTGGCCATTAAATATTTCCCTTTCTATGTAGGATCTGTCTTTTGCGCTTTTTTATTTGTTTGCCTCTTTGTTATTCTTTTTGAAGGAATTCTTTATATATCTTGTATACATATGCATGTATACAGGTACATATAGTAATAATACATGTTTTAACATATCTTCTGGTTTGTGGCTTGTCTTTTCACTTAATCTGTGCTATTTCTCAGTACAGAAGTTCTTAATTTTAATTCATTAGCCCTTTTAGAATGTGATTTGAGAGTGCTGCTTAAGAAATCATCCATTTCTTAAGATCATAAAAATATTTTTTAACATTTCAAAAATTTTATTTAAGCTTTACTACTGAAATTATAGTCTTTATCCATTTGCCAGTTTAAGAAATTAAAATGTGATAATTCTGTACTTAAAATATATATAGCTCACATGTTTCTTGAATGCCTATTAAGTCTGTGGTGCCAAAAGTTTAGTAAACATTGCCTTAAATAATGAGCGAGTTGCAGTGATGGAAAGCCCCAAAATAAGCGTAGATGATATCTTGCATTAAAGGTGGATATTTTAGAGATTTGTTTAAAAAGTTTTCTTTTTCATAACCTTGGTCTCAATTTTAGGTGATGTGCCTGTCATTCTGTTAACCTTTAACAGTGTTAGCCTGTTAACAGTGGTTATACACCACTGATTTCTGACTGAGCTGGTTTGAATATCTGAGTATTGCTACACAGTAAGTGAATCTCAAAAATCAAGAAGCTAATTATAGCACAATAGAGTTTAAAAATACTGAGTTTTTCTGCTTTAATTTTATTACTTTTTAGGTTTTATAATCTGATATGTGAGCTATAAAAGGAGAGCTACTCAAAGCTTGTGATGCTGTTGCTGCAGGTCTGTATCTTGTGCTTCCAGTGCTGTGATAATATATAATAATAAATATAGTTATTTAATGAGGGCCTTGTTTGTCCATCAGTATTTACACCAGCTGCTCTGGCACCTTCCATCTCTGTGTCCACTCTTGCTGGTATCCTAGGAAAAAAAGGAAAGCCAGCCTTTTTGTGTAAGCATTTTAGACCTATAGATAGACTTTTATGTCATGATAAAACATAATCAGCTTTTATTACTCAAGGACTGTTAATGTGCCTCAGCATTAATTTGAAGATCATATTCAAGATAAAATAATATAATTTAAAATGAAAAGAGTCATTTTGGAAATACTTATACTTAATAAATGATTATTATAGAATATAACTTTTTAAGCCAATAGCTACCTGTCAGAAAACTTCAAAATAGAGGTTTTAATTTAAATTAGGTGGTTAAATGAGACATAAAAATATATTTTAATACATGAATAAACAATTACCTTTAAATTATTTGTCTTGTATGTTTTATTTCAGAGAACCTGCTTTCCCATTAGCTTCTGCTCATTGCTAGTCTTTTTACCCCTTTGGTACCAGGAATTGAACTCAGGACCTTATGGTTGCCAGGCAGGCATGGCACTACTGAGCTAAATGCCCGGCTCAGTTGCTAATTAGTTCTGAATGTCTCTGAAAAATTTTTGTTTGAAAATGTAGTATTTATATCTAATTTAATAAGATCTAAAAGCAAGTAATAAACTCACTTGTTTTTCTGTTTTGGTATATAATCTATAAAATTGAAAAATAGGTGAGGCCTAACTAGTTGCTAGTTTTTTTGAGGTTTGATTTTAGGGGATCCCTGAAGCCCTGTAAAGCCAGATCATTTACAATTTTCTTGTAATATTAGTGAATCAGAACTACAGGGAAGGTCAGTGATCCTTTTTGATCCGATGCTAATGTCATTGCTCCTGAAATCAGCTGAGAGTCCAAGGTAGTAATGCAAGTGGAGTAGAGAACAAGTTTAAACAGTCACCCAACAGTGTGTCTATGCATTTTTTTACCCCCTTTGGAAGAACGAAACTGTTAACCGCACACCTCTCTGTTGCCTGGAAACGTCAAGGGATAACCACGGACAGAGTTTATGGCTCTGAACCACATTACATAAAATAAATGGGCAACTTTTGTAATTTGAGTGGAAAAACAAGTATTATTCATCTGATTCTGGTTTCCAGTATGTAATGTTCACTTATATTTTCATTTTGGAAAAAAAATATTTTTAGTCTTTTCAATGTTCAGTGTTTTTGAAAAAGAAATTTTATACTTCATCTATAAATCCTCACATTTCAAGTGTGTTTCTTGGTACTCAGTTATGCACCATTCTCAGCAATGTAACAGTAGGGAGAGCAAGTTTATTTAAGACTGTTTGAAGCATTCATAATCTTTGACTGTTTTTTTTGTAGAGGCAAATACTATAGACCATTCAATATTAAGTATCTTTTTCCATTTAGGGGCCATTAACATTTTTATTCAGTTTGTCTAACACTGATTAATGTTGGGTTTTTCTCTTTCTGTCCACTTAATTGTTGTAATCAATCATTTTTACCTTAATATGGACTATAGTGAATTAGGATGGAAATCTGACTTATTTTTCATTGACACTTTCTATTTGAAAATGACATTTTGGTAATGTGCTGTACAACATGTGGTGAAGTAGGCATATAACCTCCCTTAATATCGTACCAAGATGGAAATCAGCGTCACACAGAATTTTTCTTTTTGGTACTGGGGATCCAACTCAGGACCTTGCGCTTGCAAAGCAGGTGCGGTGCTGCTGAGCTAAATCCCCCCGGCCCACACAGAATTTTTATAAATTCTCCAACTGGTATAAATGTTTATAAGTAGTATCAGACTCTGTATGTGTGTGCACGTGCATGCCCCAGCCATATGCATGCATGTTTGAGGGTAGCCATTTTGCTCAGGATTAGTCAGAGCACTTTTTATTTTTTATAGTGTATGTTAGATATTTTTAAACTATAAATTAAACAACTAAGAATTTAAAATTTAACTTCACAAATCTATTTTAATAATTTTTATTTTTTATAGTTTAAAATCCCTTAGTGCAGGGACCTGAGTTCGATCCCCGGTACCAAAAAAAAAAAAAATCCCTTTAAATCACATTTATACATTGAGCAGTCATTTTTAAGTGGTTAAATTATCAGACAGATCTTTCCAAATACTTATCTCTTCTAGACTTGGTATTGGTAGATTTTATAAAATTCAAAATCTATTTTTCAACTTAAAGTCTTAAGCCTAAACCAGAAATTTAGTAACATTTTAAATTGAAATTAGGAGTTTAATTTTTTATACATATTAATTTATAAGGTTTTTTAACCCAATTACTTCAAAAACTAAATAATCTCCTATGTCCATACTCAATACAAAAATATTAATCTGTAGGCTTGAATTTACTTTTTTCCCTACTGTTTCCAACCTATACTCTTTACTTCTCGACTAACTAATTTCTTTTTTTTTTGGTACTGGGTATCGAACTCAAGACCTTGCCCTTGCGAGGCAGGCGGCGGAACCACTGAGCTAAATCCCCAGCCCTCAAATAACTAATTTTAAACAAACCTTTTATCATATCTGTATTCTAAACCAAACTGGGTCATCGAGATGTTTTCAGTTTTGCCATTTCAAGTGAATTGATTTTCCCCTTTCCAAACCAGTTTAGCATCATGTTTTCAGATGGCTGAGGGTGAATCTTTAAAAAAATGCGGGTTTTGAAGCCAAAGACTTCCAGGGTGGTTTTCTCATAAAAGAGGGGCTAAGTTGAGCTCGGTTTAATACTCTGCCAACAGTGACATTGGGGCTGTGCCTCCAATGGGGTGGTCTCCAAGCGTGGCACCTGCTGCTCAGGTTCCACAGTACTTAATCCTGAAGTGTGATAGGGCTGCAGTCTCCACACCCGGGATGCTTTACTTACTTTAATTAATCCATTTATTACCTGATTCTGTTCTGAATTCTTTTATTTTTAATTGACAGACTAATTTTTGAGTATTTCAAGCATTTAAATGTTTTAAAGTAAATTCTACTTGCATTTTGCTTATCTTCTCTGTCTTACCTGGTTTTGTAGTCACAGTTCTAAGGTTACTGACCTGACAGTTTTAAGCTCCGGTTTTCTGGAACACAATGTTTGTATCCTAAAAAAAGTTACACAGAGCACATAAACAGGGATTATATTGGATCCCAAACCTGATTTATTCACATATAGAGTGATAATGACACCTTAGCTAGCTCTCTAGTTATTTTATAAGCTTTTTGCTAATGGACTGTGTATCATTATTCTCTAACGGAAATGTAACGTGAGCCACATAGGTAATTTAAAATTCTCTAGTAGCCATAGTAAAGAAAACAGATGAAATTAATTTCAGTATTTTATTTAAGCACGTATAAATGCTATTTCAACACATTCAATGTAAGAATTGAGTTATTTTATATTTTTTTCATACTGAGTCTTTGAAATCCATCATTCTTTTATTTTCTCTGCACATGTCAATTCAAACCAAACCATGTTTCCATTGCTCATTGCTACAGCAGCCAATGGCTTCTGTATTGAGCACTACAGACTCACATCTTTGTAATTTAACAGTGGTAACATAATTTCTTTGTACATAAATGTGTTTATTATTTTAGATGCACATTTTTTATGAATTAGATATAAAACAGTCTAAAATGCATATCATTATTTTCTCTTAAAGGCCCTTCCTTCTTCCATGATTATAGTAGCAGTTTATTGTCCTGTGGTAGCTGCTGTTTTCATTGTTCTGAAGATGGTCAACTATCGACTACACAGAGCACTTGATGCTGGAGAAGTCGTAGATAGGAGCACAAATGAATTTACAGATCAGCGAGCCAAAGCTGAACAAGGCAACTGTTCAACCAGGAGAAAAGACAGCAATGGACCAAGGTAAGGAAAGCTCTGTCACTCATTTTGTAACAATATAGATTGTGGTGTGTGTATAAAGGTATGATTATTGGGTTGTACCTATTCTCTTTATATCATTTTAAGACAACATTAGATCTTAGGACCATAGGTACAATGACAAGTACAGATTTATAATATTAGAACAGAGCAAAGCTAACTGTCATGCTTCGGGGAGTAAGTTGATATCCTTGGCCTCGTTATTAAACAAGTTAGAACAATATGCTATTGTATAATAGTTACACAAAAAACCAAAACCTAGCCTAAAGAAATAATTAAGTATGGCTTATAAATCTCAGCATTTAAAAAATTTACACATATAAAGTGTATGTATACCTGAAGCAAATTGTGATATATTCTTGTCGTGGTTTGCATTTTTCATTTAATCTATTGTAAATATCTTTCAATTTTATATTCTTACCTTAAAAATGTAGCTGTTCCTTTCCTCAGGCTTCATAAGACTGACGTCAGGATTTAGTCTGGGTAGACGTCACTTCCTCCTGGAGGCTTTTCCTTCCTTGTCCAGCTGAAATATCGTCCTTGTTGCTTAGTTACATTGTGAAATATTGCCTTGGTTCTACCAACTTTCTGTCTTTGACAGAAGGATCTATTTTATTTAGAAGTTTCTTGTGATTTTACAGAAAGAATAGTAGATACCACTAATGTAACTTTTTCTTTTCATTTTTTGTAGTACTGCATACATTGAATTAAGAATTGTCACACATCCCATCTACATCCCCAGCCCTTTTAAAATTTTATTTTATTTAAAAAATTTTGAAGTTCTTACGGTATTGCTAAGTTACCCAGGCTGGACTCGAGCTTGGGATCCTCCTGGCTTAGCCTGCCAGACTGGTGGAACTATGGGGACTAATATAATTCTTTTTTTTTTTTTTTTTTGGTACTGCGGATCGAACTTGAGTCCTTGCACTTGTGCAGCAGGAGGCGAAACCACTGAGCTAAATTCCCGGCCCCAACTAATGTAATTCTTAAAACAAGTTCTGGTGTGAACATTTGACATAGGCAAGTTTATTTGGTCTTCAGAACAATTCTGTGAGATAGGTGTTATTATTATTCCTGATTTACAATTGTGGAAACCAAAGTGAGATCAAATAATCCAAGCACTCAGATATATGCTTTTAGCACCTGTGCTATGTTTCCACTCACATAGAACAAACTCCTTCAGATATTAAGGTATAAATGCTGTAACGCAAAGTGGGTATATCTCTATGAAGACATGTAATATTTCTATGTATTTCCCAGTGCATTGAAAGTCTTTGTTTATCATTTTTAATTGCATTTTTCTTCTCTTGTGATTACCCTATTATTTGCTGAACACATATTTTACTCAAAATAATTTCATTCATTGTATTAATCACTACCTAAAATTATCTTACTTAATCATCTGGTTGCATTCATAAGCTTCTTGAAGTCAGGGACCTTACTTTTCTTATAAACTATTATATTACCAGGTCTTAAATCACTCTCTGACACTGATAGTGACTCAGTAAACAGTTGAAGCAGGGAAAACAATTTTTCTGTGATATTATTATTATATTATTATTTTTATTAATTTGTACTGGGGATCGAACTCAGGACCTTGTGCTTGCGAGGCAGGCATCAGCACCACTGAGCTAAATCCCCAGCCCTATGATATTATTTTTATTGATGTATAGTATTAGACTGTATGTCATAATTGTAGATATCACATTTTTAGTTATTTCAGTTATTTTCAAATTCAGATTTCAGTATTAGATCAGTGTGATGATTAAATTTCAAATGATTAAATGTTTTACCATAATTTTTCAGGAGGTATAATTACTGAAATAGCTACTTATATTTCTGAGTTTTCTGATATATATTGTTAGCTTTCAAAGATTTTTCCATTTAACTACTGTGACCAGCTGTTTGAGGGCCTCATTTTTGTACTTTGGGCAGTACTGAGAAGTATTGGTAGTTTTTTTAGCTGTTGATTTGGAGAAGATACGTATTTGTGAAGAATATTAACTGTCTTCTGTGTCAAATACTTTAACTCAGTGTATGGCATTTTGTCTGTGTATATGCCACAGTTTATTTTATATGGTCTATTTTATATTTGTTATTTCTGCCTTTGATAAGATCAAGTTTGTAAGATCTTCCCTTCCTCCATATTACATAGTCACTTGTATCTACTTCATTATTTTTATCATTTTATTTTTTATTTTATAAATTATAGTCAGTGTGAAAATATTCAAACTTAATTTTGGTTTGTCCCATTCCTTATATAATAAATTCATTAAAGAGTGCATTTTTCCCCCAGTAATTTTAAATACCTTTTTTCATGTAACATACTTACGCAGAGTGATCCCTTGGTATCTGCTGGGCATTGGCTCCATGTGCCTTTGAACACCACAGTCCATAGATGCTTAAGTCCTTTATATATAAAATAATGTAGTATTTTTATAGAACCTATTGCTAATCCTCACATATACTTTAAAATCATCTCTGGATTACTTACAATACCTTACACCATATAAATGCTGTGTAAATATTTGTCACACTATATTATTTAGGGAATAATGATCACCAACACCTTTATACGTGTTTAGTAGACACATTTTTTTCCTCCCTGAATTAGCTTTGATCCGTAGTTGGTTATTCTGTGAATATAGAACCTGTGGATATGGAAGGTCAGCTGTGGTGTATTTCCAATGTCTCTTTTCTGTTGGCTGATCTAGTTGTCTGTGCCTCTCTTTACCACACTGTTCTGATGACTGTAGCTTTCTGGCATGGCTCTCGATGGCTGTGGGGAAACCTCATACCTTGTTCTTTTTGACTCTTTGCTCTCTGATATAAACTTTATAGAGTCTACCAGGATAAGTCTGCAAGCACATGGTATTTTTATTGGAATTGTTTTGAAAATATGTATAGATTTCTCTGCAGAGCATATCTTTACAATAGTGAATCTCCATTTATTTTGTCTTTAAAAATTCCTTTAAGTAAAATTTTGCAATTTTCTCCATTAAAAGGAATATTATTCTATAGCTTTTCTTTTATTTAAAAAATTTAAATTATGTCTAATTTTTCTTTAAATTCAGCAGTTTACTTTGTATACAACGACCTTATTAAAAACTTCCATATTAATTTACTTCGTGGTTATGACTTGATTATCCGTAATGACAAATTTTCTTTTTCTCTAGTTTTGTACTTGTCTTCATTGGCAGTGGCTTCTAGCACAAGGTTAAATTGAAATAGTATGCATGTATATCCTTACCTTTCTTTCTAATCTTAAAGATAAGCTTCTCTATTAAGGTAAGATCTTTGTTCTAGGTATTTGTGTATTTGTTTTTTTGAGATAGAGTCTCAATATATAGTTCAGGCTGGCCTTGAACTCATTATGCGTCTCAGTGTTGTAGTGATCTTCCTGCCTTAGCCTCCTAGAATGATCTTGTTGCCTCAGCCTCCCCAAGTGCTGGGATTACAGGAGTGCCACGCTACCATGCCTTGCAAGGTTTTTGTTTTTGGTATCTCTTTTTCCTTGCCCTCACACTTGTGAATCTTGATTTATGTTCTGTGGAAAAGAAAAGGAAAATGCTGTCTTGTTTTATACAGAGTGCCTGTGGTTGGTGCATCAGAGCTATCAGTTGGTTGCACAAATGAGTGAATATAGCAGAACTTATTGAGCCTTTAATTTTCTTTGGCCTCTCTTATGTGGCACAGCCATTGAAAAGTGCTTAAATATTTATCTTAGAGAAAGTCATTAATGTTTTTATTACATTTTTAACATTTGAGGAGAGGAAGTTAGCACATTGAATTTAATGATTTGAATACAAATATTTTGGAGACCATGTTTTCTATTTCTCATGGCAGTAATGCTTATAATGTAAGCTAAAGATCCATTTAAACTATATGAAGTTGAGTTTTAGGCTGTTTCCTGAAGGAGTTTTATTCTGTTTAGGGATTTTGTTTTATGTATTCATATTTTTATGAGCATCATTATAATCTAGATTAGATTTGTAAACTTAGTACTATAATGGTGCTATGAAGTTGACCATGCTGGTCAAAGCCAAAGCATGAGCAGTTAATATGATTCTAATAATAATCAAAACCTAGTTTTGTGAAGTCTCCTCTGTAACTCAGAATAGACCCCTTCTGCTTTTCTGCCTTTCCCTGTACCTGGTTTTTTTTTTTTTAACAGATGGGGAAATTAAGGCATAAAGGTAGAGATTCCCTGAATTTGGTGTATTGCTTACTGCAGTAGACCACTTTGCTTCTGTGAGAATTGTAAACTACTATACTTTCCAGGTATGTGCTGAAATCTCCATTGCTAAAACCCTACAAGTCTTGCTAATAAAGGAAAACTCTTACTCAGCCACTTTATATGTTTAGTTATTTTTAGAACATGTGTAGCCTGCCTAAAAGTTCTACTTGTGAATTTGTAGAGAGGAGTGGAGTATAGAAAGTTTGCTACATGATTTTTATAATGAAAGAGCCATCCCTCTGTTTTGTTCTATGTTTTGGGTTCTTCCTTTTTTCCCCACTCAGTGTTGAACATTGACCAGTATTAGTATTAGATCATTGTTTCTCACCTGGGAATGATTCCACTCCACCCTGCAGGACATCTGGCAATGACTGAAGACATTTTTAGTTGTCACAGCTGGAGGATATTTCTGACATCTAGGGAGTAAGAGCTAGGGATGCTGCTAGCCATCCTACAATGCACTGGACAGTCTTCTGCAGTCAAGAGTTATGTGGTCCCCAATGTCAGTAGGGCAGAAGTTAGGAAACCTTGTTCTAGATAATGATGTTTACTCTTCAGTTTTGAAGTAGAAGAGAAATTTGCAGTGCCTTTTTATTGAAAGGTGATACAGTTTCTTAGAAAGAGCATGGGCTTTAGAATTTTACAGACCTGGTATTCAAACCTTGTCTTGCTTCACCCTGGTTATGAGTACCTATATTCAAGTATGTGAAAAAACAAAAAACAGCACATTGTAGAGTGCTGGGTATTATTTGTATTCTTACCTCCCACTTGAACTCCATATGCCAGTGACAGTTTGTTATTCTCCTCTCCGAGACTTTAGGTAAGACTTTAGCTCTTCTAGTTTTCAGTTTTTTTCATCTGTTAAATGAGGGTAGTTATATTTATATCATATTTTTTAGGGAAGATTTCATCAGAAAGTATAAAAAAGCACATTCTCCTGTGAGTGGGGTATAATAAGTACTTAGTAGAAAATTGGTTTGTTTATTATTAATAACTTAACATTTAAGATTATCTTTTTTTTTTTTTGATACTGTACCGGGGACCAAACTCAGGACTTCATGCTTGCTAGGCAGGCGCTGTGCCACTGAGCTAAATCCACGGTCCTTATATTTAGATTGTAATCACTTGGATTTGCTATTAGACATGATGTGTAAGTGGACAAGATTGTCTTGCCTATGGCTAGATAAATAAAATGTAGTCTTTCTGCATGTGGTAAAATATTATTTGGCCATATAAAGGAAGGAAGTGCTGATACATGCTGTAACATGGCTGAACTTAGAAAATTTTATGCTGAGGGAAAGAAGCCAGTCACAAAAGATTACATAAAGTACTATATAATTATATTGATATGAAACATCCAGAATGGGCAAATTTAGGGACAGAAAGATTAGTAGTTGCTTAGTGCTGGTGAGAATGGAAAAGGTAAAGGAAAATAGCTAAAAGGGTTTAGTTTTTGGTATGATAAAAATGTTCTAAACTTTCATAACTTTCATAAAGTTTCATGACTTTACAGATAAAATAAAAACCACTGAATTATACAGTTTAAATGGGCAAATTGTATGGTATGCGAATTATATACCAATAAAGCTGATATTTACAAATGGTGAAGATGAGGGCTCTATCCTTTCTGTGATATTGAATGTTTTATTCCTTAATCTTCACTTTGCCTTCCATCTTCTGGTTTCTGTGAGTCTAATTTAGAGCAAGCATTCCAGTAGAGATAGATGACAGTAACATTGCTGGCTGTTTCTCATCATCAACTGACTGTAGTGATTGTTGCCCCTGTGTACACCATTAAGATTTGTCCATTTCAGAAGAATTTTTCAGTGTAGCCTATACAGCTGGTATAAATTAATACTGAACAGCTAACAAACTTAAGTATGTTCCATTTTTTTTACACATTTTTGCTCATTTATGCCCTGAATTGGCCATTAAAGTTGTAACCAAGTTCCAAAATATTTTGTTTTTGTAGCTAGATAGCAAATTAGAAAGCTAGTTTTCCTTGTTGGACATTAGCTAACTGTAGTCAGTGGCCTAGAGTTAGGAATTACTAATAATGAGGAATATTACAGTTTTGAGATCTTTAATAATAATAAAAATACTATACTATGGTAATAAATACTTAAATGAAAAATATGCTTGCAATCAGACTCTCTTTTGCTTATATTTGATTGCAGCGTAGTACCCCACCCAAAAAACCTTGAGAAATTTATGGCTCCTGTTAGTGAAAAGGCTTTATGTGAAAGATGTTTTCTGGTATGTCAGGGTGAAGAGTTTCAGACAGTCACTTCATGACACTGCTTCCCTTCTTTTAGCCAGGCTCTCCTTTTTTATGTTAGCATTTTATACAGACTCTGCTTCGTGGTTATAAGATGATACAGAAGCTCCAGGCTTTAAGTCTCAGCGTGAAGAGTACCGATACAAAGAAATTTCCTCTCTCAACAGTAGAACCCCTCCTGATTGGCTTTGGCCTATCTCCAAACCTGAGGGGGTAGACTCAGTGTTACTCAGAATTTTGGGGTACTTTTTCTGTTAACTAGGTTGAATTAGATGCTGCATGTCAAGGGATTTTATATCTGGTATTATAATGTTTAGCCTGTATACTAGAACTTTTGTCCTGATAGTAAGCTAAAATATTTACTGAGGGGTTACTCTCTTTATAACAAGTAGAATGAGTAAAATATTTTGGGTCAAAAAATAGAATTATGAGTTATTCTAAGAGTTGTGTTCCCAAGGAAACTTGCTATATAACGTTTTCTAAGATTTTTAAAATTTGGTATGAATTTTTTTAAACTCTGAGTTCCCGTTGGTGCTAAGTACTCTACATGGGCTTCTTCAGCTCTTTGACAGTAGTACTTTTTTCCCTTTTGATTTTCTAATACCTGTTGTTACTGCTTTAAACTTAGGCTTTCTAAATTCAACATACACAAGAATAAAATCTTAGATTTCCAGTTTTGTAAAACAGTATCACATAAATTGTTACTTAAAAAATACAGATACAAATAAATAGTTTAACTGGGATGACTGTTCTTTTGCCCATCACTGCGTCATGCAGCTTAGACTTCTGTCTTGGAGACATCAGTTAATGATGTCTGATTACTTTCTTTGTTTATAATTGACCAAGTTCTTTTTGCTCTTGGGAAACAAAAGGCAGTTGTTTCTTTGCTAGAGTGGTTTTATGGCACATATCATAAAATATTTAGTATGCTCTACTTGTAATTAAAGGTAGTTTCTAATATAGGATTGGGTACAAACAGTTTAGGATGAGAGAGTTTTAAATATTTTCAAGTAGTGATGTTATTAAATAGTTCCAGTTTTTAGACTCATAAATCATGAATAAGTCTACTTTTTTCTCTTAAAAACCAGAACCTCAGTATTACAGAAAAAGATAGCTTAAAAAATGATAAGGGAATGAAAAGAAAATTATTGGTGCCAGAATAGTGACAATTAATTCTTTTTTTCTCATGTTTCTCACACAGTGATCCTGGTGGAGGAATTGAAATGTCTGAGTTCATTCGAGAGAGTACACCTCCAGTTGGTTGCAGCTCAAGAAATTCTTACGCTGGCCTAGATCCAAGCAATCAGGTAGTGACTTCTGCTGTTTTAATTTGCCTTTTCCCCTCCTCCTGATGGTAGTCTCAGTCATTAGTCTTATGTCTGTAACAGTAAGTTGGATATTTATCTTTGATTATTTTTTGACTGTTTATTAATACTATCTTTATTAATCTTGCGTTTAACTGACTTTACATTAGTAAATACGTATTTGCTGAGCACATACCACATGTTTACTGCCTGAGTGTGTAGTTTGATCAAGATGTTTATGTTGAATCCCTTAGTATCTTTCCATCATCTGTATTGGAAAAGTTTAGATGTCTGTTGTTATTATTATTAGTTTAAACATGACAGGAAAAAAAAAATAACTTACCCAGTTGACATGTTAATGGTAGAACTAGAAGTAGAATGCAAATCTGCTTTTGCCAATTCTAATATCTTCTTGCTTTGTAACTTTTTATTTAGAACAGTAACTCTGAAAGTGCTTTTTCAACACTCAGCTGTAGCCTATTGTACTCTTACTTGGTCTAACCTCGGTTGTGCTGTACAGTTTTCTCACTCACTCTAAACATTTCCTAGGCTAAGCCAGGTCCCTGTCTTTCATGCTTGCCTTATGAATAGGTGACTTCACTAGGTAGAGTACAGTAAATTTACCTTTTGGGAGAAATTTCTCATTGTAGAACTTCATGTAACTGTGGGGTTTAGTGCTTGTTGTGTCAGCCCTTCCATTATGTGGGAGAAACTTGCTTGCTGATTGTCTCACCATTTCTGTTGTTACATACACAGCTTATGGGTTGAAACCACTCTTCTTCCTTCTATTCTGTTCTGGAGGGAGGCTTAGTTCTTGTCTTCTGTCCTATCTCTAACTCTACTTATTCCACCCTGTTTCTAAAGCTTTTCAAAGACCTTATGGTGTTGCCCCCCGCCCCCCGTCTCTCTCTCTCTCTCTCTCTCTTTGTTTTTTGAGACAGGGTCTTGCTTTTTAGTTCAGGCTGGCTTTAAACTCATAGCAATCGTCCTGCCTCAGCCTTCCAAGTGCTGGGATTCCGGGTGTGCGCCACTATGCCCAGCTTTGACTCTTTCTCTTGCAGATAGAACACTTAATAATTTATTGTAGCAGTTCATTTTTGGTGTGTGATGGTATGTGGCAGTTTATAAGTCTCTACAGACTATTTTCTTCTTGCTTTCTGCAGTTTAATATACTGTCTTGGACACAGTTGGCTTTCAATTAATGATTTCTAATTATCTTTATGTGAATAGATAATAAACCTTTAGAAGTAAAGTTGGCGTAAGGTCCTGAGTTCGATTTCTGGTACCAAAAAAATAAAAAAGTAAAGTTGGAATTGGCTCCTCATTTAACAAAATAGATAGCAGACCTAGTTCTCCTGACTATCTCATAGTTTTCAATTATTTTACATTGGTAAGAATATTATGAAAAATAGCATATTCTATGAATCAAATCTTGAACAGGGTCTTATTTCCTAATGTATTTTGATAGAAGATTTGCTTCTATTTGAATTGTATTGTCATGATTTAAAGTTTAAGTGAGTGAATTTTTGGTAATAGTTCTAGTTGTGGTCAAGTATAGTTTAACAAGTGGGTCCTTGAATTTGTCTTCTTTCCCTAACCAATGAAATGGGAGATATTGGTATTAAAAAAAAAAAAAGAAAAAAATAGTTTTTGAAAATGCTATACTATATGTATTAGGTTGGTACTTTTTAAGTTTCACATTTTATAGTACTTGTTTGAAGAAAAGTGTTACTATCCCTAAGCCTGCTTTTTGATGCCTTAATGGTTTTCTGTCTCTTTTTATTTATCTACACGTTTATGGTACATAATGATTGCATTTATCAGGTGAAGTTGGTACATGTACACAACACATCTTAATTCTTTTTTTATCCCTCCGTCTCTTTCTATAAAATAAAATGATTTAATCCTTAAATATGGCTACATGTTTTGTTTCTTAATTAATCTTGGCTTTTATTCTTATTGATAAATATAGGCAATGTCACATTACCTTGGGGAGGTACACTACATTTTTCCAATAATATTGTAGAGAGCCACAGCTTTTCTTTATTTTTGTAGTAGGGAGGTGAAAGAGCATGGCGGTGGCCAGGACCTTTGCTATTATTAGTCTTTGTCATCATTTTGATTTGAACTTCTCTTAACTAGGGATGGAGTCCTTTTCACACAAACACACAGAATACCCAATTAGGTTTTTCTTAAAATAGTGACTCTTATAGTGGGAAATTGGGAAGCTATTGTGTTCTTTAGGTTTAAGTGTTCTCATTTTTATACCATTTACAATCAATATTGTTTATATGAATGACGTTGTTGGAGAAGTTAAAGTGAAGTAGAATCAGGTATTACCAATATAGTCATACTGTTTTTGGTACATATTCTATTCTTAGTTGCTTGTGTAAATGATGTAAATAATGAACTTCTTGGACCTAATGGCTGTATCTTAGTCCTTGTTATCATTCAGTTCCTCTTGGTACCTCTAACCTGATTCTTTCAGCCTCTCACCTTTAATTCTTTTGTCTTTTTTGGGAGAGTTTGAAACAACAGTGTTAGTTTATTATCTCTAATAGTTGTCTTTCTTTTTTAATCTGTTTTTCTCTCCCTTCCTTCTCTTTCCTTTTGTCACTTATCTTCTCTCAAACATTCTAGTCCCTGATAGTGTTCAAGGCACTTTAATGGTCTGGGGTAAAGACTGCAACCTGTGACATAACTAACCAAGTTATAAATTGATGTGTGTTACCAAGGTCCTTTTACAAAGTGATAATTACCATTGGAATGGTACAGAAAAAGGGCTGACTTCAGAGGAATACTAATTTCAGATAGAGAGAAAGGCAATGCTTTGTGGGAGGGTTGACTTTGCCTGATATACTTTCTAGTTGACAGTAGCCTTTCTTGTGACATCTCACATTCTTAGTCCTTCCTGGACCTATCCAATGACATTCACCACAGGAAAGAAACACTGGAATGTTTTAATTTATGCAAGGCACTTAATATGCCTCCAAGTATAGGGAGATACCATTTTCTTCTTTTTTCCTTTTTATTCTTAGAAAATTTAACAAATAAAAAGAAGAAAATTAACATAATTCATGACATAAATAATAAAAATCATTTTTCCTTTTTTTTTTTTTCTTTTTCTTGATACTAAGGATTGAACCCAAGGCCTTTGCACTGACCTATACTCTCAGCCCTTTTGAGACAGGGTCTTGCTACATCACTAAATTGCCTCATCCTCCCAAAGTGCTGGAATTACAGGCATGCGCCATTATGCCTGGCTAATAAAATCTTTTTAAAACAAAATGGAGGGCTGGGGATTTAGCTCAGTGGTGCCGCTGCCTGCCCCGCAAGTGCAAGGTCCTGAGTTTGATTCCCGGTACCAACAAAACAAAACAAACCAAAATGGAGTTACAGTGTAGTGCTCTCCTTCGGAACTCAATTCTTTTAACTGATTGTATTGTGGATATTAATGTTGTTGAATGATTTTCTACCGTGACACTTTGGGGATGGCATTGCATTTGGATGTACTGTATGTAGTTTGTATTCTTGATCCCCTGTTGTCTGTCATAAATAGGATATTTTGGTATTTTGGGACGAATCATAAATAATACAGAGGGCCGGGGATTTAGCTCAGTGGTTCTGGCACCTGCCTCGCAAGCGCAAGGTCCCGAGTTCGATCCCTGGTACCAAAAATAAATAAATGAATGAATAAATAAATAAATAATACAGAAAGGTATGAAGAATAAAATATAATCACCCATGTTATCTGTTAAGAATGCCTTTGCTAGCAAGTAATAGAGTATTCAACAACGGTGACTTTGAAGAATAGAAGTTTGTGTTTGTCACCAAAATCTGGAGCTTATTTTGTATTGGCTACACCAAAGGTTTATTACTAGTTTCACTCATATTTGTGTGTTTATTTTTATTTACTTTTCACTGACATCTAACTTACACACTATAATACACATCTTGAGTGTACATCTCAGTGAATTTACCCCTGAAGTGGACATCCTCTCTTTGTTTCCTTAAAGGCAACATTAATCTTTATTCTGAGCATATTTATTGTGATATACTCCTCTTGAATTCAATCAATGAAAGGGAAAACAGTAAAATACATAAATATATGATGTTTTACATTTTATGATGCTAAATTTGCATTTAGCAACTATTTCCTTGTTCTTTGAGCCTCATGAAAACAAGTTGTAGAAAGAGTTGCTGGGACTACTTCATGTAATTAACTATCATGTTGTTATATTTGGATTCCTTATTGTGTTCATGGAATTTGTGGTACTTGTTTATATGATTTTTATGGAAGTATAATAAATAATGGCTGTGAAAATTTAGGAAAGTGTTATACCATCTTGAATATAAACATTAAAGTTAAGTGGTCTGATTTCAGTTTTCTAATTATAGTTTATGCTTAAAAATGGAACTTTGTGGATGCCTTCAATTTTTAAACATGTTCTAACCATCTACAAAGAAGTACTGACTTGTCGGGAACTAAGGATGCTACATATTGTTACACTAACAATTTGACAGTAAGATTTATATTGTTTCTCTGTAGCATGTTAATATATTTTGCCTCCATCATCCCCAAACCTTCCCTTTATATACCCTACAAAGGGCCGGGGATTTAGCTCAGTGGTTCCAGCGCCTGCCTCACAAGCGCAAGGTCCCGAGTTCAATGCCCGGTACCAAAAAAAACCCAACATACATATATGCCCTACAAAGTCTATTCAGATAGACTCAGTGTCTGGTTTTGCTTTTGTTTATAACATGAACATGCCATGATGCAATATAAAAAATGATAATGACTGTATGACATGAATTGGTTGGGCCGGAGATTTAGCTTAGTGGTTCCACCACATGCCTCGAAACCGCAAGGTCCCGAGTTCAATCCCCAGTACCAAAAAAAAAAAAAAGACATGAATTTTTTGAGGTGAGACCATCAGGCCCTGGGGGCTCCATCAGTCTTGAGCGTTTGGAGAGACTGAGAATCTCAGCACATCTGTAAGATAGTGCAAACTGTGCCTGCAGCAAGCAGGTTGTGTGGCTCTGACAGAACATGCCCAACAGGTATCTTTTAATATTGATAAAAGTGATTGATAGCATGTTGAGATAAATTGATAATTTTATTTTATAATTTTGCTAGTTTGAATTGGTAATGATATAGCTAGTATTTTAATTAGTTTGATTTAACGTATGTTTACAGATTGGATCTGGTTCCTCTCGTCTTGGAACAGCAGCAACTATTAAAGGTAGACGTGACATGACTTGAATATTGCCTTTGACTTTCCATTTCTTTCTTTTTTTTGTAGTAAAGGTAACAGTACTGTACATTGAAATGTAATGAAAAAATCATTTTACAGATAAAGTTATCTTACTAAGGTTGTTTGATTTAAATTGTGTTACTCTTATCATCTAAATTTTACAAAAGTGACCATTTGTATTACATTGCATAAAGTGTAAGTTTGATATATCAGAAACTTGTTGCTGAGAGAAAATGCTTTCATAGGTTTAGATGAGGTTCATAGAAAATTAATTTGATGTGAAAAATTTTAATGCAAGTACAAATGAAATAGTAAAAAAGGGAAAGTTTTTCTCCTTCTTTTCTTTTATACCTCTATGTAAGCTGTATTCATACTATTTTTGGCCCAGCAGCTTTTTAGGGGAAGGAAATTTATGTTATTTCATAATTTGTTATAATTTGCATTTCCTTTTTTAAAAATTACTTTAACAGTTTTACTAGTTAACATTATGAAGCTGTCTGTATTACTTGAATTGTAGTTCTGTGAGACTGATTATGTGCCCCGATAGTCCATTATACTTCTTACAGTGCATCTTCCATTATTGTAGCCTTTGATATACAGAGTACTTCACTTGATAAATATCTTCCATACTCCTGATGTTCTTTCTTGGTTATGCCAGTGTCATCATGTTTCTTTTCATAGGGGATACAGATACTGCTAAGACTTCTGATGATATCAGTTTAAGTCTGGGCCAGAGCTCCAGTCTCTGTAAAGAAGGAAGCGAGGAGCAAGGTAAGAACTTTGTGCTTCACAGTGACACTGTATATTGTGGTGACCAGAGTGAATCTGTGGAATATGTCACTCACATTTTGAGAGAAATTTAATATAGTTACTTTTAGGAAACATTAAAATGTCTTATTGGTATAATAGCTTCAAAAGTACTTTTACTGAATTCAGTTATATATGTTCTGGCAAATAAACATGGAGAAATTTTTTGAGATGGGAGATAAGAATTTTCTATTCCTGTAGTTGGTCAGAGCATTTAAACCAGCTAAATGAAAATGTAGTATGTAAAACTGTTATTTTCCATTTAGTATGATCTCTAAATGACAGCTTTTTCATCTCTTGTCCAGCTGCAGAAGTTACAGTGTGTTAGAGAAGCAACTTGCCATTGGACTCTCTGAGAAACTGTATCTATTTCCAACATGGACCTTGTAGCATTTGGCTATATGTGATTTTTTTTTTCCTCCTTATTAAATTCCAATATAAAAGAGTATTTTGGATTATTTTGTGCTTGTATTTTCTTTTTTTTACTTTTAAAAAATATTTTGGGTTTTTATAGTTATTTTAACACATTCTCATGTGTGTTCTTTAAAATTTTCAAACATGAAAAGAAAGATATATGTCATCCCTATTTTTAAATGGAGCTTACTCAAGGTTATATATAATTAAGAAGCCAGAATTTGGTGAGAAACCTGTCTCTCTATTTCCATTCTCTTATTACCTGTTGCTTTTGTTAACTATGGGCAATGTTTGTGAGCAGACCACCTGATAAGTTTCCTATTCTTAATTGTGATGTTTGTTTTTAAGTTATACATAGATCACTAAATTATGGTATTTTCCCATTAATTTGATAACTTATGCAAGTCTATTTCTTACAAGTATATTTTGTTGCTGGTACTTAGAAGTTTATCACTGTAATTCTCTGCTTTTTTGGAATTACAACAGCCATCATTATTTATTTGCTTTTGTGGAGTAACACACCCCCCCTCCCCCGCAAAAGACTTCTAAATATACTGTATGGTATGAGAGCTTGCTTTCTTAACTTTTTTTTTTTTTCACTAAAGGTGAATCAGTTGCTTTGAGAATTACAGTATCCCTTTCTATAATCTGTAAACTTACCTAAGTAGTTGTAGAGGGATTGGAACTACTACATTTGAGATATAGCTCATTATTTTTTGTCTGTAAAGTGTCAGGTGTAAGAAGGATCTTTACAGTCTGGAAGCTTGAGACTTATATTTACTCTTGTAGCTAGCTATGCATTATCATAGATAACACCACCATTAACACAGATAACGATACCATTCACTGAGTGCATATTGTCCAGGCTAGGGAGTCAGTAAACTTATTTTGAAAAAGGCCAGATAGCTTTGTAGGCCATATGGTCTCTTTTGCTACTCAACAACTCAGTTGTAGAGTAAAAGGAGTTGTAGAATGAAAGGAGCTATAAACAATATGAATGAATGGGCATGGTTTGTTATACTAAAACTTTCTTTACAAACATGGCCAGATTTGGTTCCATGGTCCTTATTTGTCAATCTCTGGTTTAGTTCCTCTCTAATCATTGTATGGGCATTTACCTAGTCAACCTTCATAACAGGTATCTGAAGTTGATAATATTCTCACCTTTCAGATAAGCATTATTATGGCTTAGAGAGAAATTATTTAATCACTTTGCTATTCTACTTTCATACAGTTTTATAACTTGCTTTACCATATAACATTTTCGTGATTTCACATTTAACAAATGCTCAACACTTTGCAGTACTAGAAATAAATCTGTGAACAGACCCAAAAAATTGAAGCTTTTTATAGCTTCCATAGTAGCATGGAATCATATTAGTATAAGTCAGTATATGTGTAGTAAGTGTACCATAGGATGGGGAGTGGTGGGGGCTGGGGAAATTATAATTTTAAATAGAATGAGGGAAAACCTCACCTAGAGCAAAGACCTGAAGAAGAAAAAGGTGTATGCCATCAGAGTACCTGGGGGAAAGATATTCTGATGGCCATGCAGAGGGAATAGCAAGTGCAAAAACTGGAAAGTAGGAATGTGTGTCAGTTTTGGGAGATAACGTGGGTTGTTTTGAGTAAGTGAGGGCCCAAATTCTGTAGCATCTTAGCCATTTTAAAGATGTTAGTTTTGCTTCTGAGTGAGATGACTTGCTAAATGGTTGTGTTACATTTTAACACAACACCATGGTTCCTATATTTGGAGTATATTAAAAGGGACAAAAGCTGAGAAGCACAGAGCTTGTTTAGCAGTCTGTTGCATTAATCCAGGGCAAGGGTGTGTGTGTGTTTCTCTAGAAGATATTTAAGAAGATATGTTGATGGATTTGGATATGTCATGTAAGGGAGGTAGTAGTCATGCATGATTCTAAGGCTTTTGGGTTAGGCAAGAGGAGAATGGAGTCTCCTTTAGCTGAAAGGGAAGAATATATTCAAGAGCATGGGAAAGTAAGATAGTGTTTAGTATGACCTCCATACAGTCAGAGAAGTCTGAAATCAGAAGTCAGGTAAAAAGTCTGGGGTAGGGGTTTTAAGTTTAGAAGTTGTTTGTATGTAAATATTTAAAAAAACAGGTTAAAGAAGGGGTTGGATTATTAGGAAGATAATAAACTATTAGGGCAAGCCTGCGTGGTTAGCTGGCATGGTAGTGAAGAGGCCCTTTATTCAGGTCCTTCTTGGTCCTGGCTATGGTTTGGCACCACCTAGTGGCAAATACAGTATTCTGGGTTAAATATAGTATTACTGAATGTAAACTCTTGTGGTTCTCTGACTGGTTTGGATTTACAAGACGGTGACTTTTAGTTGGTTAGCAGTTAATTGATTAGCTGGTACTCCCTTTTGTCACATTATTCCAGATTTTCAGAAAAAATCTGAGGATGTAAAGGTATACTTTCCATTTCTATTTCTTTATTTTCTTGTTTTGGTGGTACTAGGTTTCATCTCCAGCAGTCAATCTCTCTCTTTCTCTCTCTAAATCTTGAGACACAGGATCTTGCTAAATTGCCTGGTCTGGGCTCAAATTTGTGATTCCTTGCCTTAGCCTCTTAGAGTGCTGGAATTACAGGTGTGTGCCATACTCAGCTTAACTTTTTTTTTTTTTAAGGTATAACTATTATCATTTACTAAACACACACATATACAAAAATTAAAATTATTCAAAGAAAAGCAATGCAAGGGAAAAAACTATAATAATATTCAACTATAATAGAACTCAACCAAAGCAAAACTGAAAAGTACTTAAACATTTTTCCATATAATTTAAAAAAGCATCTCAAGCATTAACAAGACATCAAAGGATGTGATTTGTTTTAGAAAGGTTTTCAAAACTAATACTGAACAAATAGTGGTCTGGAAAAAAAATTCTAATTAGCTAGTAGACTCCACATAGGCCAAAATTTTTAAATTTAAATTTCAATACAGTCATGTGACATGTGATAGAAATATAATCTGAGAAATATGTTACTAGGCAATTTCATCTGTGTGTATCACAAAGTACCACACAGAGTGCCAACTTCTAAGTGCAAACTGAGAAGGTATACGTCAATCATCTGTGATGGCCCCTTGATATTACCCAAATGCACAGTTAAACAAGAGTTACATGAGGCTACCATTGGCATAGCAGCACACTGTTTTACAGTAAACTCTTTTGTATAAGTAGGATTATGCTCTAAAGGATGAAAAGCACAGTATGTTACGATAAGTACATAAAACAGTAACAGTCATTTATCACACTATCGAATACTGTGTACTGTACATAGTTGTATGTGCTTCTTTTGGAAACACACCCTTCTCTCCTTTGATCTCAGTGGCTCTTCCTTCTCCACCCACTGATGAGCTCCAGCCTAGTCTCTATCTACATCTCTTCCTATCAGCTTAACTTTTAAATTTTAGAATTTAAAGAATGTAAGAATCTAAGTACAGTGATTTTTTTTTTTTTCCTTTGGGGGTTTGAACTTGGGGTCTTGTGTTTGTGAGGCAGGCAGTGGAACCACTGAGCTAAATCCCCGGCCCTACAGTGATTTTTTTTTGTGTGCAAATAATAATTTGGTTTTACTTATCTTGAAAATATAAGAAAAAGCCTAACAAGTCATTTATAAATCACAGTTTATATGGTATATACTGCATGCTATCTCTTAAGTCTTTAATTATTTAGATCTAATGAAGATTAAGTTTGTTTTAAGTTCATAAATATTTCTAGTATCCCAGTTTAATCTTAGGGAGAAATTTCTGGTTTTACCATTTATTCTGTTGGGAAAAGTGTCACTGTAGAGTCTGTTATGCTTTCCTATACAATTATGACAAATAAGACTGTAATTTTTCTTTTTATTGAACTAACAGCAGGTTTAAGCATCCTGCCTGTCAAAATGTACATTTAAAAATCAACTTTTGTGCAGTTCTATATATTCCAAGTTAAATTACGACCTAGGTTGATAGGTAGATGGACTTATTTATATTTATGTCTACATTTCTCATTATAGTTACAAAGTATATATGGAAATTCAACTACTACTATAAAAGGAGGATTAAAGGAATGGTCTTACAGATACAGGAGGCTGTGCAATTTTTTATGAGGCATTTTGTAATTGTTATATATCAGTGATAAAAGAGAAAATGCAGTATGTTGCCCAGTAATTATTGTTAGTTTTTAGCCATAAGGAACAGTAAGATATCTTGTATCATTTATGCTGTATTTTATTTGGGCATTGGTTAACCCTTTGATTTTTTTTTTTTCTGTTTCTGCTTAGGTTTTTGTTGATTTGTAAAATAATCATCTTTGTTTTTCAAAAGGATTTTGGTAATGTTAGGTAAAATAATGATAGCTACCATAAGTTGTGATGGTATTATGTCAAGCACTGTTACTAACTCCATATTCCTTGCTTACTATTCAAGAAGGTTGATTTTATAAAAGAAATAGAGATTTAGAAGGGTAACACACTGCCACTTGACTGGTAAATTGGAGATAGAGCTTGCCTAGAAACCCAGGTCCATTTTAAATAGAATCAATCCTCTTCTGCCCCCCCCCCCAAAATTTGCTGATAGTCTATAGAACCTTTTTGGAGGCCAGTTGAATAACTCAAAGATGTGAAAATTCAGTTCATTCCATCAGTAGAAAGCTTTCTTTGTGTAGCTGTGGAATAGAAACCAGCTCTTAGAAGTGACTGGCCAAGTATTAATCAGTGAACTGCTTGAGAAATTGTTTATACTTGATTTACTGTATGCTGTGAATTCTTTCCATTGTAAAATAGTAGAGAAGCAGATCATATATCTGTGTTAACATTTCCAAATATGTGTTTGGAACAGATTTGGCAACTGATCGGAAGCTTTTCCGTCTGGTCTCCAATGACTCCTTCATCTCCATTCAGCCTTCTTTGTCCTCTTGTGGACAGGACCTACCAAGGGACTTGAGTGACAAAGCAAGCCTGCCAAGTCATAGCCACCACCACCACATCGAACAGTCTCTCTCCAGTGCCTGTGACACAGAAGTAGCTTCCCTCGTACCTTTACATTCACACTCTTATAGGAAAGATCACCGGCCACGAGGTGTACCACGGACTTCTAGCTCTGCTGTGGCTTTTCCTGACACATCACTGAATGACTTCCCTCTTTATCAGCAAAGACGTGGGTTAGATCCAGTTAGTGAGTTAGAATCTTCTAAGCCTCATTCTGGATCTAAAGAATCCTTGGTGGTCAGTTCTTGTCTACCAGGGGAATTTCAGCATGCTGATGACCTGAAAAACAGTAATTCTCAGCCACCCACAAAAAGTGGGAAGAACAAAGCATTAAATGCTGACAAAAGCATGGACAGCCTGCGGAGCCTCAGCACACGGAGTAGCGGGTCAACAGAGAGCTACTGCAGTGGGACAGACCGTGACACCAACAGTACCGTCAGCAGCTATAAAAGTGAGCAGACCAGCTCCACTCACATAGAGAGCATCTTATCAGAGCACGAGGAGTCTCCTAAAGTGGGAAAGAGAAGCCCTGGGAATAAAGAGTCCTGTCCTGACGCAGAGGAGATGAGTAGCTGTGCCAGTGATAAAAGGACTAACAGTGAAAAAACCATCCTAGAAGTGAGTTCAAATAGTGGGGCTCCTGAGGCCCAGGATTCTGAAGCCTCTGATGAGATACACAATCAGAGGAGAATTAGCACCTCTGCATCTGAAGAAGCTAATAAAAACCCCCACGCGAATGAGTTCCCTGCGCCAAGGAACAGACTACCTGAGAAAACTGCTGAAAACAAAGAGGAGCAGAATGAGAAGACCAGTGTTGTGGTGGATTCAAAAGTTTGTAAAGACACTGGCGGAAAGCAGAAGGAAGGGGATGTTCGACCCAAATCCTCTAGCTTAATCCACAGGACAGCCTCTGCCCATAAGTCAGGCCGGAGACGGCCAGGAAAGAAACGGGCCAGCAGTTTTGATTCGAGCCGGCACAGGGACTATGTTTCTTTTCGAACTGTTTCCAGAACCAAACCACATAGTGCTATATTTTGTCACGACGAGGACTCTAGTGATCAAAGTGACTTGAGTAGAGCATCAAGTGTTCAGTCTGCTCACCAGTTCAGCAGTGATAGCTCTTCCAGTACCACGTCTCATTCATGCCAGTCTCCTGAGGGCAGATACAGTGCTCTGAAGACCAAACACGTTCATAAGGAAAGGGGGACAGACTTGGAACACACACATAAAGCTCACCTGGGTCCTGAAGGAGCCAGCAAAAAGCGGGCCGCACGACGGCCTTCCAGTACAAATAGTGCTAAGACTCGTGCCCGAGTGCTGAGCTTGGACAGTGGCACAGTAGCATGCTTGAATGATTCAAATAGGCTCATGGCACCTGAAAATATAAAGCCGTTAACCACCTCCAAATCAGATCTTGAGGCCAAAGAGGGAGAGGTGCTAGATGAACTGTCTTTATTGGGTCGGGCTTCACAGTTAGAGACAGTCACTCGATCTAGGAATAGTTTGCCAAGCCAGGTTGCATTTCCAGAAGGGGAGGAGCAAGATACCATCAGTAGAGGTAAGTAAACCCTAAGAAGAGACTTCCTGAAGAGTCACTTTGGATTTGGTACTTGTTGTGGGAGTAGTGCTTACTAAAATATGCTTTCTTTTAATACTCCTCTTCCATTGAGTTATTAAAACAAGCCTTCAATGAAGGAGATGGTCGTCTTAGAAAAAAGTTTTGGTATGAATACCAAGCACTTTTTCACTTGTCTTACTGTCAACTTGTTTGTTCATTCGTTCTTTTTCTCTCTCTCTTCTTCTTCTTTCTCTTTTTTCTTCTTTCTTTCTTTCTTTCTTTCTTTCTTTCTTTCTTTCTTTCTTTCTTTCTTTCATCTCACTGTGTAGTTCAGGCTGGCCTTGAACTCACTATGTAGCCCAGGTTGGCCTCAAACTCTCAATCATCCTTCTGCTTCAGGCTCCTGAGTGCTGGGATTACAGGTCTGCAGCACCACACCTGGCTGTGAATTTGTTTTTGATGGTCTCCACTTTTCTAAGCCAGTTGCCATTGGTTAATGTTTTACTGACAAGGACAAAAGTTATCCCCTTCTTTTGTACAACGATAGCAACAACAAAATGTGGAATTTATTAGGACACCAAACCACTTTTAGTCATCTCTTTAAAAATTATTGTATTTTATTAGTATATGTTATTATGTGGTGATGGGATTTATTTTGGGAAGTTGGTACGTGTGTACAATGTATCAGTCAGTTTCAATGCCATTATAGTTCTCTCCCTTTCCTGCCCTCTCCTTATCCTCTTCCCAGTCTCTACAAGTCTACATCCTGCTTCACTTTTAGTTGTCTCTTACAGTGTGTGCTTACACAGTTCACAGTGTGAACTTCCAGAATTAGATCATTCAACTTGTTATATAAAAATTTTCCAAATACAGCACTGCTTTAGCTCTGATTATGTACTTTGAAAACTGTGATTTGTTTTTTTCTGTGTCTTTGGTTTTATTTCTTCCTTAATTCAAGTTTCAGATACTATGAAAATTTCATTTTTTTCTGTAAGTTTACATTTTAAAGTTTATTAAACTGAAGTTGGTAGTTTACATTGGCATTGTATGTCTGTTAATGAGTGTATGATGCCTCTTAGGATAGTGATGGTAATTTGGTTAAAGTAATAGCTTATTTATTTCAAGTTTATAGAGAATTGTACAGAACCGAGTGGGTAGTTTTGTATTGTCATTGTGTTTGGCCTTTGAGAGATTTTTTTTTCAATTTCAGAGTTGTTGTTTCTTACTATTTTCTCCTACTAAAAATAGATTTTTTTTTCTGATTATGAAATGTGCATCTTGAATGGAATCAGATTTAGATCTTCTGTTCTTATCACATTAACTTTTTTTAGTCTCTACTCCTATTCCCTTTATTTGGGTTTATAGTGTTAGTTTTAATGTTTATAATCTTGGTGTAGTAACTGTTCAAGCTTTTATTAAAAATTAAGCTGGATTTTCTGTTTTTACAAACATTTCTAACCATATGACTGCTTTTTATCTTTAAGAATTTAAATCTCACCCAGAGTATTTTACAAGTTTGTATTGTAGTAAACATTGTGTTTTTTTTTCTTGTTTTGGAGAAGTTTCTAACCAAGTTTTAACTACTAGTAGGCATGTAAAGAAATAGTCTGTAGTGCCTAAGGAAAAAAGTAGTCCATCAAATCTAAATATTGAGACCAAATTATATCTGAAGTAATTGTAACCACTTGATATCAGGATAGCAATTAAATTCCCTGGAGCTTTTGACCAGATACTATTGTGTTTCAGTGATTTCTCACATAAATTTGTTGCAGTATACAAGAAACCATTAGGTTTTATAGTATAGCTTAATTTTTAAAGTTATCAAAATAATTTTTAAGAGTATACGTACTATAATAGAAAAATATTGCTGTTCTCAGTATTGTTGAAATGTAAATACTGACAAAATATGTGCACGATCTATAGTAAATATATGTCTATGTTTAAGTTGCCGTTTTCTTTTTACAGGGAATGTGGGGTGTTCCATTTTTAAGGAAGAGTTACACTGAAGATGTTATTTGGTTTTTAGTACAGTTCTTGGATCATATAAACCCTCATTCTTCCAAATTACAGCTTTTGTTGTCTGTACTTAAAAAAATTAATTGCATCTTCATAAGAAACAAATAATGAGTTAAAAAATTTTTTACCTACTTTGGAGGGAGAAATTAATTGTGGGCAGTTGAAAATAATTTTTTGCCAAAGGAAAGCATTGTAAGGGCTATTTTTATTTGATCTTCATTGTGTTTAGAATAAAAATAAGAGTTAAAATAAAGCTTAAATATGTTGGGGATTTATATTTAATTGCTTTTCATTACAACTAAATATAGTGATTTTATTTGGTCTTTTGGAAGATTGGATGTAATTGGAGGGGATTTGTTTTTATTCTCATTATTTAAAAATTACATAGATCCAAATATTAAAGGTATTTATTTATAGAAGCATTATTTGTTTGCTTTGGTTTTTTGAGACAGGATCTCACTATGTACTGTAGTTCAGACTGGCCTTTAACTAACTATGTAGCCCAGGCTGGCCTCAAACTCATAGCTGTCTTCCTGCCTCAGCCTCTCAAGTGCTGGTATTCCAGGCGTGCACTTACCACTCCTGGCCTAGAAGCATTATTTGTTACAGTCTGTTTCAGGAGAAAAGTTTTAGGCTGTCTAGTCTGTCTTACATACTGCACTCCAAAAAATGTTGCTGCTTGCCCATTCGTATGCCTAGACATAAAACCATAAGTAGATTTTATTTCAGTGAATTTGGAGGTACTGATGAATTCTCCAAAAATTTTTGTTTTATTTTTAAGTTGGATGCTGTTCATTATGTGAAGGGATAAAATTTAGGAAATGTATTTTAAAGTAATAAAAATATTCCATATTAGGAGAGAATCTAGTTTAATGTCATAGAATCATATACCTTTGTTAGTACATGGACTCCCACTGTTGTGGCTGTTGGAAAGTTAACTTACTTGCTTTAAGTTGCAGCTCTCATTTTAAAATGAGATGATAGTACTATATGTTTCATAAGGTAGTTGTGAATTTTATATGTATTAAAAGTTAATACACATAAAATGCTTAGAATAGTGCCTGACACATAGTAAATATTTAATAATGTTTCTATTATTATTAACAAACAGGCCAGTTTGTTATGCTACACAGACATATCCTGTCCTGTTTGACCCTTTTAATTGAGTGATATGAAAATAAAGTAGAAGAAAATGCACATAGAAGCAAGTTAGAAACATATTGTGTCAATGTGAGAAACTTGACAATATTAAAAATAAAATTAGCATCTGAATTCCTAACTTCTTATACCAACAGAAAAACATTTTTTAACATCTAATCCAGTAATATGAGTTTTACCTTATTTTGATGGTATATGTCATATAACTTGTCTTTTAATATTCAACTGTATGACAGATGTTCTTTTTCATGACTGTAGTAACAGCAGAAGAAATGTACAGCAAATCCTAAAGGAGGAACTGTATTAACTATAGAGCAAAGCAAGAAATATAATGGAGGATGCTCCTTAAATGCAGGGACAAGTCATCTTTTTAATTTTAATAATGTTCAAAGACATCATGGTATCATAACTTAATATTATAGTACATATAATGCTGTAATAAATGTGTATATGGCTGACTGATTCATTAAGAGTATGTTTAGGCTATCTTGTGAAGAAAGCTGAGACATTTAAAAAACTAAAAGAATGCTCATTAAAGTACAGTGAAACATATTTGGTAAAATAACCTTCCCTTACAGCAATATCAAGACAAGAGATGTTGATCAGTGAAGTAAATATTTATATATTGAATTTCCAAGACCCATCTGTGTCTAATTTTTGTCAGATACAGATAGTGTGCTTTTTGTAGCAGCAGTGGAATTTGAAATAAAGAATCAGTTACATTTTAATACACCTTTAACTGCCAACTGAATACTCTGGCAAGCAATTAAATCTGTTCCTCATCTTCAGTTGTAAATCAGGAATCATAATTGTCTAGGCCTGTCTCACAGTTAACTGTCAGGCTCTTGACAGGCTTACAAGTGTGAAAGTGCTTTGTAGATGGCAGATTCATTATGTAAACTAAAACACTGATGCCTTTTCATCATTTCAGAAGTTTACCTTTTCAAATATGTTACTTCATATACATACATATATAGTATAATATATATTTTTCACTAGTAACCCTTTATTAGGTGAATTGCCTGAAAAATACATGCAAAATTGTATTTGAACTTTTCTGAGAAAAGGTTGATCTTTTAATCCCATTCACAAAGGATTTAAAAGATTAAAAACTAGCTATGAAAGTAATTCATTCTTAAAGTGTGTATCTTAGAAATTATTCTGTATGAATTAGTCTCCAGAGTTATCACTTAGTTTCTTGAAAGCTTTTCATCTACCAAATATATTTCTTGGCTGCTGGGTTTGTGGAAAATATAAGTAGAGGATATGCAAATTCTCTTTAACTCAAAACACAGCTGATAATTTTATTGTTGTTTACACTTTGTTGATTTACTTGCACAGATGAGAATTTTTTTAGTTCAGAATGATGCTTAGAAGTTGTGCAGTAGATTACGATTGTTCTTTGGCCTCCCTGAAAATGTCGCATATAGAAGCATTTCGTTCTTCATTAGAAGACATTATTTGCATGTTGATGTTAGCATTGTTCTTGGTTGCCATGGAAAATAAGAAATGAAAAAGCTGTTTAGATAAAATGGATTTCATGCCTAGACTAAAATATTTCATTCAGAATTTTTTTTTGTAAAATCAATGGGATGTTTCTTTCTTTGTGGTAATTTTATTAAGTAAAATAGTTTTTACCTTGAATATTTCAGAATATTTGCACACCTTTTATTTTTCTGAGATGTATATATACTTGTTTTATACTTTTGTCATCTTTATTAAAAATGTAATTTCCTAATAGCATTTTTCTGATCTCTTTGAGGTACCAAACACACATTTTTATCTTCTCAGTTTTCCTAGATATATTTTTTCCATAATAAGCACTTTGTGATAAAAAGAACAGTTTTCTTGAGTAGCATCTTCTGTCTAAATTTTTAACTTACTTAATAGGAATTGAGCTACTCCAAGAGGCCAGCCATAGCATTACATAACCATTAGAAAGTAACTTCGGACCTATCAGTCCTCAAATAGTTTTCTAGGAGGGATCTTTATCTCTGCATATTTATACTCGGAACTTTCTGGTTTTTGAGATAGAATTTAGACAACCCTCACCTCCTGCCTCATCAAATTTTGCTTTTATGTGTATGTTAGCCTTTAATGCTTTTACTGTTGCAATTACCCCCATATAAACAAATAGTTGCACTAAAATAATTTGGTAGAGAAATGTGTAGATTTCCTTACTTCATTGAGATAAATGGGAAGCAACTCCTTGGATGGAAAGTGTGTTTTGTGGATTTTACTTTTTTGTGATCATCAAGAATAGATCTGACTAGATTTACTGAAATGTTTTAAGGTATTTGTGCCTTGTCTTTTGGTTTAAATCTCCTTGAGTGATTATATCACCATACCAGAAAAGCTGAATTACTTGAAGGTCTCTCTTACACTTACGATGAACATAAATTTAGTACTTTGAAGACTATTCTAATGCAAATAAAGAAATATTTAAAAAGTCAAGACTTGCAATTTTAAAAATAAAAATGTAGGGCCGGGGATTTAGCTCAGTGGTTTCCCTGCCTGCTGCGCAAGCACAAGGACCCGAGTTCAATCCCCGGTACCAAAAAATAAAAAATTTTTAAAAAATATATATAACAGTTTGATTATATGTCCTTAGAAATATTTGACGTTTTCTTATTCATAGTTTTTGAATCACTTGGATGTTTTTGGATTTTTTTTCTTCTTTACATACACATGTCTAAATGAAAAGCCTGGCATTTTCAGTTGAAATGTGTGATCCTAATTATTGTTAAGACAGGTGCTATAGTGAATATTTTGAAAATTCTTATAACAATAGGCATTTACACCCTGAGTGTTACAAAGGATAATTTAGGCAATAATCGTAATTCCACTTTAATACATTGACCAATGGATGCCTATACTTTTTACCTTGGTCTGTTTTCAAAACTATTAAGGAAGTAAGTAAGGTAATTTATATCTGTTTTATAGATAAAATATAGTGTATTAATAGCCAAAAAACCTCTTGTTTTCTAAAAAAAAACGCAAAGAACTTTTTGACTAAAAGATTCTGGAATGTTTTGTTCGGTTTTGATCTCTGTACTGTGAAATAATTAGCTTTTACTTAAGATTAACACCATTAAAATTAAGTCTTCAGTAGAAGGAAGCTAGTAAAGAAAGCCATCTGCTTTTTTCTTTCTCAGCATTTCATGGAGCACACGCTGCTTTTTCCAAATTCTTTTGAATAATTTTAGTACATTTTATGGATTAGGTTATCTCCTATAAATTATGTCTGGATACATTTTCCCAAGTGCTGAGATTTACAGGTATGTGCCACCATGGCCAGCTCACAAAATAACTGCTGAATTGAGTTTCTAAATAGTGATTCACATTCCGTAATCTGACTTTACTGGTATCTAAGGTCAGTTAATAGATCTAAATTTTCATTGCTTCCTTCAAACTGGCTTGTTTTCTTTCTTCTTTCAGCAACTGCCTTGATAATGCCTATTTTTTCCTTTGTGACAACGCAGATTGTGTTTTCATTGAGGTCGTAGTTGTTAGGAATTGGCAAAATATTCAAGTGCTTTGTAGATTGTGATAACAAAACAGCAAGTTGACTTTTTAAATCAGCACTGAAATACACCTTTTCATGGTGATGGGAATGCTCCTGTGTCTAATGGTGTCCACTTGCTGCTGTTACACTAGGGAGTGCATGTGAGGAATGGAATTTTTAATTTTAGTTATTCAAGTTTAGCCACATGTAGCTAATGGATATTATTACAGTATGATAGCTAAGTATTATATTGGACCGCACAGTTCTAAATGACCAGATTTAACTAGCATCATTTCTTCATTGATTGTATATAATTTTTGGGTACACGAGCTTTTATCTCTCAAATAAAAGCTTTTTTATGTTTAAAAGAATTTTTGTGTTTGGATGAATGTTTTTTGCATTAGCTTCTTTTGTTTTAATTATATTTAGCATCAAAATAGCCTTTCTCACTAGGTAACAACAGCTAGTTTATATTCAAATGAACAAAAATCATTTTACAGTTTGCTTTAGAAACCCAGGCATTAGAATGATTTTGTAAAATTTATATAATTCTGCCAAGCCATTATTGTGATTTTCTCATTGTTATGTATTTGTTTTTTAGTTTGTACTTTATGGCTTCTAGATTAGACTGTGAGTGTCTGTGCTGTACTTGAGATTTTGCTGCTATTTGCTTTCTAATTTGTGGGGAATAGGGCCATAGTTTTTCAATAAATGTGGATGGTAGCAATGTATTATACAGTTAAGACATATTAATACTATCTTGAATTTTTAATAAACTAGTTGTACAGCCCTGAAGTCAGGATTCCATTTAATGCTGCCAAAACCATAGCACAGAGTACTGCGAGATAAATTTACTGCCTTACTCCTTAGCATCTACCATGAAGTATAGGGGTCCCTACTGTATGACAGCTCAGTTTTACAGTATGATAGTTCAAAAGTGATGCATATTCAGTAGAAACTTTTGAGTTTTGAACTTTGATCTTTTCCCGGGCTAGCAATATATGATGTAGTAAGTACTCCATTTCAATGTTGGGCACTGGCAGTGAGCCAAGGCTCCGTCAGCCACATAATCAAGGGAAAACAACAGATACTCTGCACTGTAACCTGCCACTAAATTATGATGTTTAGTAGGTTAGGTGTGTTAAAAGGAATTTTGACCTGTGATATTTTCACTGTACAGTGGGTTTATTAGGTATAACTTCATCATAAGTCAAGGAGCACCTGTATATCTTTGCTGCTTTTTCTGTTCTCTTAAGAGTACAAAACTAATGCCCCTATTCCTATTAGTAGAAACTAACAAATACTTTTAAGATTGATTTAATTAAAGGAAGAATAGAGGGATATGGGACAAAAATAAGCGAGACTTTCAGGAAAATATTTAAAGCAATAGAAATGTTAAAATAGGAAATTGAAGGGAAGACGATGAGGTCAAAGACACAGTTTTTGAAAAATAAATTCACTTTAAATAAGTGACCCATACTCTTATTACCTGATATGATAGATTTACAGTGTATATGTGAAAGCAGTTTGGATTAAAGTAGACATGTTCTCTTTAATCATGAGGGTGGGACATCAAGGGAAAGACAAGCTCAGCTGCTATTTACATCTCTGACCTAGGCTCCCATTTGACCTAAGTCTGTCTTGATGCAGCAGCACAAGCCAGCGAGGAGACAGTGTCATTCCGCCGCGAACGCAGTACATTTAGGCGCCAGGCAGTGCGGCGCCGGCACAATGCAGGGAGTAACCCTACCCCTCCTACCTTGCTCATCGGATCACCCCTAAGGTATGGTATTTTTAAATTCCACCAAGTTTAGCATGCATGCAAACAAACTTTCTAATCTGTTTTTGTCAGACTCAAGAAAGCATTACAAGAGCTTTGGCTTTGTTTCTTTTCTATACATTTTAGCTTTTTAGGCTTTCATTGCATGTGCCATGAGCCTATTGCAATATGCATGCCTTATGTTGCACTCTTTAAGTAAAATAATCAGATTGGTCTTGCCAGTTTTAAATAGAAAAATCACTTTAGAGTAATTATAGAAATGTTTAAATAGCAGGCTTTAAGTTAGCTTTTCTTTTTATATTCCAAATTAATAATATTAATAATTCTTCCCAATGTCGTGACAGTGTTTTATATGAACAATTATGGGACTAAGTGGTGAGGTTGTTGAGAAATAACACATAACTGACCTCAGCTTGATAAGTTAATTTGATTATTTCATGTCACTAAAATACAATGCATTTTATTTTATATTGCTTAAAACTTGGTGTCTCTTATTTCACAATCACCAGGATCTAGTAAGTGACACAGAACAAAAATATTTAATTTATGTTAAGTGTAGTCATTTGGATATTGCTATTTCTGTGTATATCTATTTTAATTTCTCAATCCCTTATAGGGTATTCAACAAAACCATTTTTATTTTTTCTAATATTTCCAAGTAAGAAAACATCCATTTATAATATTGGGGATAATTTTCCATTAAAATTTCTTTTTTTTTGGTACTGGGGATCGAACTCGGGACCTTGCGCTTGTGAGGCAGGTGGCGGAACCACTAAGCTAAATCCCCATCCCAATTTTCCATTAAAATTTTAAAATTGTTTTATTCTTAATTACATCAAACCTCATGAGTGTATATTGAATAAGAAATGTAAAAATCTAGTTGGAAAACTTATGCTTTGTTTTAAAAGACAAAATATGAACCTCAATACATGTGCTTGCTTAAGCAGTGCATATATTACATTGTATACTTTTATTATTGTCTGTGCCCAAAAGTACCATACAAATTATTTTTCTGTCACATTTTAATTTCAACTTAAGGAGGAGTATTTGATGAAATAACTTTTGTTGAGTGCATGGTAGGCTAGAAGAGATAAACTCTCCCCTTCTCTTTTTAAAACCTTGTTCTTGAGAATAGCAAAATTCTGTTTCTTTAAACATTTCATTTTATATTCTCCTGAGATTTAATACTCAATTATTTTCCTGTATTTTGTGTTATAGCTGGGAGCTTCATTTTTCATAGGTCAACTTCCTAATTCAGTAATGTATGATTATGTAAAAAGTAGTATGGATTAAACCAATATTTATAATATAAAAATGGGAAGACAATCAATTTAAAAGAAACATTCGTTCTAGCAAATTGCTTTTTGCGAGCCCTCCCCTTCCATTTCCTTTCTACCTCCTTTCTTTCCTCCTAAAGGAACTTTCCTTTCTGCTAGTGGATTTGGGCCTAGTCCTAACATGCAGAAAGAACTGAGCATTTTCTTTTTCTTTTTCTATTTTGTTTCTAACTTCTTTTTGCCCCATGATTAATACTTGCCATAGATAACTTTCTTTCCTTCTTACTTGCTTCATGTTTATATTTCTTAAACATTTTTTAACCTTCTATTTTTAGTCTTTAGAAATCTTTTTATTCTCTGCCACAAATGCACTTGCTGAATCTCACTGACCAACTGTAGACAGATTAGTTTCTTTCTCTGCCTGGTGGAATATTAAAGAATTACTGTTTTATCTCCAGCCAGTCACATAGTATTTTTCCAACTTTTTCTAGGGTTTTAAAAACATCTTATCTAGGATATGATGTAGAACTTACTTCTAAAGGATTCACGTTAGAATATTTGGAAAGTAGTCTTCCAGTAGTTAGGATGTAGTTTTTCTTAAGGTTCGAGGATATTTCCAATATAAAAGTTGCATATATTTTAAATAAGCTGACCAAAATTTAGATGTGAGGAATTAGGAGAAATACCAACTTACTGAAATTGTATTTTTGTAATTGTAAAAATATTCAGATAAAGTATATTGTTGTTTTTCAGTGTAAGCTATGAAGTAATTTCATCTTTGATTATAGGATAGAAAGTTCATTTAAAATTTGGAAAGCTTATTTGTCAAAAAGGGTAGATGTGACCATACTTTCATTACAATTACTATATAGTACGGTGTAAATACTAGTAAAATCTACAGTAGGATCCCCCTATATGTTCCAAGGCCCTCAGTGGATACCTCAAACCTCAGATAATACTGAACCCTATATATATTTTCCTATACAGTATGTACATGCTTATGATAAACTTTAATTTATAAATTTAGCACAGTAAGACAATAACATTAATAACTGAACATTTATAACAATATATCTTAATGAGAGGTATTTAAAACTTACTAATTTTTTACTTTTGGAATTTTCAGTTTAATATTTTCAGACTGCTGTTGACTGCAGGTAGCTGGAACCACAGGAAGTAAAACCTTGATCAAATTGGAGATGCTGTATTTTAAACTTAATGAATTACTTAAATAATGACCACCCCAAAAGCAACTTGTTAAAATATGTGCTTGTAAGGATAAGGAGTGAATCATCAGTTAACTTAAACAGAGATTTTGCATATTTTTTATAATGCTTATTAGAATAAACTCTTACAGATTTTTTTTTCTTTGAGATAGGACCTCACTTTATAGTACAAGCCATCCTTAAACTGGCTATATAATCCCCTGGATCCTTCTACTTAGCCTCTTGGATGCTGGGGTTACAGGCACACATCACTACACCACCTAGAATTAATTATATTTTAAGTGTTTTGTTTTTTGGTTTTTTGGGGGGCTGGGGGGTTGGCACCGGGGATCAAACTGGGGCCCTTGTGCTTTTGAGGCAGGCAGCACAACCACTGAGCTAAATCCCCGGCCCAATTTTAAGTGTTTTTAAATTAAGTTACCCTTGTAGGTAGGTTTTGTAGACCCCTACTTACATTACTACTAGTTACATGATCTATAAACAAGTATTTCTAAAATTACAATTAAAAAACTAAGAGTCCTGTATTAACCTTAATTTCCTGTGTTTTTGAATTCTAGTTAATATCTTGGAGTGGCGAGAAATCATCAGTAATTTAAGGACAGAGAAAAAAGCATTAGTGTACTTATTTGATCTGTTTTTAAAAATATAAGATTGAAAGATATGTAGTAAGGTCATAGTCACACATGAGAATGCATGATTAGAAACTCATAAGGATCATTTTGTGGTCTGACATAAAGCCACCAAATATTTGTTGTTTGTGTACTATGTGCAAGACACTTTTTTCTCTGGGATTGAAACACTTGAGTACATTTTAGTTGGGAAGACACAAAGGTAACTGACAGCCGTATAAGGCAGAATGTTCAAGTACCACTTCAGTGGTACAGAGGAAGGAAAGACTGTGACCAACAATTTTTCTGTCACTGAAATTAGAAATGTTAATTAGTATGATTGTATGTCAGTGATACCTGTCGTACCTCATAATTATAGACCCAAATTTCTACCTTTCCTTTGCCTTTGTTATAGTTAGTATCTTTTCTCAAACTGATAGGTTTACAGTGTAATTGGAGCTGTAAAAAAGACATATTCATGCCAGTTATTAGTTTGAAATGAAGTGCAGCCTTCCAGGAAAATGTTTCCTGACAATTTGTGCAAAAATAACAGGCTTTATTGTTGTTGAAGAGCTTGTGAAAGGGATGTAGACATTTTATTACTAGCTTTTGGTGTTAAAAAAAGCTTGACATTTATAATCACAGATTTTGGCTAATTTCTTTATTCCAGAGTTGATTTTTATGTACAGACTAATATTTTGAAAACATTTTGTATATTTGGATGTACATTGTGCATCTCTGGATTGAAGATAGTATATTCTTAAATATGCTCACACTGAAGTCCATCTAACTACACCTTTATTTATAACTTTAAGTGGAAAAAGATTGATGAAAAATTTTGTTGAATACATATTCTGTAAAATTCTGCTATTTTCTGAATCCATTGAACTACTTAAATGTTTTTTTCTATTTTCTCTCGTGAAATTTGTTTATTTTGGTAAGGTTTATAGATAAGTTTAAATAGCTCCCGAGGAAGAGTAACACATCAATTATATATATGTAGGAAGATAAAAACTTTGTTCTCAGGACCATTTCTTGATTTATATATATTGTATAAAGATCCTAGACCAAAGAAGTTACTAAGTAAATATTTTTATAAGTATAGCTTAAATAATTCCAGTAAATATCAACAAGTCAGAATTTTGCCAAGTCAAAACTTGGTGTTCTTATATGTTGTATGCATTCCTATACTCTGCTTAGATTGTGTACTTTTTTATAGTACACACTAAAAGAAGCCTGTAGTACTCTCTAAAAGAAGCCTGAAGAAGTGAATGTTGTTGGTATTTTATAGAATATTCTATAATGGTAGAAATATCCTATAGTCTCTACTATCCAATATGGTGATTCTAATTGCTAGCTATAGCCCACTTAGGTAGGCTGTTAGCTGTGGTAGCCAATAGTTACTTGGTTACTGACCACTTGAAATGGTCAGTATGACTAAGGAACTAAATTTTTTAATTAAATGTTCCCGGGTTGCTGTATTGGACAGGGTAGAGTATTCTGTTGCCATAGCCAAAAAGGCTAAGCAATATACTGTATACAGTATTTTCTACTTAGCTTTTTAGTTCACGATCTGTCTACAGCAGTTAAGTTTGTTTTATAGGTACCAGAGAAGCCATTGAATTCAAGGCATCAGAGACAAGTTGATACTCATTAAAAATGATAAAGTAACTAAATGAGTTCATCCTTTTTTTTCTAGAAGTCTGTTTTAGTAACAGTCTCTGGGATTGTTTAATCTTAAATTGACAGAATGCAGTGTTGCATTGTACATCATGGGGAGAATGATACATAATAATTATAATGAAAATGTTTTCATGAATTTTATCAGTTTAAATTTGACTACATATTGTATTAAAATTTGTATTATCTGAAATTTATAAAATATAATGTAGGAAAATCAAATAATCTTATAAAAATTAAATAATAAATTTATAACAAAATGCTTAATATCTTAAAGATTTTATAAATTTGGAAAAGACTGGAAAATCCCTGGAGAAATTATAGGTTTCAAAATTACTAAGCTTTTCTAAAATGATGGATCCTTGTTAATGAGGTAGTAACATGGATTGGAAAAGAAAATAACAAAATTAAGGGAACATAATTGCTAACTAACACGTGGTACATAAAATGTGTGGCATTAGTTCATTAATATATAGGCCTTTTGTACATAATACTTTGTATCAGTCTGCTTCTGCCACTGTCCCAATGGTCATTTTTTTTTTTTTTTTTTGGTACCAGGGATTGAACTCGGGACCTTGCGCTTGTGAGGCAGGCGCCAGAACCACTGAGCTAAATCCCCAGCCCTCAATGGTCATTTTTATTTCATTTGGTTAAGTGAGTTTTTCTGGGTCTCATATTTGTGATTTTTTTAAAAAAATTTAAAATTGTCATCTTGGTTGCATTTGATAAAGATTCTTTGATTTTCATGTACATAGAAACTTTGTTTTACTATGAATTTGAGATCTCAGAATATTTGAAATAAAATTCTAGAGTTACTACGAGACTCAAGTAAAGACTGCAAAATAGGGTTCACTATTGGGGACCACCCCAACACATATACTGAATTATTTACAATTCTTCTTTGCTGTTTTCTGTTTCCTTAACACTAGAATTTAGTTGGCTTTGAGATGGAAGAAAGTTTCAGATTAACCAATTTGCATATAAATTGAATGTTTATGGAGTTCATCATTATGGATCAAATTAATAAGGACCAGAACATTTAGATTGTCAGTGTAATTTGTATATTTTGCCAGGTTTCTTGGCTCTTTCTTTGGTTAAATTGAAAAGTTATCTTTGTGAAATCAGTTTTCTATTTTGATTTCATTCTACCTATTGTTTTCTCTTTTCTTCCCTGTAATCTCTCCCCAATCCATGTTTTTTCGTAGCCTTCAAGATGGTCAGCAAGGCCAGCAGTCCACAGCCCAGGTCAAAGTCCAGTCCCGTCCCCCTTCTCAGGCTGCAGTGCTCAGTGCTAGTGCCTCCTTGCTGGTGAGAAATGGGAGTGTCCACTTAGAAGCATCACATGACAATGCCTCTGCTGTAGGCGGTAGCAGTTTGCAGGATGAACTTGGTATGCAGGCCTTATGTAATCTTCGTGGTACAGAACTTTAATGTAGCAGATAATGGGTAACAATGATTGTAATTCTTTCTTGAGGTAGCTTCATTTTGGAGCTGTGTGCAGGAGCATTGTTTATATAGGATTTGTCCTATGTATAAGGAAAATTTGACTTATACTTTTTTCTTTTTGTGTTTCTACCCTTCTTTTGAGCATGTCCATTATTAATGAGTGGCTAATATGTTAATAAATGTACATTTTAGTGTTCTCATAAAATGATTGGGGCAAGTCTGTTATTCGTAGGCATTTGTACCATGTGGAAAAATGTTGGTTTTTTTTTTTTTTTTAAGTTGCATTGACTCAACTTTTGTTTTTTTGAATTCCTTTAGGAAAGGAAAAGTGTTTTCTAATGGTTTCTTACTATAAAATCTTTTAGGTATTCTATATTTCGTATATGTCTAGTTGTGGTAGGATTTATTATAATTGTAAAGGCAGTATTCTGAGGACATAATGGCTCTGTGTTAATATCAAATAATAACTTTATAAAGTTTACTTTTTCTAGTGAATATATCTACAAATATATAAATTACTAAATAGTTAATTTTTAGAGATGTACTATAGTATAAACCCTCAGTAATAGTACATAGCCACTCAAATACCTGCTTTTGTGGATTATTTAAAGACTGGATTTTATACTATTTTGATTTCTGTATATGATCCAGCATTCTTGTGCTTGGAATGCACATTAATAATGATGTAAGTAAATATAATGAAGAAAATCTTGTTATTCAAAAATATTCATTTGAAAGCATTTACTTGATAGAATTTTGTCAATATCATAACTGCTTTTCACTTATAAAACTGACAATTCAGTTGAAGCTTTAATTGCAAGGCTATGCAGTGTTAAGTTGCCAAAATTAGGCTTAATAAAACTTTGTGAGCTATCTATTCATTGACTCTTTTTCCATTTTATAAAAATAAGTTACAGGGAGACATTATAAATGTGTGTATATATATATATATATATATATCACTTCTTGACCTTTTGGCTAAGATCAAGTGTAGTATAAATGTATATATATATAAATATATATACATTTACATACATATGCATGAAAATAATCATTGTCAGGTCTTACAGAAACTTGAAAATGGTCATCTAAAATATTTTTAACATTGGAATATATGGTGATGTTCATACATTTCAATGAGAAGACAGTAAAACATTTCAGTTTTAAATATAGAATGTTTTTGTCTTTGACTTTGTCATTTGGAGAGGAAGAAAGTCTCTAAGGAAAGTGCTGGCAAGGGAAAAGGTAGTTGTTTTGGATAGCTACTTATTTAAGTTGAAAATGGAATACTTTTTTAGTTGTAAATATAATCAGTTATGTAATAACATTAATACTTATTACCAGTTCACTCTGATGGACAAAGGTTTACAAATCTGAAATGTAAAGTTACAGGGTTTTTTTTTCATTGGTTTTATGGTAGTAGGTTGGCTGAAGTAAAATACTTCATTTTGATACATTTCAGATCTTTAGACTTTTATTAGATTAAGTAAAAAATAAAGTAGATGTTTTTCTCAATAAAAATTCTTAATTTACTTGAAAATTGACTAAACAAGCTTTCATTATAAGCCTCATTTTAAAGCCACATGTAGATTATTGGAAATAAATGTGTCTGACTTGTCTTACCATTCTGTAGATTAAAACCTTCTTGGGATTGGGGGTGTCCAGAACTAAAATATATTTGTGGCATGGTTTAATTTTCTGTGTAATTTTAATTAACAGTACAGTAGTAAGATAATTCTTGAGTACTGGATACTCAAATATGTTAGCCATGATGTTAGCCAGTTATAGAACATTTATAGAGGATTGCTTCCTTACAGATTTAGCTGCTTCTATAGAAAACTTGGAAGCATACACTTTATACATGTGGAAATATATATTATATATATTTGATTATATTACATACATATATATTATACATTTTATTATGTAAACCATATATATGTACATATACACACACACAGAGGCACTCAAATCTGTATTCAGCAAGCATAATTGTTTTACAGTTTCAGATGAAAAACTTGGGATGATTCACTATCTTGTAGACTTCATTCCCATGAAGTCTTTTAGTTTTAAAAAAAAAAAGCTCAAGTGATATGGTGATGGGTAAATTTTGAAGTTAACATTTTTGAAAAGGAAATTTCCGTCAGAATTTCTCAAGTCCTACCATGTAATATGTTTTACATCTTAAAGTTTAAGTTCATTCTGATGAGTCTTATCAGACTTGATTATTACAATATTTCATAATTTTTGTAAATTAAACTACAATAATGCTAAGTAAAACAGACTATGGTTCAGTGCCCAAATTAGGTCTATTTTATATTTGGTGAGCTGCTTCTATAAAACTTGGCAGTTACTTCCCATTTTTATGTTAATCTACCTTCCTCTTAATGAATACTAATAAATTGATGCAGTGATGAAACATGCCCCTATAGTTGATGTGCAACAGATCTCAAAGAAAATGTGCTAGATAAGATCAGATAACAGAATGAACAAATTGGCCTCTGTGTGTGTGTATGTGTGTGTGTGTGTGTGTGTGTGTGTGTGAGAGAGAGAGAGAGAGAAATCAGTGGTGGCAGTAGTAATGATATACTTTGAAAAGTATGTAAAATTTTAATTTTGTTTCTGTTTGAAAAATTTAAAAATTATTCTTACAACATAGACAAGAAATGAACACAAGAAAGTTTCATATTTATCAAGATATAAATATAAGATTAAATTTGGTTAATGTTTTATGGGTTTAAAAATTGACACTTGATTTTTCAGAGGGCTTTTTGTTTGCTTCACTACTATACAAGTATTGACAGAGAAGTTATTCTTTGAGATAGTCTGCTTTATTACAGAGTTTATTAACTTGAAAATGTAGTCAATTGTAGAAGACTGAAAGGAAACCTGGAAAAAGCCTGTTATCCTTTTTATTAAGCAGTTTATAGCAGCTGTGTGTTATTAAGCAGAAATGGGATTTGGAGGCTTGGAAGTGTTTTACTTTAAAAAGCAGAGACTCACGCAACCTATGATACTTTAGTAACTTTTATTAGAGTTAGTGTTGGTGTTTAGAAAATGCTGTACTACTTTGTGTATTTGAGCTGTATCATAAACATGTCTCGGTACTTTATTATAAATACAGAATCAGAGGACTGAATGGAACATCAGGGTTTATACTTTAGTTTCTTATGTTCTGATAGGTCATTTTCATTTATTTGAACAAAAAAAGTTGTATTCTTTTGCAACACCTTTGATCTTTTCTTTTTTTGCTTTGAGTATAAAAATACTAAATTCTGCTTTTGATCCTTTTGGGGAGGAAGGACCACGTATAACAGTATATAAATAAAGGTAAAGTGTTTATTTTATTGAAACAATAAAAATGCTTCATTTTATCTAGAAAGAAGTATTACAAGGTATAGGGGATATATTCTACTTTCACAACCTTTTGGTAGGATATGTTTTTCTCCAGCCTTGGAACAGAAATACAAGTTTACAAATACAGGGCAATATATTGAAGAAAATTAAGTCATCTGTAATCCAATCACTCAGAGGTATCCACTATTAATATTTTGTAATTTTTTTCTTCTAGTCTTTTTAAATGTACATATGTATATAATTTTCTAAAATAGAGTTGGGACTTATTGTGAGTTTTGTATCTTGCTTAATATGTCTGAACATTCATGCATGTTATAAACTATTTTCTCTTAAATGGCTGCATAAAACTTTGTCATTTAGATCTTTGAAAGGCAGTACAGTGTAGTGGATTCTAGAGCCAGACTCCTGGCTTCAAATCCAAGCTTTGCCACTTAACTAGCTATGTGACCTTGAGCAAGATATTTTCTCTTCCCATGCCTCAGTTTCCTTTTTTATTAAAGGGGCCCAATAATAATGTCTACTTTATAGGTTTGTGAAGGTTGTATATATTAAAATATGCAAAGCAGTTAGAACTGTGCACAGCAATAGTAAGTTTATTAGATAAAATGTTATTATTATAATATTGATAAAATATTACTATATCATGATTTATTTGACCAGTTAACTTAGTTTGTTGTTCACCTTTAAGATGTTTCCTTATATTTTCTATTGTAGTAAACACTGTGCTGAAAGTCCTTTATGAAAGGCTTTGTGTATTACTATGATTAATTCTTAGGATAAATATGTTGAAGTGAAATTCTCAGTTGATAAGAATAAAAATTATTAGAGCTTTGAGGTGCTACTGTTAATTGTTTTATGGAAAGCTTATAACAGTTTATCTTTTATCTAGCAGGGTTTGAGAGTGTCTGTTTTATCCCTACAAATATGAGTTAAAAATAAACTTAAGATAAATTTTATCTTCTCCAACCTTCATTCCCTAGATAATGCCCAGAAGTTTATCACCGTTACTGTGGAATGTCTGTAGAATATTATTTCAGTTTTGGATGCCTCAGTTGCTTTTGGAATTTTACAGAAGATAACAGGGACTAGTTGAGATGTCTAATTTGTCTCTTGCTAGTATGATGTAAAGAATTCATTGAACACTAGACTAGGTTATCTGCCCTCTAACATTAAACATTCTTAAAATTATTGAAGTCCATCAATACATGCATTACTTGCAATATAGTTTATATTATTTAATAGAGAGACCCCCAAAAAGTCAGTGGCTAAAATAAAAAAGCAGTTTATATTTCTGTCATAACTGTCTAATGGGAGCCATTCCTGGTGTTTGGTTTGCCTTTGTTATCTTCCACATGTGGCTTTCCTGCTTGGTCCAAAATAATTCAGTGATTGTTGAAATTTCCCAGTACGTGGTCAAGGTGGGTAGGAGTGTGTTAGTTGAGGACACCACCTTTACTTTGAGATTATGTGCCTTTCACTTTTTCCCAACTATCTTTGGCCTACACATGGTCACATGGCAATGTCCAGCTGGAAGAAGCTGACCTTTATCTAGGCAAACATAAGCTTAACTGAAATTTAGGCAAAGAAGGTCCAACTGTTACTAAAAGGAATAAGGAGAAGGTAGACCTGGACATCAGTCATTAGTCTTTTGCACAATAAGGTAATAAGGATTTTACACCAGTAAATTGAAAATCAGTGACCTGCTAGAAAAGTTGGTAGTTCAAAGAAAAGATGTAAAAGTGAGTCCAAAGAAAGCAAGTCATAGGTCCAAAATTCAACCTGGCTCATACTTTTTAAATTGGAAATTAAAAGCAAGGTTGAGATTATGTTTTATCTGTTGAAAGGTACTGGTGTCCATTGTCAGAAAAGTCTTGGAGAAAGGGACTGCTAAACGACAGAACATTTTTGTATAGCAAGTTAGAATTGGAGATCAAAACTCTCATATATTTTAACTCACAAATTTTGCAAATAACACATAATATAATAATTCATAACTCATAATGATTGATAATGTAATATTCAGATGATATATCTATATTATTGATCTTTAGTGGGAAATTTAAGAACAGTATATATGAGAATGATCCCTTTGATCTGGGATAAAGTAAACGTAAAAATTATTTACAAGAACACAGAATATGCTCTTGGCAGTGGCTTGTCCTTGGGGAGTAAAGAACTGTATTTTCTATACTTTTTGAATCTTTTTTTTTCGGTACCAGGGTCGAACTCGGGACCTTGCGCTTGTGAGGCAGGCACTGGAACCACTGAGCTAAATCCCTGGCCCCTTTTTGAGTTTTTTGATGGGTAATATTTTGAAATGAAACACCAAAACAAAATAACAGATATGAATATCAGTCTCCATAGTTGTGATTAATGTCTTGTGGGAACTTCAGTGACAACATATTGTCTCATGCTTCATGCACCCAGACTCTTACCTCTTACTTGACTAGACTTGTTCTTCTTTACTTTTCATCAGTTAAACATATATATATATATATACACATATATATATGTGTATATATATATATATATATATTTGTTTTAGATACAGTATCAGCCACTTAACATGTACATTTCACTGAGTCTTATGAGATGTATACACCTGTGAAACATCACAGTCAAGATGCAGAATACATCCACCACCTTGAAAAGATTCTTTGTGTCCCATTACAGTCCATCCCTCTTGCCTCTGGTCATTCCCAACCTCTAACCTGCTTTCTATCATTGAGGATTTTCCTCTTCTAGAAATTAATATAAATATAGTCACAGGATATATGGCCTCTTGTGCGTAGTTTCTTATGCAGCATAATGCTTTTGCATTCACATTGTTGCATGCATTAGTTTGTTCCTTCCTGCTGAATGTTACTCTCCTGTGAGCATACTGCATATAATTTGTCCATTTACCTGCTGTTGGGGATTTGTGTAGTTTCTGCATTTTGAGTATTATAAATTATCTATAAATTTTTTAGGAAAACATTTCTGCATTCCCACTAGCAAGTTCCAGCTGTTCCAATCCTTGTCATTACTTGCCATTATTAGCCTTTATACCTTTAGATCTAGTGGGTGTATGATGGTATATCATTGTGGTTTTAATTTATATTTCTATTGTGACTAAGGATAATGGATATCTGTTGATGTGTTTATTTGGTATACGTATGTCTTTTGTGAGGTGTGTGTAAGTATTATACTCATTTTTATAATTAGGCTGTTGATCATCTTACTACTAGGGTCTTAAGAGCTCTTTTGATACTTTATATTCAACTTAGTTTTCAAAATACACATTTTTTGTCATTACATGGTTTGCTGTTTTGTTTACTTGATCAGTCTTAAAGGGATTAGTATCATTGCTATGCATTATTTTACCAAGATAAGAAATTCTTGTCCCTGTGAAACAAAATGTGACCAGATGATGAATCAGTAGAATGTGAATTTATATATCTACTTTTGGAAAGTTCCAGCTAATACTGGGATTCGTGAGCAAGAGTAGAAGTCTTAACAATGAATGAAGACAGGTCATATTGTCAGAACTAGAGAACATAATGTCATTTAGTAAAATGTATCAGTATTGTAATACTGTTGCCAAGCAATAGAAATACCTATCTTTTCTTACCAGCCCCCTAAAGCTTTCCTGAACCAGCCTCTTTTCATACCTGCCCTTTTCTGCATTCTTCTCTTTTAAAAACTTAGTACTATAGTGTTGCATGTTCCAGGAAGGTGGACTGGTTTTAAATACTGAAACTTGAAATTGTAGGTTGATTTCCACTGTATCACAAGAATTAAAGAGGTTTTAGGAGCCTGAGGTTCTTGGTCTAGGTAAGACAGGGGTTGGCAGACAACAGCCTGTGGAATAAGTCCAGCTCAGTGGGTTTTTTGTAAATAAAATTGTTGCAGAAATCTCGGAAAGAAATACACAGAGACACAGAATTCAGATAAAGTAATAAAATTTCTTCTCGTGAGTGGGCGGGAACACCAGAAACCAGTCTGGTCAGTATCTGTGTGTGTGTGGGGGGGGCTTTTCAGCATTTCCCTTTTTATATCCTTTTTAGCCATTATCTCATCCCTAGTGGTCTTTGATATGTAAATACAATTCCAGTTCCTATTTACAAGTCACAGACACAAGATAGGCCAAACACCTTGTAAATTCACCCTGGCAGAGTAACTTTGTTAGGTTAATGAAGTTACTAGTTAAAGTCAGATAATCCTCACCTTAAACAAGGAGTTATGGGAAAAGCAAATCTTAAAAGAATACATTACTTATTTTGCTTCTACAATTACCTTAATATTCAATCTATTAAGTTACCTAAAACTTTTCCGTATCAAAATAAACACATATTTATGTTATGTGTTGTCTGTGGCTGCTTTATGTTATAGTGGCAGACTTGAATTGTTGCAGCAGAGACTACCTGGCCAACAAAACTTAAAATATTTACTATCTGGCTCTTCATAGAAAAAATGTGCTGGCCTCTGCTCTCAGAAGAAACAAGCCCATTAACCTATAAGCAGCACTTACACTGAGTCATTTCTGTGTGAGTGAAAAGTCAAGATGTTGCCTCAGAGACTCATTGTTGCCACTAATAATAATAATTTCCTATCCAGGAAATTAGAACTGATCCTAAAGGATTTCTTTCTTAAAAATACAATAATAAGAGGAAGGGGATTACAAAAAAAAGAAACATGCTGTAATATGTACATGTAACCATTCTTCAAGACAGTTGTACACTATGTGAACTGTAAACATGTAAAAATAAAATAAATTAAAATGTACATATAATAATTACTGTGTATTATAAACACAGTGCTCTGTTTTTACTTATGATTTGATTACTAAGTTAGTCATGTAGCTGTGTGCGGTACTCTAACAATCTTTTTAAAACCATAGGATGTATTTCTTTTCTGTATATCTCCTCTTGCTCTGTGGCCCTTTCTTGTCCTAAGAGTAATACTAGAAAAGGGACAAGTATTTTAGAAAGAGTATTAAGATTAGACTTGGGGGACCTGGAATGAATCAAAGAGGTTGGAGGTCCGAGAAGAAAATCATCCAAGAAATTGAATAGCTTGTTTTGTGGGTGCTTGGAGGATTAGAAGGAAGTGATTTATTTTTGTAATAACCACCTCTTTCCAAGAGGCATAGGTGTCTTTAGAACATTAGGAATGCAATAGACGTTTATTAGTTGAATAGTGTTCTTAAATTTTTTTTTATTAAATTCTTTTATTGGTACATTGTAGGTATACAACACAATTACATTTCTCATTGGGAATTGTACCTTTACATAATGCAT